>CAJRST010011113.1:1399555-1414120 GCA_907169785.1 Menidia menidia | reverse complement strand
AAAATGTGTTTATGCACCAATAAGGTGATCCCTGGTGAGTTCACTGACATTATTTTTTGGTAAAAACAAAATAATAAAAAAATGCCATGTAAAAGCAAACGCAAAACGATTCTTTTTCCACATCATGTGCATCATTTCCATTCTTTTTAGCTCCCTTTATCCGGAGTGGGATATTTCTGGTGCGTCCAGAGGTTTGACCAGCCCGACACCCCGGAGATACCGCTAACTGGTCAGCGTCGGGCTTCTTATTGTCCAGCAGGTTGAAACGCTTTACAGTACGTTGCAGAGGATTAAAAGAAAATCCAGTCTGGATTTTAATGAGTGATTTTGTTTGCGTGTGTGGCTTCCCAGCAGCCTGGGAGGGAGTTATCTGTGTTTGAATCAGCCCAGAACGGAAGGAGAAGAAGGGCAAAAACTCCCTCTTTCTCTTTCTTTGGGTCTGTAATAAGGGATCTCGCTCTAAATCCTTTAATCTGAGCGGGAATGAAGGCTATATCTCTTGTCTTCTGGCTGAAAAAAAAAAAACAATCTCCCTTTCTCTCTTTCTTTTTTTTTCCCCGACACACATATTTTCACTCGTCCTGCACCCAATCGCAGCTTAAACAGAGGCTTTCTTGTTAATTGAGAGCTGGAAGAGTTACCTCTCTCCTGTTTCGCCCTTTTCTTTCTATTTATGTACAAGAAACATGAGGAAAGCTTAGCCGGAGTTTACAAAACCTCCTAAACATTTAAAAAAAGGATACACAAAACTGCTCAAAGGTTAGGATATACAAGCCCAAATTCTGGGCCACGTTTCCTTATTTTTTTCTTTTTTTTTGTTACTTCAGAGGGGTGGAAAGGTTGAAAAAAAAAGGAATGGAAGCAGTTTTTTCTCAGTTTCTCCTTTTTTCTTTTCTTTTTGGAAGAGACAGACGCTCAATTTTCTTTCAATTTCTCTCAATGGCCGGTAAATATGAGGATTCTGACCGGAGAAAATGACAGTCTCGACAAAACAACAGCGGACTGTTCAATTGTAATTGAACTCCGGCTCCTCTTCAGACTCAAATTCATCCTTTTTTTAAACTACCGGTAACCTCTTTTTGTTTTATTTTTTCATTTCCCCGCTCCTAACCGCGGCAGTAAGCTTATCACGGCCCTATCACCAGGGGATTTATAATCCAATTGTTAAATACCTCCTGGTTTTCTTGAAAAAGGTTATCTCAATCGGTTTGAATTTTTTTAATTTCCATTCAGGAAGTTAAGCTTTTAATGATATCTTTTAATCGCTGGGTAATTACCACTTTGTTGTTTGTATTAACTCAAAGCGGTCACTTTGGGTAATGAGCACAAAGCCAGCCTCGGGCAGCTTTTTAACGGAAATATCTCCCATTCAAGGGGCATAACTCAAACCCTGGAAGGTTTGATATGCGGCATAAGTGCTGATTCGGGGGAAATGAGATGATACATAGCTACTGAATTGGGAAATGTCCAGACATGGAAGGCAAAATGCAGCTTCCTCCGAGGTATAATTTCTCAAAAATAAACACTTTAATTTCCCCTGTAAAGGAAGTAGCCACTCAGAGAACAGAGTTTGTTTTTTTCATTTAGGATTCATCTTTTCCATGTTGTGCCCATCTAGAGAAAGTCAGGATGTGTACACACTGGATCAAAAGCCATCAGGAGAAATGTAGGGACACATGGCTTGTGGCCGACTATCAGACATAAATCTGAACTAAAGTTCTTCTGACTTTTCTGGGACTGATTTCTGTTCTTCTGTCTTCAATCAATGAAATCGGCCGGTGAGCTTCTTCTGGATCTGACTGGTGGTTTCCTAATCTCGAAAATTAATGCTAGTGAACATCTTATTGTCAGGAAAAAGAGAGAAATACGATCCCTTTTTTCATCTTTAACTAGTTCGGCTTTAAACCCACTAAAGCACTTCCTGCTCACAAAAAAGCTCATGTAGTTTTTATTTAAAATTGGACTTATTTGTCGACTCTTCAAAAGTTTAGTGAGAGGAGAAACACTGTCTTCATCAGGTATCGGTCTTATTTTTCTTAGCAGCCGAGGAACACTTTAAATTTATAAGTACGGTGCACTTAAGCACAAGATGAGAAACTTCAGCATGAGAGCTCATTTTTACTTATTTTTCTTCCTCAGCTCCACTTGAAACCATCCTGGTGCCATTAATATATACAGAGGAATCTATTACTCCAACTAGCTTCTAACAAAAATTCTATCCCTCTGCAAACGTCAATGCTGTCAGTATTGATGTGTTTTTTAGAATCGGCTGTAATGAAAGAAGAGAAAAGAAAAAGAGCGAAAAATAAATCAAACCATCGACATGAGTTTTAGCTTTTTTTTTTTTTTTAGGCATTTCATCAGATATTTGTTTGTGTAAGTGGAGGAGTCCATTCATTTCGGGTCAAATCCACCCGGGAAGTCGGTGGATTCTCGTCTCTCTTTGATGGCGGAAGACGGAACACCTGTCGGAATTTTTTCTGATCCGAGGCTCGTCTTTTCCTGTCGAGCGCCTTTTAAACGTCACCCGGAACGCCGTCGGGGTGAAGTCGACTAAAGAAAGCTTCAATCGCGGCATCACAAGGACTTAAAAATGAGTCGCCGGGATCTCGGTGGCGGTTATTCCCACGGGAACTGAAAGCACCGAATGAGCTGAGGAGGACTCTTTAGCTTATTTGAAGGGGTTCTCTGACAGATGTGCGGATTTAAATGATTATTTTTTTGTCTTTTTACAAAGTTGCTGGAAGCTCTGGTCAGGTATTGGGAATTACTGGTTAGGTCTGTTGTTCCGCAGAGGGAAAAAGCACAGAAGGACACACGTGTCTTCATCTTTTTTTGGGGGTTAATGGGAGGTGTTCGGCGATGGAAACCAGTCCTTCTCCGCTTCTCCCCACGCAGAGGACACGGCCGCCAAATTACATTTGCATAGCACAGAATTAATGCGCGGCAGAGTTTACCGGCATGAAATGGGATCGTGTTTTCAACTCTCTCCGCTTCTGTCTTTAGCCGAGCAGAAAAGTCTTTGATGCGCTGATGTAAAATCATATTTATTTAAGGAGATTGATTTCTCTCCCATAGGCAGTCTGTGGGTTTTTTCTTCATTCCGCCGTGCTGCGAGAATAAATTTGCCCTGATTTGAGACCTGCTTCGGAATGGTGATCCATCACTGTGCGAGTTTCTTTGCATCTATCTTTCCTCAGACTTGTTGTATTCCGTCACAGCTCCGGGCAGCCGAGAGACTCCCCAAAGTCACCACAGCGGTGCGTTCAAATGCAAAATGAAAGCGTAAAAAGAAGTTGTCATTTGTAATTGTCTTACGGCATCTCGGTGATCATTGTGTCCTTGATTGCATCAAAAAGTTGACTTTTTTTTTCGGATCCGCATTAATTTGCAAGAAAATGTGGCAGATTTTTATTTTTCAAATGAATTCTCTAACAAAAAACCAGAAGAATTTGTAGTCTTTCTCTTCCCATTCCTTTCTCATGTCCTGCTTGCTTGCTTTTCTATCCAAGAAAAGGTCCAGAACACTAAAAAAAATCTTAAGAGACTGTTGGAAAAATCTCTAAAACATTCAGTTAGTATGGATTCAATAAGCTGATTAATATGGATGGATATAAAAGACGAGTTGGTGCGTGGCCTCATGCTAACACTGTTAGCATTTGGAAATATCTCTCCCAGTTCAGAGAAGATCAGAAGTGAATGGGAGTCCTTCTAGGATTAAGAAACCAGTCTGGTGTGGTTGATAACTTCTTGTGTCGACTGACTGTGCCTCACAGTGAGTCGTCTGTGTGTGTTTTTTTTTTCCTCCCGACAGTCTGGCTTTGTGTTTACGCTGAGCCCACGCTGTTTTTGTGTGTGCTGACCGTGTCACCGCCCGGCTGAGACGTCCCCGACCGGCACCTTACACACACGAGAGCGTTTGGATGAATCTCAGACTGCTTCCTAACTGCCATCCCAACCCTTAGAGTCTGAAGCTAATCCTCCTTTCCTATAGGATGGACATTAGCGGTGAGCACATGAACTATTCATGTCCTCTTTGAGAATAACACCGTCATTATTTGCCTCACTCCTAATTTCCTGCTGTCTTTTCATCATAAATCCTGATTTGACTTTTCCGCCTGCTCATTCTCCATCTGTCTATCACCGAGATGATCGTGGACATCGAGCTGAAATTCTTCTTTGGTTAATTTTTGTAATGGTTTGAGCTACTTATGCGTGCTCAGATTAGATGAGAAGCTTTAAAAAGATCTCGGTACAGACGCGGTGTTGGCGATAAATTCATCATTAAGCTTTGATAAAACCCCCCGAGCATGACTATGAACCCCAGAACACTAAGATATGGCGAGGAAAAAAAAATATCCCAGGCATTTTAAGCCCCCACACATGCTTAATCCATGATCAAATACATGTAATTGAATGTGTCCCCCAGGAAGAAGCTTCTTTACAAAAACACAGAAAACATTGAACACATTAAGAGAAGCTCAGCACCAGAAAAAAATACATGTAATAGATATCAAATCACATCAGTGCAGGAGGATATAAAGAGACACAATCTCTGCTTACAGCAGTTAGCTATGCTGGTTTAATGTGGACATATTTACAGATCCAGGAAAGCCCTCGGGATAGACGGGAATTCCTTGGTGAAAGAGACGGCAGAAGCCATTCCTCATTCCGTCTCTGAGGAGAATAGATCCATTACTCCATTACAATCAGAGAAGTTTTCCATAGATCAGGATGTCTTTGAGTGTCAGTTTAATCCTCAGAGCCGTTCTGAACGCGTGTGGACGCTGTTGATTTGACGCCATTTCTTGGGACCCGGTGGTTTTCGTGTATTTCTCCATTTTGGATGATGAGGATAAAAAAAAAAAGCATCTGGGATCATTTTTAATGCTGTTTGTTTTGACCCAGCTCGCCAGGCGGCAGTACATCCGGTTAACACTCAGTTTTGGGTAATAACCCGGCTGCTATCTCTGTGGGAGGCCCATCATTGGCTCCCTGGACTGGACTGGACAGCCCGGTTCTTCTTCTTTTCCCTCAAATCCTCAGGACCCTCATGAGCCTCATCACAGGCCTCTCCAATACTCAATCTTCCTCAAAACTGGCTTTTTAATGTCCAGATGTTTGGAGATGTTTGTGTTGATGGAGGAGACACACCTTCTGTGAGTGTCCACCTTGTTCCCTTTGATTTTCATCCCTACTTTGTCTTATTCCCGCGGTCCTTCGGGCTTCTTCATTACTACCAATAAGAGGTCAATTTCCTCCCGGGTGCCACCAATCATGGCACCCACATCCCCCCCAGGCCTGGCCAATCAGCACGAGCCGTCCGATGTCATGAATCTCTAACGAGGCCGGTCAGTCGGCCTGAATCTCAACGAGACCACATCAGTGCTTTTCCAACTTTGGAGCAAATACCCACAATCTGTTGGTGTCAGAAGATTCTGAAGCAACCTAGAACACTAAAGTAAGATTAACCTGATGAAATTGAGGTGTTTGAAAGGTGCCCGTTTCATTCTTTATCCGGAATGTGGACTGAATGAAATGATTATCATAGCAGAAATGGACTTAAAAGGGAAAAAACTTTTCTTTTTCCTCGTCCCCTGACATTGATGCATCTCAGGAAATGTTTCTAAGGAGAACTCAGAAGATTCATGATGCAAACAGTGACCAGGATTGCTGCTTTTTTTTTTAATCTTATTCCCCAGGTATTTTAAAAAGCAGAATGGGTTCAGACTCCTGGAAGTGGAACATCCATTTTGATCCTTTAAAAAAAAAAACGATGCCCCTCAGCTATTCTCAGTAAGGACCCACATCTGTAAAGTCTTACAGGAGTTCAGAAAGTGTTGGTGTGGATTTCTGCACACGCTTATAAAGATGAATACATATCTGCAGAAACATGTTTTAAACCACTAATGAAAATCCGACTTAGCGCTTGAATCGTGTTTGCATCGTGTGTGTGAATGAGGTTGTTTAGCACATCCCCGTTTTGTCCTAAAATGTGTGTGTTTGACAAAAAGACCTAACTTTTTAACCCTTTTGGGAGATTGGGTGCAAACTCATGCAGCTCATCAGCTTCAGAGGGAGGAAAAGTCGCACAACTGAAGAATTTCCATGTGGATTTTGGTCAGAATTGACCATTCTCATGATATTAATTCCAGAATGAACTTTAGTTTTTCTGTCCTGCTGTTCCTGTGGCTTTACAAGTGGTTTAAAATGGTCTTTACCTGGTTTCCAAATACAGAAAAGCAGGTTTCTGGTAGAAGCGTAGGAGTCAAATCTGGACAGACGAGGATGGGTCAGACAGAATCTACAGATGCTTTCAGGTGTAGCCCGCTTTTGTTTGAACTGGTTCCCACCGGCGAGGATATAAAGACAGGCACACACACACAGAGAAAGAGGAAAGAGCAAAGCTTAGCGGGGTTAGGCGGACAGAAAATCAGTGAGGCTTTATTCCCCCTGGCCGGAGCCTCCAGACATTCCTGGATTCAGCCTCACTCCGAAGTTTGGAACAGGACTTTTTTCAAAGTCTGCCCAGAAAGATTTTAATGAGTCACGTTCACTGTCCCCGTGCATTTCCATCCACACATCTGCATTTTATCCCTGTTTTCTGTCAGACTCATCCTCCTTCTTATGTTCTCTCACTCTCAGAGGCATTTGTGAGACTACATTTAAAGAGAATTTTTACAAGACTGTGATCATTCCCAAGCTTTGTTGACCTAGATCTGTCAGACCTTTAACCTTACTCTTGTCAGATGGATACAGACAGGTTACATTTTGAAGTGGAAAAAAAGGGTGGAGGAACATGAAGATGTTTGTCTACAGGTGGGCTGAGTGAGTCTAAGTCTGTTAGCGCTCCTGTTAGCCTCACCGGGGATTTAACACGCTAACATTTTTGTGTTTCAACTGTATTTGCTGGTTGTTTATAGAATTCGTACATTTCTCTAGGATTATCAAACGGGGTTAGAGATTCTTTTACACTGCCTGCTTCACATTAGGGTCATGAAAATCAGCCTTAAAGCTATTCCATTATGATGATTTTTAAAAAAGGAACGAGAAGCTCGTTGACTGCACGGCTTGGCAGTTAGCTTTTTTTTTCACCGTTGTCGTCTTTCTGTTTTATTTTTGTGCAGTTCTGCAGTCGAACCGCCTTATTTCTCCTGTCATTGTATTTTTCTAAGCTGTTTTCAGTGTTTAAAACCTGATTGCACACAAACTGCTTCGCAGCTAAATGAATTTCAAAACACTTTGGGCACTTGCTGCTGAAAATGTAGAGTATAAGGAGTCCTTTTTACAGTTAGCTCTTACCAAGGAAAAGAAAACAAAACATGGAAGTCATTCTGGGAAAAAGGGGGAATGAAATAATTTTAAAAAATGGTGATATTGATAATGTAATTAATAAGTAAAACCAACCAGGAAGTGAAGGAGTCCAGACCTGATCCTGTGAGCAGAATGTATCCCAGCTTTGGTAGAGCCAGAAGCCTTTATCCTTCAAGGCTGCAGAAAAAGCCTCAAAGTAATTATATCCCTCACAGTTTGTCTCCATCGAGAGGGGGATCCATAGCAGCTGAGTGTGCTGGAGGTCTCCAGCCAGATTCAGCAGGTAGTTCATCATTTAGTCCCAACGGGGGGGGACTAAAGACCCTAAGATGTAAATGGAGCTGGAAGATTAAATGAAACCGATGAACAATTACAGTCCGGAGCTGCCCAACAAATGGACGGCTCCAAAAGCGATGGATGACCGGCTCTCAGGGCCGAGCGGGCAGAGTTGTCTTTATCCGGTCATCACATGCCCTTTATTTCCCGGTAGCTAATGGATGATTATGTAAAACATCTCCTACATCAGGTCAACCAACCTGTACGGCCCCAATAAATGCTCTCTATTTGTTTTGTTTTTTTCTTTTTGGAGCCAGAAGAGACTAATCTAATCCCAATATTGACATAAATGGACACAAATAGCACAGTTTTAATATGTTTTGGGTTTTGGAATTATCAGATATACTAACACTTTGACCAAAACGGAATCCTGACATGGGATCCCGAATCCTGGATCTCGGATAAAGTTTGCAACTCCATTTATATTTACAATGTTATCGGTGCAGGTTTTGAGCGAAGGCACCTTTTAATTATTAATAAATAAAAAATTCATTAATTATTTATGAATAATATCCCTCTGGGATTATTAAAGTATTTCTGATTTGGAGTAGTGGATCGTGTTCGGTGCCACCAGCACGAATTACATGTTACTTTTCAAAGAGTCCACATTTTGTACAGGACCAGGCTGTAATCCTCCTCTCTTTGCTTATCCTCCGGTTCATTTCACCGACACACTCAGGTGTCACAAATCCTTGCACCTGGACGAGTAAGCGGCGGGCTTCCTTTGCCACGCTCCGGTTCATTCCGCCGGTTCACACACAAACCGCACTCTTCTTTTCCCCCCCCAAAAAAAAAAAACCCCGCGCTCTGCACCGCGAAGCAGCGAGGCCTCATCAAGGTTGCCTTTCTCTCTCTCGGCGAGGAGCTTTTTGTTTACAATAATTACCCCTAATTCATCGGAACGTTGGTGGCGATGTTTTAATTGTGTTTAGAATACGGAATGGCCCACTCGGAGCATTGGATGTCACCCCCTTTAAAAGCCCAACTGTTGCTCCTGCACACAAACCTCTGACACGCGCTTTATTTCCGTCCCGACACCAGGCGGGCGTAAAGATCCCGGGCGGGAGGATGAAAGGGAGAAAAACGCTCGCGGAGAAAAGGCGAAGGGGGCAGGAAGTACTGGCAGAGCTCCTGTGTGGAAACCAGCGGATTTTTTTTTCCTTTGATGTGGCAGATCCATAGCAGACTCTCTAAGAAAGCAGGAGGCAGACATGTTGGATATATACCTGCTGTCTTAAGGCCTTTTTTGGTAGCATGAAAGACGCGCGCATTGTGAGGTAGAATAAGAGGGGAGGGGGGCACCGACCGGGTTAAAGTGATGCCTCACAGAAAACAGAGCTCTGTAAGCAATATTACCACACTCACTAACAGGCCTATTTGCAAAGCTAAAGGAAAAAATGGGGTTAATGTAATCCAGGGACTTTCCTAAAGCAATCTGATGGTAAAATAAGTTCCTATGAGGCTCTTAGAGCCCTCAATTAGAACGTATGCATGAGCTCCAGTCTCAAATAAACCTGCCATCATCCCTTTTTTTTTCTTTTTAACGTGTGAAAATGAAATTAAAACAGGGTAATCATTTTAGGATCTAATCTCAGCCAAACCCTAGCTTTTGTATCCATTTTGAATAGATTTTTTTTAGCTCCAGCATCACTGAACATTTGGGGGCAGGTATGTTTACTTTGCTGTACCACTGATGCTAACCAGCATTTTTATTTTCATTTCTTTGGGTTTTTTTTTACTCAGACGTGAGGTTCTTTTGCCTTTTCGTGGCTTAAGGTCTGCTCGCTTTCTGTGGAAAGACTTCCACTGCCGATTCCTGATTGATGGTCTTTGTTTGGATAGGTTTAGAGAGATCGGAGTGGCATGGATATCGCTTCACTAAAGCTAGCTGGATTTTGATAATGCCGAGGACAATTAGCATTAGGGAGCTTTGATGCTTCCTTCATTGGTCTTTAAAGATTCCAAAATGCAGGAGGATCTTCTCTGACATGGAGGGTTCCTCCCGCAACTCACTGCAGCCGCATCAATCACGTTCATTACCTTTTTTAATTAACAGCCTCGGTGATGAGATAATATTCTATATCTCGCTATATTAGCGTGCCATTTAATTTTGCTCCAGCAAGGCAGAACAATGAGAGTGTTGGAGTGTGTTAGTGTTTTCAAACGGTCGCAGACACACACGGCAGCAGACTCATCAGATACTCATTCCAGCATTGTCGTCTCCTCCTAAGTCATTAAAAGTTCCTCCCTCTTGTCCAAGAGATCAATTACAGATTTATTTATTTTTTTTGGGTGGGGAAGAGTTTTGTTGTTGTTGTTTTTTCTGTCGATGAGTCTTCTGATGAGAACGGATCTTTTTTTAGCTAACAGGATCTGGTTGTATTATCCCCCAGTGTGTGTGTGTTTGTGTGTGTGTGTGTGTGAGACATCCTAACACCTCTAAATGCAGACTGTTAATTAGCATGGTGAAGAAAGCGTCGATTTGTGACTATTTGAGGAAACACGGTGGCATGTTTTGTCATGAGTCTGGGTAAGAACCCTCATAAGTTTGTAACCACTGCTTAGCTTTATAGAAAATAGGACATTTGTACTTTAGGCTCTCTGAGCTCGGTTAATTTCAGTCCTCCAAAACGCGAATAGTGCTAAAACTTCAAAACACCAGGCATCGTTTCTTCTATTTAAAGGGAGATTTTGTGTTTTAAAGCTATGACTTTGAGCGTTTGTGAACCTTAACATCTGAGCTTTGCATGGATAATGGATGAGAAGTAAAGCAGAGATATGATTCCATCAGAAACTCAGTCTCAGGATCATTCAACATGTCTTCTGTAGCTTTCTAAATAGTTACCACACAAACAAGTACACTCCTGTGGCAGAGGCTAGCTACTAGTCGTGATCGGGAGACTTTTAACGTCAGTTTTTTTCCAGAAGATGATGCCCAACTTGTCTTTTCCACGGTGCCCATCGTCTCCGTTCAGAACAGTTTCCCATGGCAACAAGATCAGGCCACCTGCGCGTCCTCTCTCAGGGTTCAGAAGATCCTACGGACGACAGGATCCTCAGAAGGGCCTTTCTGGGGAAAAAACGCTGATTTCAAACCGATCGCACAGTTTCATCTCGAGGACTCTGGGACTTAAGTTGTGGATCATCGGTTTAGTAGCCACAGCTCATACAGCGGTAGATTTTTCAGAGCCATAAAGGCTCCCTTTATGGGATGTGCTTTTAAAAGTCTGCAGCCATTAAACTACTTGACTCTTGATATCTATGGATTGGTCGTTTAGGAGAGCAGGTGGGCGGAGAGATAAGTCCCGTCACACTAATAAATCCCTTAACAATGAAGTGAATTCAATGTGCAGCCAGCAGAAAACACACGGGACGTGCCGGCCAATTGACCACCTGTCATGATTATCTGAAACCAGCAAAGAAAAAAAAGAGGGAAAAAACGGTGACTAGCCAGGAAAAACGCCCCACCGCGAAAGCGATCGTAAATGAACACGATGTGACTTTAAGTGCCCCGATCTGTGGGCTGGGAGGCAGAGATAATGGGAAGCGGTTTTTATGACGCGGCCTTCTGCATTTAAAGGACAAAAACGAGGCGGAGGGAATCACCGGAGAGCGTTTGTTTGTGCGGAGAGATGTTTTAACAGCCGGCGCGATGTCGCCCAACACTAGAAGCTTGTTTTACGGCCACGGGCCATCGCCATAATTAAACACTCCCCATCCCAAACTAATGGAAGGAAAAACTCTGTATGTCAGACAACTAATTGCTCCACTCAGTCTTTCCTTTTCCCCACATAAACACACACTTCTTTTGTCTTTTCTAATCTAATACAGCTCAGCAGCTCTCACTTGGAGTTCGTTACCTTCACCTTTCCCTCCTCCTCCTCCTCCTCTTTTTTTTTTTCTCCAGTAAAGGATGTTCTGGATTTAATGAGAAACTCCTCATTATTGCCCCTCGTTTGTCTTTGCGCTCAGAGTTCAGTCTTTCTCCGGGAGTCTCTGTTTGGAGGGCGAGGAGTGCTTTGCAGCGAAGTTTGAGCTTGGAAAGTTTATATTTCCAGGTTGTTTGACAGAGAAAGTTTCCCCTGAAAAATTATTTCTATGGTAGATTATTTTAGAAATAACTTTTTCATTATCAGTCTGTACATTTGTGAGTCACGAACAATGGGAATATGATATGATAAATATGACTGTGTTTTTTTCTTTTTTTTTTCTTTGGATTAAGACCAACTGAAATACTAATGAACAAAATAAGAAAATAAACTGCATTTCCGGATGTCTGCTGTTTTTTCTTTTTTTTGTATCCCTTTTATTTAAAGGGAGACTAAATTTAATTTAGAATAACAAGTGAAAATATTAGAAACTTGTGTTTTAACAGTCAATTGCTTTCAGAAATGTAAAATTTTGTTACTTTCAAAACAGAAGTACAACCCAAAGTGCTTCACAAATGAGGGGAAAAACTTAAAAATACAAGCAGAGGAACAAAATGGAGCATATTTAAAACAAGTAGCAGCCAAAAAAAATGAGGTATGAGGTAAAAGCTCTTTAAAGAGATCAAAACGGGTTTGAATCAATCATGACATCATCAATTCAATAATGATATTTAATGCTTTTGACATAATAATTACCCTCTAAGAGGTTTTTAATTCACAGAAATACTTTCAACTCATATGATTTGATTTAAAATGGTCGGGACAGACACTTTTCTAGGGTCTTCTTGCAGGATGATGTTACTAAAACCAAGCATCTTTGTTCTGTGTTCTGTGTGCAGATATGATGGAGTGGACGAGGGCGTGGCCGCTCGCTCTGCTGGCCGTGGCGTCCCTTTGCCTGGGCCCCGCCGGGGGCCGGAGCCCCGTCTTCTGCTCCAAGACCCTGATCAACAACGTGGTGGCCGACCCGCGCACGGGGCGCCTGTACGCGGGCGCCGTCAACGCGCTCTACCAGCTGAGCCCTGACCTCCGGGTGGAGTCCCAGACGGAGACGGGCCCCCGCCGCGACAACCGGCAGTGCACGCCGCCCGTCACCGACTCCTGCGAGGAGGCGGAGAGCACCGACAACCACAACAAGCTGCTGCTGGTGCACGCCGCCAACGGGAGCCTGGTGGCGTGCGGCAGCATCTTCCGGGGCATCTGCTCGCTCAGGAACCTCAGCGACGTGGACCACCTGCTCTACTTCCGCGACACCAACGGGGAGAAGTCCTACGTGGCCAGCGCCGAGGAGGGCGTGTCGGTGGTGGGGGTGATGTCGTACTACAGCACGGGAAAGGAGAACCTCCCGGTGTTCCTGGTGAGGAGGAAAACGCACACCCTCACACACTCACGCACACTCTCAAACACATATCAGACGGCTTTGCCGGACTTCCTGTGGTAAGTTTTTAAAAAATCTGCCAATATCCACCATCTGGGACTCAACAATGAAGCTGCAGTTTATGGAGAACAGTACATTCAGTTGGTAGCTGTACAAAATAAACACACACACACACACACACAAACAAAAAAGATGAGCACTGTCATTTTCAATTCAGTTTCTTCTGGAAAATCGGTCTTTGATCGGTCTTTGATCGGTCTTTAATCGGTCTTTATTCGGTCTTTATTCGGTCTTTAATCGGTCTTTAGTCGGTCTTTATTCAGTCTTTCCTCTTAATTCCTACCATGAGCATGCCTATCCCTGACTCTCTGACAGCTCTTTTGGTCAGAGGTAGTGGACGCAGAGAGAGAAGAACCAGAAGAAACCAACGTTTAAGCCTCGGTGGTAGATTCTGAATGCTAGTGCGCAGAGCAGAACGACCAGACTCCTGAACAGTTTCTTTCCCCTGGCCACCAGACTGCTTAACGCCACATAACACTCCTCCTTCCCCACACACACACACAAAAACACACTAAAACCTCCCCCCATGGACATGGACAATACACGCACCTTAGCTTAGCTTTGTCTTCAACTCAATTGTTTCTTTTTGCAATCAACTCAGTGCAATATTCATTGATGTTTCTTTTGTAATAACTCAATAATATGTATATATATGCTCTTATCCCTTATATATCTAGATCTTAGAGATAGAAAACATATTTATTCAGAAGAAATAAGGTCTTAGCTCTGCCACACTGGTAGCCAAGTAATCGACATTTCCTTGTCAAGATTCACCTTGTGTTTTTTGTACGATGACAATAAAGGAAGTCAAAGTCTAAGTCTAGAGGTTCGTAGGAATTCACCCCTGGCTTCCTTCCCCCTGACAGGTCGGCAAAGGCTACGGCAGCCACGACAGCACCAAGCTGATCTCCACCCGCATCCTGGAGGAGACGGGCGACTGGGTGGCCTTCGACAGCATCATCGAGGCCTCGGCCGTGCAGGCCAACCCCTTCGTGCTGCGCTACCTGCACGACTTCCGCTTCGCCTTCAAGCACGGGGGCTTCGTCTACTTCCTGTTCTCGCGCACGCTCGGGATGCAGGACACCAAGAACTTCACCTTCATCGCCCGCATGTGCGAGGACGACAAGAGCTACTACTCCTACACCGAGCTGCAGCTCAACTGCAGCGCCAACAACAAGTTCAACAAGGCTCAGGTCAGCCGCCTCGGGCCGGACTCTGGGCTGGGTCGATGTGTTAACGTGTGGGATTTATTGATCTGGCATAGAGACCTTGATTGTGATATAGACAGGGACACTTGGGAACAAATATTGAGCGATAATGGTAAATATACCAAAGAAGTAAGGTGTAAATTTATTCAATATAAGATTCTACATAGGTTCTACTGGACCCCATACAGACTTTTTCGAATAGGTTAAATACATTTTCTACTTTTCTACATCTTATATGAGAGTGTGCCTTGGTTAAACCATTCTGGGACAAAATACTGAAATTCCTAGAGACATGGATAGACGTGGATAGACGTGGATAGACGTGGATAGACGTGGATAG
>CAJRST010011113.1:1359190-1399545 GCA_907169785.1 Menidia menidia | reverse complement strand
GTTTCAGTCGGTGACGAGGTGCTGTTTGTCACCTTCACTTCTGATGAAGACTCGTCCACTTCGGCCTTGTGTACGTATCATCGGCAGTCCTGGAAATGTGCACCCTGCAGCCGAGCAGAGCGGAGCCAAAAGCCTTTCATTTTACCGTATATGGTTTTGTTTTCCCGAAAAATGTCCACCTGCATCTCGAAAAAGGGCGACCATCACATATATTTAATACATGTCACATAAGTTCTGCTTTAAATGTCTAAGGCATAGCATGATTGATTCTTAATATAATCTTTTCAGACTAAAATATCTATTTAGGCACCAATAATCTGCATGGTTTATTTTCGCAGTCCTTTTAAGACCACCTCTGGAGACACCCGTTTTTCTCGCCTTTGAAATTTGCTCATTTATTTTCTTTGTTCTTTATGAATGCTTGATGATGCATCATGAATTAGGCAAGCAGTCGACACCACAGCTGACCTTTTCCCTCCGAATCACACCTTACCATTCTGAGATGTGACATCAACACCACGCCACAAGCATTTCTGCCACCATTTTAGGCCGGTTATATCTACCTGTGCTGCCTTTAACGATCCCAGATAATAAACAGAAGAACTTTTACGGATTCAATTCTAAAAGTGTATCTTTTTAAGAGAAAGACTACAAAATAAACACACTGAAATGTTCCCGTATTGTGTTTTTCTCTCGTTTTCATAGGTATGTACCCTTTGGACTTCATCAATGACAAAATAATGGGGATAATTGAAGCCTGCTACAGCAACAACGGCATCATCAAAAATAAGCCTGCCGTCTACTCGCCTTATTCCTCCAAGTCTGAGGACCTGTGCAGCAGCAACAATCAGGTACGCAGGAGTCACCCGGATCTAACTGATGGAGAACTCTGACTCGGTCTTAATACTTTTGTTTTTCTGCCCCATCAGAATTACATGGCGCTTAAATACAAGTGTGGGGCAGAGTTTCTGCCCTCACCGCTGGCCAGCAAGGCCGAGTTTGCCTTAACGTCCGAGCCGTTAGTGGTCCGGAAGGGTCACATGACGGCCGTGGCCGTGGCTGTGGAGATGGGGCACACCGTGGCGTTCCTGGGCACCGCCACAGGAGAGGTAACTCCCATTTGATCCGTACCTTTAGCGAGTTCGGCTTTTGAGCAAGTTCATTTAAAAAGAGCCACGCTGGATTTCACGTAATTGTATCTTCAGAGCCAATCCAGAAGACTTTGTCATTTTAAGACTTTTTATTTTCTTTAACACCATATATTCTAACGTTTTTTAATATAATATAATGATGAAATGTATGTAAATCCCATATGATGTTAAAGAAAAGAACCTGTTTTTCAAATTTCCATCAGCATGGAAGAACTTCATAAAAAAAATATGTAACAATAAAGTGAGTTAATGAGTTAAGCTACTGTATATTTATAAAGAACATTAAAAAAGACAGGATGATTTGGAATCCCATATAATCATGCTGACTGTCCAATTAAACCAAAACACATTTTAATCATTCCCAGCAAATAATGGCATCATTCAGTTAGTTACTAGAAAAATGCATTTTTCTGCCTTTATTTGCTTTCAGGTCACTCACACACACTCGAAGCATCTTTCAGAGTTTAGAAGCAGCTTTGAGGGAATAAATGGTCGGTGGGGGATGCGTTTGCTTGGCGGTAATGGCGTTTCTGTGTTTCTGTAGCTCCTGAAGGTCCACTTGTCGGCTCGGCCTGAGGTGTATTCCAGAGTGCCGGGCGAGGGGCCGGGAGACAGGGTCAACAAGAACCTGCTGTTGGATTCCAGCCTCCAACACCTGTACGTCACCACCGAGAAAAAGGTCAGACTCAGAATCGATTATTCTTTTTTACAAAAATCCATTTTGTCCTCCTCCATCCGTCCGATGGCCACGTACAGCAGAAGGTCAGGGATGCTGTTGTGTGCTTACTTCTGCTTTTTTTCCATTTCATCCATCAGGCCGCAGACTTAATGAGCCCTTTCAATTATTCCCCGTCTTATTTGATCATTTATTCATTCGGTCGATTAGCACCTAGGCATCCGTCTACATTACAACACGGCGGCCGCCCGGTGATTTATTCACTCTTTCGGTGTCGGCCTCCCGTGTTTTCCACTCCGCCTTTTTCCTTCATCTGTCTTTCTTCCCCTTTGTCCTTTCATCTTTCGGTTGCCATCCGTCACCGCAGTCTCACACCTTGGCCGAATAGATGCTATTGATTTAGAAATGAATTAATTACGGAGAACTTCAAGAGGGCAGTTTGCATTGTTGTGAGTCAAGTGACGATGCTCCGCGTGTTCCATTTAGATTTATTAGGCCGAGCTCTTGTTTTCAGAGGAGAATTATTTCCCAACTGCTTGTAAGAAGTTCGCTACCACAATAAGAATTTCAGATTGCCGTGATGGATTTATTTAGCTTTGAACGTGCTAACGGAAAAAAACGAGGGCGGTTGATCTACAGACCTGTTCCTGGACCCGTCGATTGTATCTCACGTGTGGGGTACAGTTTGGAGAGAGCATCCATTAAATCCATGCACAAGAGCTAAAGCCCTGCAGACAGCAGTCACAAAGATGGAGATAGATGACAGTAGGCCGGAGATAATTCGACTGAGGCTAACGGCTAACGGCTAACGGGAGGTTCAGCACAAAGTCTAAAGCAGAAAACGGGCCTATACCGGCATGTATGTTGTTTAAGCCCTATCGTATGTGTCCAGATCACCAAGGTTCCGGTCCAAGCCTGCCATCTGAAGACCGACTGCTCCTCCTGCATGAGCATGAAGGATCCCTACTGTGGCTGGTGTGTCCTGGAGGGAAAGTGAGTCACCCGCACTGGCAGTTGGAAAGCTAAACGAGGGCTTTTTTCTTTTTCTTTTTTTTTCCCGCGTTCCACTCTTTGTTTTACTCAATTATACACAGTCTTGGGCAACAAATACCAGAGGGAAGAAAAAGCAACCCACTGCTGAGATAATGGAAGTTCTGGCTAGCGGGACCTGTCACGGGGGGGAGCTAGTTCCACACCTTCTGTGGCTGAGAAAGTGACAGTTTGTGGACGAGCTGGGTCTTGTTTTGGGGGAAAAAATAAAAGAAACTAAAATGATGTCGGTATCCTCACAAACAGTCGCCCTTTTGTCATCTCTATAGTCTCATTTAGGACCTTTTTTTAATGCAAACTAACCCAGTTGCCCCTTCATTAGCAGTTTGTCAATCAAACAAATAAGCAATGCCCTGATTTCTCCTGTAAATCTCATTAAACGTTCATTTGAAAGTTGGATCTTTAGCCCAGTTTCACTTCTTTTTTTTGTTTTTTTTTAATTCCCAGGTGTACCAGAAAGCAGGATTGCGGCAGGTCGGCGGAGAGAAACACCTGGCTGTGGTCACCCGATCAGAAGTGTGTGGAGATCGAGGCCTTCAGCCCCATGAACATCAGCTGTAAGAAGACTCAGCAGGTATAATCTACGACCAGTCATCCCCGGAGTTATAACCGAGTTTTAGAATCTCTTCCACTGCTGTCAGAGAGGAATGAAACGGTTCCCTCCCCTTTTAGGACCTCTGTGGTTACTCTGATGCTGAACAACATTAGGGTTTACAATTTCTATCTACAAGTCGGGCATATTTTGCTTCATTCTTTTTCCTGGTAGCCCCCTTTGAAAACAGCTCTGTTGTTTGCCGGCTGATTCAGGCTCTGAAGTAAAAAAAAAAAAAAATTTGCTTCCCCGGAAATATATCCCGCCCAGAAAGTGCTTTGATAGCTTTTTCCCAGCGGATCGTGTAAAGATCTGAACAGCGCCAACCAACAATGCAGCTTGATTTAGGATGAAATGCGGCCTTTGTTGCGGCGGAAGGTGGTTCCAGTTGCTGCGGTTTTCACAGAGTCGGCCGGTAATTGACAGTAAGTTTACAAAAGTATGGAATCAGCCCGGTTTACATATGAAAATTCAGCATTGTAGTTCACTGTTTTTGAACGTCCGGCCTTTGATTATGTGTGGTAAGATGCCGGATACGAATAATCAGCAATATTTTTTCAACTGTGCAAAACAAGAATAGCTCAGTAGAGTTTAAATTACAGGTGACAGACGGAAAGTTGCCCTAAGCTGAGTTCAGATTTTGGTGAATTAACACCAGAAAAACGGCTAAATATGAAACCTTTTATCCAATTGAAAAGGCTCAACTTTACCTTGATATCTAGAATACCGAGGGCATTTTATTATGCTTAAAACTTCAGAGATTAGATGATTTATGTTTGGCTTGAAATTGTGTAGATGTGCCAATTTTGTGCCGATTTGGTGCTCTTATGTGTTACTCTCCCATTAAAAAAGATCGTTGAGGTCTTCATCCTAAACTGTGTTCCTACCTAAAGTCAAACCCATCACAGAGTAGAGAGGGCTGGCCACACAGTTGGTCAGCATTCGGCCCTGAACGACCGCCATGACTAAATGACTGCATGTCAAATACGGAGCTTCTCTTGACTTTATTTCGGGTTTCGGGCTTTGAAACACATCACTCCTGGCCTAAACCGGCAGCGGTAGATGACCTTTGGCTCCCCTCTGGTCCCCAGAAAAAAAGAGTGGCGTCTGTTTAGTTTTTTTTTACCCAAATGAATGTCATTTTCAAACGGTGGTGGCAGGCGTTTGATACAGTTTACTGAGCTCCAGCGGAGGATGCTGAGCTTCATCAGCTTGACGGCTCAGCTGGGTGAATTAATGAGGAATTGATCAAAGAGCCGATGTGCCGGAAAGAGAGGCAGTCCTTCAGCAGACACCCTCACAAATCACACGTCTGCAGCTTTTACTGCTCATTCGCTCCGATTTTACGAATTCCTAGTACAACCTTTAATCGGAAATACAGCGTCAGTATGGTTTTAGCATTCAAAAGGTTGAATGAAACGGGGAGGGAAAAACAATCCTCCCGGTTATTTCTGAGGAGAGAAAGATATTCAGCGCAAGAATGCAGGATTTGTGGAGGTATGGCCCCCAGTCATCCTCATCCTCATCAGACGTGATCAGGGACCCAAACATCATTAAGGATGTGTTATAATGCAATCAAATCAGGTTCTAAGAAAATTATGCAAATAGATGAGCGGCTGAATCCTGTTAAAGGTTAGCCGTAAACACGCCGCGTTTCACGCCATTTTGTTTGTATGTTTACTTCAGAAGTTGTAATGCGATCACTTGTTCAAGACTAATCCTAAATGACAACATTGGAAAGATGCTTGTCTATTGACTGATATTGATTTAAACCTTCCCCTAATATCATTTTCACATCCACAAAGGGGTTATCTGTAACCTTTAATATTTTATAGAAGGCATCCACCGTATATCATCTGATGAATTGAGCTTTTGCTTACATAGATTTAACGAGTGATTTGATTGTAAAAGTTCGGTAATTGGATGAGCATTGACTGATGGTTCGGAATTCAACTCTAATGCAACAAAATTGGCCTCACATGATCAGATTTGGTGGTATTTGTATTGTTTTAAGGTGCTGTGTGGAACTCATCGCAGTTTTTTTAGTTCTCGGTTTATTTCTTTCTCCTTCCTCCTTTCTCCGTCCCTTTTTTTTTTCAGCTAATAGCTGAACCGATTAGTTATTTAGTACTCAGATATTGCCTCAGAGGTTGAAGGAGACCAAAGATTGGCCTTATATGGTGTCGTGCGTACAAACAATTAAGATGAAGAAGATGCTGATCTGTGACCTCTGGCTGTTTGAATTTGGAAAAAAGGAAAAGAAAAGACTTGCTTACACTGCATCCTAGTGGCCAAGAAGTAAGAAGCCAAAACCCGCCTCTTCATTGGACAATTAAAGATTCCGATTTCTCCTTCCAGGCAGCTGAATTTAAATGGCAATATTGTTTTAGCACAACCGAGACCGAGTTCTGTCAATGTATAGGTGTAATTATGAAATACGAGAGCTCACGGCAAGACGAAATGAGTTCGTATTCATTTGATTTGCCTTGTTGAATACGTTTTTGTCGGGGGGGGAAAAAACTGCTCCTGACTAGGCTCTGCTCATTAGCAACATTTATTCTCATCATCGCACTCCAGTATAAGACAGAAGGTGAGCCAGGTGCGAGGAAATTCTTTAAGTGGGAGGATAAAAGTCAAGTTTGTAGAGAGAAATCAGAAGATTTTCAGGGATCATAGACAATATGGTATTAAAAAGCAGGCACAGATAACCAGGGATTCTACAAGTTTGCGTTAAAATTCTGAGCTAGCATTCCTTTAGCTCTCATTTAACAAAACACCTCACCGGCATTTGTCTTCTTTTGCCACGAAAAAAGAAAAAATCCTGTGCATCTCAATGAGGCAGTTTTGGATTCCTGGTCCGTTTCGGCTCCGGGTTTTAATCTCGTAAGACAATCAGACTTTGTCTTTAAAATGAAAGTGTCCGTCAATTTGCATTCTTAAAGAGAAGAGGGATGCACAGGTGGCTCCGCACGGATCCTCTCTTGTTCGGGAGTTGCCGGAGATCAAACGGTCTGAAATGAAAACTTCTGCCGCTAAATTAAAGCCGCCGAGGTCGGCAGAGAGTAATGAGCAGCTCACACAGCTGAATAGCAATTATTGCTGCGACACACACTCCCCGGTCGCTTTCATATGCACACACACAGTCAGAGTAAAGCACAATTTGTAAAGGTCAGAGCGCTGGACATAAAGTCTCACTTGCAAGCCTTTTTTTTATTTATTTTATTTTTTTACTTTTATTTAATTTCTCCCAAACATACAAACTTTGTAGAAGAATGGTCAAAAAACAAAAACAATATCAGCACTACATCTCACATGTATATACAAGAGTCCATCCATGAGTTCTATGTCCATAGCAATTGTCCGTTAGAGTCCATTTTACATTCCACTCCCAGTGTTTCCAGTGGCTTCCTCCAGGTTATTTGTAAAGAATTGAAGACTTCCATCAATGTAATGTCCAAGTCTAATCAGAGTCATAACATCAGATATTAACGATTTCCATAAAGAAATGGAGGGGGGATCACTGCCCACCCGTTTCACCATAATGGCCTTCCTTGCTAACATTAACAGTGACTGTATAACATGCTCATATTTTACTAGTGACTTAGGAATAGGTCCCAAAATGAATATTTCCAAAATGACTGAATGACATCACATTCCCAGGCCTTTTTTTTTTTTTTTTGTTACATCCACCGGCCACCAGCGGCCCATCACTGACATCAGTCCGGTTAAGGAATTAGTGGAGTAAATATCATGCTTCTATTAGAGTTTTTATACTCGTGTCCATCCAGCCCCGTCCTCAAAGGATGGATGGTTTTATTTCCCCGTTTCTGCTTCAGAAGCAGATGATGTCATAAAATGAAAGTTTGTCCGTTTTTTTCTTTAGTCGTTCAGCTTTTAGGAACAAGCTGTGTGCAGGTTTTTATGTGGCCTTTTGAAATGGTTGGTTGGGTCTGAAACGTCTGTGAGATTGAATCGGGTGTTGGCGGTTTAACCACCTGTCCTGCACAAAATACCAAGAACTGACCCGATTAGAAAGAAAATGCTTTTGTTAATAGTGGTTTTGTCGAGTTCGATGACTTATTTGGAACTTGTGAGCTGATTGGCTCTCAGCAGAGATGCTGTGGGACGGTGGTCCCTGTATGAAGGGGGCTTTTTCCAAGTTCCACATCTGCACAGATTGTCTCACCCATATTTTAGATGATACAAATAAAGATCCTTTAACATCACATGACAAAATATGTGTATAGAAAGTTCAAGTTTAGAAGTATTTGTTAGGTAGATTGTTCAATTTGCGGTATAGAACTATAATGTTTTTAGAATATAAGCCACAGAACAAAGTGGCAGTTTTGTGCAAAGTTTTGTGCAGTTTTGTGCAGAGATGGGTAAAAAAAAAAAAAAAACAGGCTCAGGCCACATTCCCTTCACCTCAGAACACCCACACAGAAATTTGCCGGTTAATGGTGTTGTGATTAGTCATTTTGTCGAGCGTATTTGAGTGTGTAAATCTTAAACAAATTATAAATTATACAGACATGTTCATCCATCCAAAATAAAGCAATTGGGTTGCTCTGACCTCGCTGCTGGTGTGTGAGAGGCAGAGTGCACCCGGAACAGGTCGCCAGTCTATCAGAGAGTGACACAGAGACAAACAACCATGCACAATCCCCAATAATGCCACCCAGAGCTCTGGGCAGTTTGCTCACCGACTGTACCCATTTTACCCAATCTAGTCAAACTTCCTGGATCTTTTATTTGCCTTAGAGAGTATTTAAGACTCCGGAGTCTTACATTCCAAGTTGAGCTGGAAGGCAGCGCGATCTCTGGCAGAGCTGGAGCAGAACCAGATGCCTGCTGGGAGTCTGAGTGTAATTAGACTTTAGATGAGTGCACACACATCACTATTGTGCGGCGGAATGTAATTAGGACGTGAATCACGATCAAACTGTTATAATTAAGATGTAAACAGGAATATGAACAGGATATATATGCACGGAACCCGTGTGAACATGGTAATTGGAATATTAATAACACGGGAAAAGGTCATTAAGCCAGAATGTGTGCGTGCAAAGCCATTGTTTACTCAATCAGGAGATCTCCGCGTTTATAGCTTTCAGAGAGGGGGGTGTCGTTGTCATTTGTTTAAATAAGAGGGTGAGAAATGGATGGGGTGGGCTTTTTGTTCACAGATTCCATTATAACGGATGTAAAAAAAAAAAAAAACCGAAGATGATTTATGAAGTAGCAGAAAGTAGACCGAGTGCAAATAGGTACTATAACTTACTCTGTCACATCCAGTTTTTACTGTTATTCAAACGTAAAAAAAACGCATTCTGTCAGTCATTAAGACGTTTTGTTTGTTGATCTGTGCAGCCTGAGGAGGGGAAAGGTGAAAAAGGAGTATTTTCCCTCTCCGCCAGCTCAAACTTTCCCAGCTGAAGCCCTTTTTTTCCTCTCCCTCGTGGCTTTGCTTGTGCTTTGGATCTGCTTTAATCTGCTTTTTGTGCTCGTCCTGCAGGTTGACATCAGCATCCCCAGCCTCCCCCGGCTGCAGGAGCAGGATAAGCTGCTGTGTGTGTTCGGCCACTTCAGCACCGACGCCGTCATGCACGCCCGCGGCCCGCTGCTGGTCACCTGCTCCCTGCCCCCCACCGCCCAGATCCCGCCCACCCCCCGCCAGCAGGGTAGGTGCACGCGTACGGAAGTAAATACGTGCCGTCGGAATTTGAATTAAAAAAAAATACCTCTGAAATTTGAATGTTGTATAGTAGTGCTTACTATTTCAGTATTAGAATAAATTCGGAAATTTTTTTTAACCTAAAAAAAAATTAAATGTCATTATTTGTACATAAAAATAAAAAAAATTCAGTGTAATTTTTTTTTTTACATGGTTGCAATTTTCAGTTATTAAAAAAATTCAGATTCCTATTTCAAAGTGATCAAATTTTCAATAATTTTTTAACACTGAAAATTTAAACTGAGAAAAATATGTATATTGAACATTTGATCACTTTGAAATAGGAATGTGAATTTTTTTAATAACTGAAAATTGCAACCATGTAAAAAAAATTACACTGAACTTTTTTTTAAATATACAAATAATGACATTTAATTTTTTTTTTTAAAGTAAGCACTAATATACAACATTCAAATTTCAGAGGTATTTTTTATTCAAATTCTGATGGCACATATTTACTTTCATACACACGGGAGTTCCCACCCGAGTTCAGGCAGAAAGGGAAAAATTTGGCTTTTACTCTGTTCCCTTTGCACTTTTGTGTTTCAGATTTCCTTTTAGTGTAATCTTTTCCTGTGATTAAGGTCAAAAGTGTGGTTTCCGATTGGTTAAAACCACCCCCTTTAGTCTGAAACCGTATCAAATGTTTGATATACGTTTCCTTATTTATTTTCACAAGCAGAGACCTACACTGAATTATTCATTTACTTTCCCGCTAATCTATCCTCTTATAGATCCCCCTCCAATATCCCGTTTTTTATTAGGCTGAGATGAACATGAAAGGGATTCCAGCCTGACTCCGGCTCAGTGATAAAAATGCTAATTCTCTGTTCCACCCAGCAAAAGGTTGTTCACATATCTACAGTTGGGTTTTGTAGCCTTTGCTGATTGAATTTAGGGTCATTTGGAAATTTGCCTGTTTATATATGAAAGCTTGAGATGAATCGAGGTTTTTAAGAGTGTTTGTTCTCAACTATTTTGTTCTTTATTTTCAACAAATCTTTTTTTAAACCAGCATCCCCCGATTCGTACCTATTTAAGGTCAAAGGATGTTGTCCGTGTGGTGAATTTCTATTAATCTGAGTGTTTGTTTTTGCTTCTTTAGACTTCGTTTCTGTCCCAGTCAAGGTGCTGGTGAACAGGACCATCGAGGTCACGTCTGGAGAGTACAGCTTCTACAACTGTGCCGCGACGGTCAGGAAAAACGGAAACACGCCGTAAGACACCCAACACAGCATCAAATCCGTCAAATTAAAAAAAACAAGGTTCACTTCTACAGTTTAGTTATCGGGGAATAAAGAATAAATACAAGGCTTTCCAGTGGTTCACCGTCTAAAAGCCCCAATCCACCTGGCGTATGTTTTTTTCTGATTTAGAGTAAAACTCAGAGAAGATATCCTTGCTCGTCTTTTTTCAAATAGTATTTTGTTTTCTTTCCTTTTTTGGCATCCGTAAATCTGTCGGAATAGGGACCTGAGCCAGGTTATTAGCTGGAGCTGGTGCTTGGGCCAGTAGATATTTTTCAGCATAAAGGTTTTCCACTTTGTTCCGTCACCCTTTTTCAATGGACACAAGAAAGGCCCCTGTCTGGGGTCTGATGTTTCTCCCATGGTTTCCATTCCGTGTCACAGAGTAGGCATGTTGTGTTTTCAGCTGCATAGCGTGTGTCACCAGCCAGTGGGGCTGTCAGTGGAACGCCCGGGATCACATCTGCAGCGACAGGGACGATTCAGTGGAGGGGGGTCACATAGTCAAACCCCAACAGGTGAGCATTTGTCTATTTCTATCTAATATTTTAGTTTAATCTCTGGTTTAGATTAAATTCAAGATGTTCTAAATCGAATTAAAACCATATGAAAGACCAAATATAGGTCAATAAATGAATAATTCAAGTCATATTTAGCGTTATGGTTTGACAAAAGCACTACTTACTTCAAAATAAGGCAAATGTCAGCGGCAATGCTAAGGTAAATAAACATTTTAGACGTCTGACAAAAAATCGAATGTATAAAATCGGGAATCTGAATCGTATTGAAAAGCTGGATCATGTACAGTGAAAAGGCCTTTAGAAAAAGCCTTGTCATGTGTTTAGGATGTTTTCTCCAGGTTGAGGGCAGTTCAAGTTACTCGTGAGACTTCACAGACATCAGTGCGTGTTGTGACTGTGTGTCTGGTTCTGTGACAGGACACGGTCATTTCCCAGTCTTCCCTGTTTTAGCCGGTCTGTGTGACCACTGAACCCACCTCTGTTTGTCTCTCCGTCACACAGTCGGAGAACTGTCCCCAGTTCGAGTCTCCGGAGCCGATCCTGATCCCCGTCGGCTTCGAGATCCCCATCGGCTTCCAGGGGAGAAACCTGGGAATTTACGAGGTGAGGTCGCTGTGATTAGCTTTGCTAACGCTTCGTATCTTCTGTCCACAAAGCCAATGGCTGTCTTTGATGTGTGTCCAGGGCCGGAGGTTCTCCATCGGGACCGAGTTGATGAAACACACGGAGGAGGAGGTCATTCAGGAGCTGGACTCTACCTTTAAATTCAAAGGCTATCAGGTTAGTCCTGCACTCTACTTACGAGACTTCTTAGCAGATGTGCTTGTTTTTTTATCTCGATGAACCATTTCTCTGAAATATCACTTTGTTCCACCTCGTGTGTGAGCACTGTGTCTTCATCAAACCTGGCTTTTAGTTTGTTTGTGACTATAAAGCATTTAAGTCTGCTCTTCCTAAAACCAACAGAGTACTTTCTTGGCAGAATTTCATTATTTATTCTTTTAAAAACCAATAATTTGGAGCAACATGAAGTTGTTTTATGTCAAATCCTCATTTTTTTTCAGACATTTCACCTCTTATTTCTTGTTACAGTGAAGATTAAATGGATGTTTTCGGTCTAAAATTACCGTTAGAACGTGTGTGTAAGGAGCAGAAATGAACACATGCCAATTTATTTAAAACTCTGAAACCTGTAAATGAAGTTGAATGAATAAGAAAAGCTCCAGTCAGCTTAGAGGACATAAATAGAGCTGGAATGAGACTCAAATCCCATATTTGCTTTACATGCTATTATACCAGCGTGGGTAAGTATGATGGGGCCATCGCTGGGAAACAGAGCAACAATTCCGAAACCATTTGCTCTGCAGGCTCCACTCTGAATCTCAGCCCTTTGGTCTCTGCTGGTCCGTAGACTGTGAGGCTGAGCTGGCCAGAGTCTAATTAGAATGTGGGTTTGTGTCACCGCGGGTTCTCGTCTCATTATTTCTGGTATTTGTCTCCGTTTGATCCATGTTTTGCTCTTTTAAAAATTTTTTCATACGCCGTGAACAAAAACATCTCTTTATCTGTGTGTGTGTGTGTGTGTGTGTGTGTGTGTGTGTGTGTGTTGACCTTCACACTTGGATGGATGTAATTTAATGTGGAGCTCTAAATATGTGGGACGGTCTTGTTACATTGTGTTAATGCATATCTGGTATTTTTGTGGTGACGACTTGTATTGCTCATGCTCTGGGAACTCAACAGAAGGGGGGGGGGGTGTTTACTGTTTTTAACTTTTCAAAAGCACTATTTAAGTCCTGATCCGGCCCCAACTTTTGCAGACAGACTTTCTTGTGACCGTTTTTTAGTGGTCCTGAGTAATAGTCGTGATGACAAGCTTTTCTGAAGGTCTTTCAATTTTTTCCTTTAGGCACTGGTTTCTTTTTAGCTCATTTCAGTCCGGTCCTTGTACCAGAGCATTTTCAGATCCTTCATTAGGCTGCTTTACGCTGTCCTATGGCTTCTTCAAGGAGAAAAAAGGCCCCTTACTCAAGGGATGAACCAGTTTTGTGTCTACACAGAGCGTAGACTTTCAATTTTTTTTTTCAATAGAGTCTTTAGGCTCTTTATTACCAGCAGACATGTCATTTGTTCGGGTGTCTTTAGCTGATGTGTCTGAAGATAAAACAGTTTAACAGAAAATAGATTTAGACACAGTGATTCCCAAAGAGCTAATTACTGAAAACGGTTGTATCCATGAAACCTTTTTTTTAAAAACTAGAGATGTGAAGATGTGCCGGGCCTTTAAAAAGGATGCGCAGAGGACCTGTGAGGTGCATCTGGAGCTTCAGCCTCCTCAGAAATGCTCTCGGTGTCAAGAAGCCATTCTTAAAGAAGGGAAACAGAGGAAATACCGACAAAAGCTCGTTAGAAAGCCTTTCATTCTGTTTTAGCATCTATTTTTGCCCTGTTGGATAAATCACCGCCTCTGTTTCCCCATGTTGCTGTCATATATGCGGGAGGCGTGAGGAGCCACGCGGCGTTGTCGCGTTTGCCTTCCTTTTGTAGCCCCCCCCCCTCTGAAGGGATGGGGAGCCTGATTGTGTGTCTCTGTGTGCAGTTCGCCTATGACAAGCTGCAGGAGGTGAACGTATCCTTTCATGTCAAAGACAGAGACACCGGGAAGAAGATTGACAGCACCCTGACAGGTGGGTGTACGACTCACACGCACACACACACACACACACACACACACACACACACACACACACACACGCACACACGAGGAGAAGGAACGTGAAAACTCCTCGCCCTTTTCCCTCCTGGTTCCACTCGGTTTAGGAATAATTGCTTCACCTTCTCTTCTTCTTCTTCTTCTTCTTCTTCTTGAAAGATAGTGGCCCCCTGCTGCAAAGCCCAGTCTCGGGGATGGAATTGGGCAGAACAAACCCGAAAGTATTGTACACATACGCTACAAAAGTTTTAAACAAGAGAACTCTGCACCATAGAGCTGTCAGTATTTGGAGCGACAGATTTACAGACTGTGTACGGTTAGCTAGTTTTGTTTAAATTTTTGGCCAACTTTTTTAGCCTTTTTGGCATGGTTTTTACCAATTCTGTTTTTATCAACGGTGTTCATCACAGTCGAACCACTAGTTTTAAATCCCGCCTTTTAAATGATCTAATAGCTGAGGCCAAAATGGCTATTTACATAAGTCGAAGGGACAAAATGCAGGCTGGACCTCAACTCGACGCGGTGGCTCTGTGGAAGGTCAATATCAAGGCCAGGTTGAGATTGGAATTTTGTTTCCACAGAGCCACCGAGAATCTGAAGGGTTTTTTAGAACTGTGGGGTTTTATTGTATTGTGCACCGTTCGTGATCAGGGAAAACTAAGATATAATAAGCTACTAGTGTAAGTATTTATTGCGTTTTTTAGCGTTCTCTGAACTGATTATGTACCGTTTTCTATGTTTAAATTATTGAGTAATAAATGATTTTCTAAAAATCTAAAAAATCTTCTTCTTCTTCTTCTTCTTCTTCTCCCCTGTGGCAGTGGTGCTGTACAACTGCTCGGTGGGGAGGGAGGACTGCAGCCTGTGCAAGCACGCCCACGCCAAGTACCAGTGCGTGTGGTGCACGGCCTCCCGGGCCTGCGTCTACAGCCGGATCTGCACCACACCGCCGCCCGCCCACTGCCCCGACCCCGAGATATCCGACGTGAGTCCTTTTCCTTTCATCGTTATAGCGTTAACGGTCCACGTTTGAGAGTTATTTGGATGTCCAAGATGATTCCATGATAAGGGAGTTCTTTGCCGCTGTTATTCCTGCACAGCTAACGTCAAAAAGTGGGTTTAAACAAAAGTGGAATCGGATCCCATTAAATTAAGAAGTCATTTTATCTTTTTCCCTCCTCCTTCATTCCTATTTGAACACGCCTGGTCTTCACTGGATCCCAAAAATTTTTTAACGTGGTCTCCATTTTTCTGTTCTCCTTTTTAAGTAAAAGCTTTTTTTTCTAAGTTCATATTAAGTTCTTGGTGTTAACTTTCAGGGCTTTTGATGGTCGGTTCCCTCTTGACGTCTCGGTCTTCTTTGATTTTGAAAGGAGCTGGTTTATAACGTACAGCGCCGGCTGTTGATTGGTCAGATAAAATCCTCACTTCAATGCTTTTCTTTGAAGTCATTTGAAAAACTCCCACAAAGTTTTTGAAGCGTGAATCATAGTTGTGAGCTTGAGTGAAGGGCACTTAACTTTTACACTCACTACCTGCAGGTCAGATTAGGAGAAAACATGGCCGAAACCGTCTCTCTCGAACTGGGTTATGAAATCTTCAGAAACACAGTCATCGTAAAACAGCTTTAACCTATTTGAGGACTCAGTGAGCTGAGGATAAAAGAGTCATATTGTGTAGTGTACCGTAGAAAGAAAAAACCTCACTAAGCTGTTTAAATAAGTGATTTTTCTCACAACTTTGTTCTTGAGCTAGAGAAAAAGCTCATTGTATTATTAACACAAGTCAGAAATAACTCTGATTACATGTTTTATACCAGATTTTTGTATTTGCTGTATTTTATGGTTTTAGATTCCTCTCATTCTATTTAATTGAGACAGCCTTTATGAATGTAAGGTGCTTTATGAATATTTTACTATAGACCCGGATTGTTGTCGGGTTGGAGGTGTGGATCTCAGCATGAACAGCGTTACCCACCCTAACACAGTAACAACTTCCTCACTCAGAGCTGACTACATGTGTTTGGATGAGTCAGAACGTGTGTTAGCTGGAGGCGTTAGCAGCCGATTACTTCACACTTCGTCACAAATGTTGTATAGTATCTAAATAGAGTCCAAAGACAAGTGTGCTGTGAGAGCTAGTCCCTGCTCCAGAAATATCTGAACTGCTGGTCATTATCAAAGCAAAAAGAGGTTCAGATCACATTTGATTGCATGTAGCTTTTTGTAATGAAGCTGTAAATGTGAACAAATCAAGTCAAATATCGATGCTACCAACAAAAATGAGTGATCTACACCAGGAAAAAGGTTTCGGGACTCATTATGTGCGTTTAAAATTAGCCAAGAAGTGTCCTCTTGAGTGTCAGAGGAACCTGGATGCTGTGATTTGGAGTCTGAACAGACTCGGGAGAAGTGTTGTGCGTATCCTCGTCACACACGGCAGCCTTTCGACACAAATCACAACACCGCACTGAAAACGTATCTGTCGCTGTAAGACGCACAACTGCTCCCGGCGATGTTTTCTTTTTCCTTGGCGGGATTATCCGAAAAAAAGGGCTGCCACTCTCCCGGCGTGCCGCGGTTCCAGGGAAATGACAGACATAGAAAGCAATCACACGGATGGCTGAGGACCAGAATGATTTTCTTGTGTATTTGAGAGCGAATGACAATCGCGAGATGACAACAATCAAAGAGGCAGAATGGAGAACATTAAATTATAGTCAGCGGTGGGTTTTTTGGCTTTGAAAGAGCTCTGGGAGTCCAGCCTCTTGGTTCAGATTAGCTGTAATTGGGCAGTGGAGTAGCTCTGAGGTAGGATCTGTGCGGTGGCCTTTATTGAACTGAGTTTTTCTTTTTTTTTTATGATGCGATAATCAAGTTGCTATCAAATGGAACCCCTACATTTTCAGTCATAATAAAATGTAGGGGTAGTAAAAATCTGTAATCTATAGTCAAATATGTCTGACAACATTTACATTTAGTTAGTGTTGATATTTTGGTGTTCTGTTTTGATGAATTTGCAATAAGTTGTGTCTCCTGGAAAAATCCTGAGCATTTCTGTGAGCATTTTGCTCCCATGTGCGATCATCATCAGCGTATTTACCTCCTCCTGTCCATCAATTTCAGCTTTTTTTAAAACACGCTGAGCATGTTGTACCTCTGAGTTTTCTTTTTCTTCACACATTGTATTCACTGTTTGTCTCTGGCTGCACGACTTCAATACGTTTCCCATTTTCTCCGGAACATCAGTCATTTGTTTCAGGGCTCGTCTTGATTTCCTCTGGGCTGCAGCTGATTAGGTCAGAAGCTGTCCGTTATTTTTTTACAGAAATGCATTACGGCTTGTAGAGGAGAGCTGATAACAGGCACAAGGCCTGTAGAAGCAATTTTGTGTTTTACTTTGAGTGATACTTACTCACTAGGGTCTCAAATTAAAGATTTTTTTGGCCAAATCCTGACGGATTTATGCTACGTTTTAAAAATGCAACTTGGAGTGGATTCTATCTCTTCGGGATTTATTTGAACGCTTTTGTGGATAGATAACTACTATGAAAGGTTGAAAAAAAGAAAAGGGTTGTGTTGCAGCAGAAAAAAATCTAATGCAGAAATACAATCAAACACGAGCCGAATATTTTCAGAAACAAATATTCTCAAGCAGCTTTGAGCATATTCACATGCCCCCTTGTGTTTGACTACATTTACCTAATTGGCCGGCATGAATTTTAAACTAGTCCACGTGGAATCCATCACACTTCCACACGAGGAAGAGAATAAGCTGGGTCTGGTTTTTCCAAATATTACCCAGGCCATAAATGTTTGGAAAGTTTCCAAAAAGCTGAATTAGTAAACTGACCCACTCTTTGCTCACAGAATATCATTTAAATTTACAAAAAGATTGTTCGGAGTAGGCTGAGGAGCACAAATCCTGATTAGAGTCTGGGCCCCAACATTTGACTTTTTTAGGGTTCAAATTGAGAAGTGTTCAGACATTGTTTCACCGACTTTGTTTGCAGTCAGCCAGGTAAAGATAATTTTAAAAAAGCAGTACGAGTAGGAAGCCATCACATCTTGCAAAGGTCTTTAGAATGATGAGACTCACAAATGCCTGAGAGCAAAAATGAGTCCGACCAATGTCTCATTCAGCATTTGGCTGGACTGCTGATTAGGGAACCTGAATTAGTTTAACCAGGCCTCGTCAAAAAGCTTTTTAAAAAGGAATGCAAGTGTCTACAAAGTTGCTCTATACCCAATTTTACTCCAGGAAACTCTGCCGACCACAGGGAAGCCGGCATTTTAAGGTTTAAGCGCTTGATTTGGAAAAATTTGGGACGAGAAGGACCTCGGGATGTTGGACACTGGTTGTTGAGAGCTTTGTAAGTAAGGGTGGATTTGAAAATGACTTCTGTTTCCTGCAGGTGGCCGGGGGCGGTCTCTTAATGGCTCCTGTCAGCGCCCCGGCTGCAATTTGAATTAGCTGCAGATTTAGGAGAAAAGCTTTCGGGAGACACTCGGCATCGGGAAAATGTGCGACAAAAATAAAACAGAATTTTCCTCGCGATCGCAAAGTTGATCGGCTGTTTTGTTTCCAAGGAGAAGTCTCTGTCGAAAATAACTTGGATTCCTGGCAGTTGATGCCATTACAATAAACTCTGCGACTGGATTATGAGTTCCTGTTTTGTTGAAATGTAATAGGAGCTTGCCACAGGTCATGGAGGCCTTTTCATCCACAGTTCAGGCCTGTTTTAGCTAATAGTTCTGTATTATTTTGCTTCAGAGACGGATGCAGCAATGGGAACCTATTCCATGTTTCCTGCTAATGTTACCTGAGGGGAGCACGTATATATTAAACAGAAATAGTTTCAGCTCAACAAACATCCAGGAAAGCATTTTGAAGATTAAAGTGTGTACATTTCTCGCCCGGTGTTTTAGCTCATGTTTATCTCTTCACTCGTTCACTGTAAAGCCCACGCTGCCTTTGGTTTTGCAAAGAAAGATTGGTCTTTTGTGGAGGATTGAGAGTTAATGCGTTTTGCCGGAAAAAGCCAGAGCAGCAAAGCCCGAGCCAATTTTAAGTTTCAGAAACTGGTCCCGGCATTTCTAATGTATATCAGATAAAAAAGGGACATAATCACGATCTGGGACTGGAACCCTCATGAGATCCGGGGTTGGTGCTGACATATAAACCCTTACAAACAGAGAGGGATGTCCATAAAATCCAAAAGATTCTCGTATGGAGCCAAACTCGTTTTTATTCCATTTTTTTCCAGCTCAATAGGATTTCAGTATAGGTATATATTTAATGTTTTCATGGTTTTGTATTTGAAGTTGATTTAGACTGACTCCATCTCAATTTTGTTCATATATTTCTCATTATACTTTTATTCATTTGAAACTTTTATGTATCACACTGCTACTGGGAGGTGGCAAACTGCTTTTCATTGTTCTTTGACAGAGACAGTACAGATATTCTGTTCTATTATCAAATTATGAATTACTTTGAATATATTTCTGTTTTTTCTTTGCTCATTTTGGCCTAATAGGGTCTAAGTGAGAAGCCATTTGACAGCCAAAAGGCACCAAGGCATTATATGGAACATATTCTTTACATAGGACAGACTCACCAACACAATAAAGAAATGAATAAATATGGTATTGCTCCAACCTCCTCAGATTATATTGCCGGTCTTTTGTGTCGTGTATCTCTCTGAATGAGACCTTTTTAAAAGAACTTATCCTCAGTTTAGAACGGTGGACATGGCTCAGGTTTGTAGAAACATTGGAATTTTTCCGCTTTGAAAATGTGTTCCCGTCTGTTTTTAGCTGAGCATCTTATTTTTCTTCCACCTGCTGCAGATCATCCCCCGCTACGGCCCCCTGAACGGTCAGATCTCTGTGACCATCAGAGGCTCAAACATGGGAATAAAGAAGGAGGACATCAAAAAGATCACGGTGGCCGGAGTGAACTGCGATCACCTGGAAGACAGATACTCCGTCTCTACCAGGTAAAGACAGGAGAGCCTGAAACTGTCCGTTCACCCTAAAGGCTCAAATAAATTGCATCTGAAAAGCTGTGGTTTGCTATCTGTTTGTGCTCATTTTACAAGGGACTTTTATTGAAATTTACATTTGTGGGCCTAAGATGAAAGCTTTAATCTCACTGTAGTAATTGTTTTTAAAGCAGATTTCCTCTTAGCTAAACATCAATTCACAGGTATGTTTAAGAAAAAACTCTTGACACATCAATACAAAGAGTGGTGAAATAATCCAGATGAATGAAACGTATTCAAAGTGCTGTTTACTGGACAAAGAAACACTCTCCCATCTGATTGTCGGGCCTCTGAATTGTTAAACTAATAGCGTTCTACCATTTGATTTGTTCAAACTGATTATTCAAACGGATACGAACGCAAAGAAATTACTTTTAGTATCTTTGCTGACTGACTTCCCGGCGAAATTGATGCAGAATGCACTTAAAAAAAGCTTTTATAGTACTGTTCCCCTTCATCTTTTATTAACAATAAGAATACAGATTGTTGCAGCGTGTCGGAGTACTCTGTATCTACTCTTGCTGAATTCCAGATTTAACTCATTTGGACTCAAACAACCCCAGGACGTGTGTTAACTGTCTTTCTGTCCATCTGAGATGAGCTCAGAGCCGATAGATTCAATTCAATTCAATTCAATTCAATCTTATTTCTATAGCGCCACATCACAACAACAGTTGTCTCACAGCTTTCCAAACAGAGCAGGTCAGACCCTACTCTGAAGTTAATTACAGAAACCCAACAATTACCACCATGAGCAAGCACTAGGCGACACAGGCAAGGAAAAACTTCCTTTTAACAGGCAGAAACCTGGAGCAGAACCATGCTAATCAGATGTGGGTGGACGTGTCGTAAAGCGCCTCCTGTTTGTGTCCACAGCGTGGTGTGTGAGATCGGCCCGGCCAAGAAAGCCCCCCCGTACGACCTCCCGGTGGAGCCCTCCCTCAGCGGCGCCGTGGAGATCGAGGTGGACGGCGGCCGGAGAGGAGTGTCCAGGGTCAAGTTCACCTATCGGGTGAGTCTGGAACGGAAGCGGAGGCTTTTACAGAAAGCACAAACCCATCTGCTCACAGGCTAATGAGAACAGCCATGTTACCGGGTAGATTTCGGGATTAAAAACACACATCTTTGTTTGGTCTGAGGAGATGGTTTTACAGCATTTTTTTTTTAATTTAGCATTCAGAAACTGAGAGATGCAGAGGTTTAGGATCCGTGTGAGGTGGGCAGTGAATTCCGCTCAGTTATCAGTGTTCAGGTAGAGCTGTGTAAAGAAAAAAAAACAGCAGAAAATGAAGGAGCAGCTCAGCTTCTGCTGCAGAAGATGAGAGGGTTGAAAAAGCATTGAACCGTGTCTTTTTTTTTATTTTTGGGATGCTGCGCATTCTGCCGCTTCATTTAATCTGTCATTTTTTGTTCCTTATTTCATCATGTTCCGGTGATCAAACTCAAACACAAGTTTATCTTTTAATAATAATTCCCTCTTTTCCGGTCCAAACGCGGTCATTAATTCATGTTACTTAATCGTCCTGGCGCCGGGAGTTTTTAGAAATTGTTAAATTGAGTGTGAGGGGAACGTCAACATTTGTGTGGCAGCACGGGAGAGTGCACGTCACAGATCAAACTCCACACACACTCAAAAGGTCTGTGACAAAGGGAAAAGCATCTACGGAGTTCAAAATCCAGCAGCTTTTTCTCCCCACACGCCACGAAAAGGAGGGAGATAACAACGCGCGGAAATAGTTTCACCCGCTGTTCTGTTTGGCGTCTCAAAACAGAACAGCGCATTCATGAAAAAGCCAATTAAAGCAAACTACAGAGGTCCTAATGACTCGTTTAGCTTTGCAGCATTGATTCTAAAATTCACCAGTCGAGGTTTAAAATGTCTCAGTAATTCACCCTATGTGAAAAGAGAAATGTTCAAGACTTGGAACATCAATATACCGAACCAGTAACTTTTTTGATTTGTGTTAAGGAGCTAATTAGCCACAAAGTGACCTAAACAGGGAATGTGAATAGACCCTACAAGGACATTTGGCTTTTTTCAGGTAGAGAATTACTCAAGGCAAAGACCCTTATAACAACAGTTTTACTCAGAAATGCTTCCATACAGAAAATCTTTTTTTTTCTTTTTTTTGGGGGAAAGATGAGCCGTTACATTTTTCTAATAATTGGACATTGCTACCAGATTGTTATCCATGTCCGCGGGTTCATCATAATCAGATGACTTTTGCATTAACGGGAATTGGTCAGTTTGTGTGGCCAACTCTCCGGGATCGTTTTAAGGTCCGTTCTTTGAAACGGCTACATCTTTCTAGGCTGTCCTTCACCATCCATTCATTTGTCAGTTTGTGTGGAGCTGGTCTAAAAGCTCTTTTATCTCTACACTGCAGGCTTTTTTTTTTCTTTTACCGTCTTATATTATCCAGGAATAGCAAAAAAATCAGACCTTAAATACATAGAAAAGGCTTTTTGGACTTTAAATATCTCATTCTTTTGATCAGAATGTGGTCATTCCGTAAACAATGTTTTGTTAGTCATTTATTTTGACTAAGTTTGTATATCTTAGTCATGACATGAACATTTAATGAGCCGCTGGGCTCTGAGATGGGCTCTTGTTTTTCCTCTAACTGTCCACAGACAGCCATCATTACGCCTCCCACTTGTTGCCGTAAACTTGTGTTTCATAATTTATTGAGGAAAAGCAGAAGGTAGATTAACCTCAGAGTGAAGCGGGCTTTGAACCTGGACCACAGTGGGAGGTCTCCTACAAATCAGAGCAGAATAAAGATCTTATAGAACTAAGCCCAGCCAATATATTATGCCAGATCAATGGCAAAAGTTTCAAACTGAAGAAGGGATCTGGGCTATGAATCAATGTTTTTTTACTTAACTTTTTCTCTTTACCGCGTCATTTCTGCTATATGGTATCGTGTCATCGTATAAAACTACACAAGTCATTCATTTTCCTGAGCTGGTAACTAGGGCTTTATTCCCCTCAAAACATTTTATGAGGGACAAAGTGATCCAAACTCTGAGAGGAACTAGAAAAGGGGAGCAAGGTAATTGCAAATGTTACTTCTTCAGTTTGCAATGTGCCTAAAGCTGGGTCTTTTCGAATGCTTTTTTAAAAAATAGGATAGAAATGGAAGCAAAAGATGGTAAACTAGTTCTCCTGAAACACCTCTTTCCAGTTTTGTTTCTCATAAGTGCTCGAAACCATTGGTTATGTTTAGTATGTTTAGTATCTCAGTTAGCAACCACCATTATGGCTAAGCCATCCTTTTAAAAAAGACAGCCCGTGGTTTACTTTTTCCCGACTCGAGTTTGCTTGAGATTTGTTTGATGGTTGGCTGGAAAAAATCCTTCCAGAAAAAAGCCCCTCGTTTGGGCCTGCCGTTGACTGGGAACAGAGGCTGTCGTAAAAAATGAGCTCGCTCTTTCATTTCTGAAGTGTTTAGACATTGGTGCTCTCATCTGTCAGAGGCTGAGCACACTCTTGTCTCTCTTTGGGGGGATATTTATTGTAGCGTTGGCAGCTTTGGAAGCCATAGCAACGAGAACAAATATGAAACCCCACCAAGCCAAAAATCTGAGCCCAACCCCCACACTATTTACTTTACTTTAACTTCAGAATTCCTCAAATCATTCATTTTGGACTTTTTAACATGCGTTTCAGTAGAAATTCGGCTAAATTTCCCTTTATTTGTTTTTCTTTCTATCCATCACCACATTTTGAAAAACAGAGTGAATATTGTATATTCTACCGTTACCATCGGGAACTGGAGTTGAATTTTTCCCATGTCCTCAGTACCCAGACGTCACCAAAATGATTCTATTTAAGGCATCGTAGTCATTTAGATTCTCGTCCTATTCATCTGATCTGAAAGTGATCATCCATGAATACACCAAAGAATGATTGGTAAAGCTGCTTAGCCATTCGGAGTTTCTTAAACTTAAAATGGGAGGGGCTTAAAGGCTGGGCTGTGGTCGTACCATCACAGTACGCGTTCCTAAACACAGTGTAATCATTTGTGTTATGTCTTCTGCAGCCACTTGGTAGTTCTCATGTTCATGGTTGGCCTGGTACACAACATGTGTCACATTTCAGTCTAATTTTACGTTTTCTCTCCAGGATCCCGAACCAAAAAGTGTCCACCCATCCAAGGGTCCTGCAGCTGGAGGAACTGAGATCACCATCGTAGGAGACGACTTGGAGACGGCCACAAAGGAGGATATCGCCGTCACCATCGGGAGCGTTCCCTGTGAAGTGTGAGAACGCCGGCTCCCTCTTCTCCGTCAGTCCTTGGTGAACTGAAATCTCGTTCCTGATGATCCTTCTCTCTTTTGTCCAGCTTGGCGTTCGGCAGGACCATCACCTGTAAGACGGGCCGGTACCGGGGCCAGAAGGTGCCCTCGGAGCCCTTAACGGTGACGGTGAAGTACGGAAAAAATACGGAAAAACACGTGCCCATGGCCTTCCAGTACTGCGACAACCCCAAGATCCTGGATTATAAACCCAAGGCCAGCTTCATCTGGTGAGAAATGGTGGTTTTGGGTGACGGGAAAAGGGATGAAGACATTAATAAAAGAGGGGTTTTCTTTTTTTTTTTACATCCAAAGTTTGGATCACTTTGTTGAAGGCCAGGAACATTCTGTTGATTAGAAAAACTACATGTCTGTCAGTGCTTCATTTGTTTTGTATGCATCATTTGCATGCATATTCAGAAATTCATAGAATAGAAGCAGCCTCAGGCTAAAGTTTGAGCAGTTGTCGAGTCAGTAGTCTGCAGAAAATGGTGAGAAATTTTGAATAAAGCTCAGTTGCCTTTATATTTGTATCTTTTTACTTTTTCTCTTTCTTTATCACTGGACAGTCACAGCATATTTGTACCAGTAGCTAGTTCAGTACTAGTTATTTTTAATGTCAGCACAGTGTGTTATCAGTGTGCTGCTGAGTGGAATCCACCGTTAACAAGCATTTTATGAAGTATAAAGACTTGAGCGTGAGGCTTAAATGGAGCTTACTTGAACAGATAAAGAATGTTGTTGTTTTGGTTTTCTAAGAATAGATTCCAACTTTTTTTTTTATTGTCCTCAGAAATATGCCATCATTGCCAAAACTCACCTGCAGGGGCAGCTGTAGTGTGAATAGTTTATTATGCTAGTCCCGTGTAAACACCAAAAAATAGTTTTGATAATAGTTGGAATAAAGTATAATTGGATATTTTATATTTTTGAGTTTTGTTAGGTTGAGTCATTCCAGTTTTAAATGCAAAAAGTGACCAAAACAACATTTTTAACAACAAAATCTAAGCTCTTCGTGGTTTGCCGGTAACTGCAAAGGGTGATAAATGCTGTCAAGCAATCAGACGCAAGAAGAGAACACATCAGTTTCCATTTCTGTTTAATCGGAAGGTGGAAAAGTTTGCCGAAAGTCCGAAATCATTTACAAAGTGTCCACATCTCTGCGTGTTTTTCGTCTAGTGGTGGTCGGAGGATCGAGGTGACGGGAACCGGCTTCGATCTTATCCAGTCGGCTGTGATGAAAGTCCTACCCTCGGCCGATGACTTCTCCCAGAACACCACGCCTGCTAAGGTAAGCCTGCACGTCTTGTTGTCGTATTTCTGAAGTGTGATGGGACCCGGGACCCACGTTGGCCTCTGAAGTCTGTCGGATTCCACTTAACGGTAGCTGGAATTTCAGGGGCATAAAGTTTGGATTGCGATCGTTAGCGAGTTTTTAAAAAAGTTTTTCATCGCTGGTACTGGTTTCGTCAAATGGGAATTTGTAGGGGCTCGTGTCCTTAATAATTCACACGGCATCGCTTCAGCTCCAAAACAGTGTTCCACGCATCAAACGTTTGGGGGAGCAGAACTCTGTTTGTGTTGGATGCTGCCTGTCTTCCATTCCCACATGATCCTGGTTCAGTTTGATTCATGGTGACTGGTTTGTATGAGCTATATAGCGTCTATAGATACAATCCCTGGACAAATTAGCGGTAGCTTCTGTTAGCAGAATTGAAAGTACCTCATATGTTTATCATTGGTTTGGAATAGAATACTCAGTAGTTCTGGTCTAATACATGTATTGAGGAATCTTAAAAAGTAAGGAATCGTGACATGGAGAGTGTGTAGGAACCCTGCGGCTGGTTTCTCTTTCTGAGTCTCTAAAAAACCCGCCGATGCTTTTGTTCCACTCCTGAGGAGCTCTGAGTGACAGAGTCTCTCAGGAAAGAGTCCCCGCGGGGGGACGGGAGGTGATGTCTTTTTAATTGTCTCTTCATCAAAAGCGTGCGCCTGGTTCCTGGTTCAGGAGGTAAAACGGGGGGGGGGGACTCAGTGGGAGGCCACACGGGGGGAGATGGACGCAAAGAAAAAGTTGAACTCGGTTTGAAACTTTGGATTCAAATGGGAAAACTGCGCTGATTTGATCCAGGCGTTTCTATTTTGAATCGGTTTTCTGGTTGGTCTCCCTCCAGTTCGAGGAGGAGGCCCTGAAGAAGAACGACACCGTCCTGGTGTTCCACTCGCCGTCGGTGGCTAACTGCAGCGACAGCCAATCCCTGAGGACCGTCCTCCAGCTGGACAACCTGGTCGAGGAGCTGACCGGCTTCAAATACCACCCGGACCCCGTCTTCGACGAGCTGGCCAAGAACGTCATCACGGAGAGGAGCATCATCGTGGTGACGGTGAGGGCAGAAAATTCCAGCTTAATTTGAATCCTCACTCCTCGTGGTTTATTTAGGGTTCTCATTTTGTCTGGCCTCTATCAGGGTGAAGGGTTCTCAAAGGCCATGACGCTCACCGAGGCCCAGGCTTTTGTCGGGGACGCCTCCTGTCACGTCAACATACTGCAGGTAAATAGAAACGGAGCTCTGCCAGAAGGATTTTTTCCTCAGAGTGAAGCTGCAGCTGCGTTCAGACGACTAAAACTTTGCACAAATTTAGTTCAGGGAGCTTGTCTCCCCTCTTCAGGTGACCCTATGATGTTTCGACAATGTATCGTGAAGCATACCATGTAGCAAACCGAATTTTTGCATCTTCTGGTTCCAGATTTGGTGAAAACGTGACTTGAGTCTGAGATGAAAGGCCATTAAAAGCATCCAAGTCACTTTTTTAAAGAATAAGTTAATCTGATATCATGAAAAACTCATGCTATCCCTATGGGTTAGGGTTAGGGTTACCTTTGAAATAAAAAATATAAAATAACATCTTCCTTTACTGTATGTTGGCATTTCAGATCATTTGTTTTGCTACATTTATGCAACACTTTCAATCTCAGATGGAAAAAAAAAGATAAATAAATAAAAACATAAATACACCATCTCTGTGCTGACACTTCTCTTTTTATTTTTTATTGTCCACTCTGTATAGGATGATAAGTTGTTCCTGGAGGCTCCTTCGTCGCAGCCAAAGGCCCGATCCAAACGCCAGCGCAGGGACACAACCAACGACATGCTGGACCTATTGGTAAAAGCACTTTCTCTTTTCTTAGATATGCCCCCTTTTTTATTACAAAAAGAGGCATTTTTAATTAATATTTTTTCTGGAATTTCTTAGGCTTTGTTCGCAAATGAACAGAGAAGCTTAAGATTCTGAGATAAGGAAAGGACTGTTTTAATCAGGCAGTTATCTTAAAGAATCTTAAAGAAGTTGGACGCTCAGTGGGACAAAGATAGTCTCCAAATCTTTGTAATGATCACTTTTAACTGGCTCTTTGTGGATAGGTGTTTAGAATTAAACAAGTGACATGAAGGCATTAGAAATTACGACGTAGCACCAGAGTTACATTTTCCAATTGAGCAAAAAAATTCATAGAAGTCACAGGAGTTAAATCCCAGGAAGTGGAATGATCCAGATCCTCTCCGCCTCCCTCCAGGTAAAGTTCGGCCGGGGGGAGTGGATCGTGGGCACGGTCTACTACGCCCGAAAGGACGACATCCCTCTGGCCATCATCGTCCCCGCCGTCATCGTGCCCATGCTGCTCTTCATCGCCGTGTCCGTCTACTGCTACCGGTCAGTCCGGGCTCCCGGGAGCCCCACGGGCTCACACGGTGCCACTTCCTGTTTCGTATGGCTGACCGCTGGAGCCCCGTGTCTTTCCTAACAGGAGGAAGAGTCAGCAGGCCGAGCGGGAGTACGAGAAGGTGAAGAATCAGTTGGCCAACCTGGAGGAGAGCGTCAGAGATCGCTGCAAGAAGGAGTTCACAGGTACGGCTAAAAGGAAAAGAAAGCTACGAGGTCACATGATTTATTTCTCCGGTTGCATTTGGAGTGGATGGAAAACTGGAAAACTCAACCATAGCTTGTTTAAGACCCATCCATCCATCTATCCATTATTGTTACCGCTTATTCCCTAATGGGGAAGAACTGGAGCCTATCCCAGTGGTCAACGGGCGAGAGGCGGGGTACACCCTGGACGGTCCGCCAGTCCATCGCAGGGTGACACAGAGACACACAAGGACCAACAACCACACACATTCACTCCTAAGGGCAGGTTGGAATGTCCAACCAACCTTATATGGAGGTTGTTTCCCTTAAAGCTTCTAAATCTTCAGCTTGTCACATTTCATATTTTTGTTCAAAACAAAGTGGATTTGTCATGAACCCAAAGATAAACCCCAAACATTCAGTTTTAAATAGCTTTTTCTCCTGTTTTTTGTTTGGATTCCATGTAAAGAAATGCTGGGTTATAACTTTAAAATGTCAGTTTTACATTTGAAATCCACCAAAGGTAACCAGTCAGTTAAAGCTTTACCAGATAATGAGACAAAAGCTGACAAATAAGCAAAATTAGTCTGGTCTTTGGACGGTGGGAGGAAGCCGGAGAACCCGGAGAGAACCCACAGACACAGGAAGAACATGCAAACTCCACCCAGAAAGGTCCTGGTTCCCCCGGGGACTCCAACCCAAACCCTCTTGAACCAGAACCACCATGCCGCCCTTGTTTAAGACGAACAGATCTCCATTGCCTGTCCTCTTCCTGCTTAATGGAGAGTGATGGCTTCATGTTTTGATTCGGAACGCTTACGCCCACCTCTGTGCGCGCTCACGCGAGGTCCTAGCAAAGGTTTCCGCTCTGCTGGAAGTTGTCAGCATCTCGTCGCACCCCTCTCCTGGAGAGAAAAAAAATAAGAATGGAACGTTGTCACTTTGGCAGCACCTGGGCCCAGGCGTCCCTGGCCCCCCCCCTCAGGTGTTCCTGGCAGGTTCAGTGGACTGTTTCAGCCAAAGCTGACAGGGCTGTCATTAGAAAAAAAGGTTGTTGACTTCAAACCCAATCTGCATATTCATAAATGTATAGTGTTCAGGGACACAATGGCTGTTTTCCTTAAAGCATCTACATCTTCAGCTTGTCACATTTCATATTTTTGTCAAAACAAAGTGGATTTGTTATGAACCCAAAGATAACCCAAACATTCAGTTTTAAATAGCTTTTTTCTCCTTTTTTTGGTTTGCAATCCATTCAAAGAAATGCTGGGTTAAAGCAACCAGTCAGTTAAAGCTTTACCAGATAATAAGACAAAAGCTGACAAATAAGATAAATTAGTCTGGTCTTTGACCACTTAATAAACTTAACATGACGAATTCTGTAAAAGGATTCTCTGATTTATAACTTACTGAGTTATTTCAGGTTTAACATTTCAGGAAATAGTCTGGATCACTGTGAATGAAGATTTTATTTAATGTGCATTTCAATTTTATTTAATGTGCATTTCAATTTTATTTAATGTGCATTTCAATTTTATTTCATGTGCATTTCAATTTTATTGAAAGGTTTAACAAACTTAAGTCACTTTTGTTTCTCATGCTAGCTCAAGCTGGAAAGTTTCACCGGCTTAGGCTGCTAAGCTTAGTTTGGTGTCTTTGGTGTGGTGTTTGACAGATCTGATGATTGAAATGGAGGACCACACCAGCGATCTGAGTGAAGGACGGATCCCCTTCCTGGACTACAAAACCTACACCGATCGGAATTTCTTCCTGCCCTCCAAAGAAGGCTCCAACGACCCGATGATCACCGGGAAAATACAAATCCCAGAAGTCCGCAGGGCCACGGTGGCCCAAGCCCTAAACCAGTTTTCCAACCTGCTGAACAGCAAAACATTTCTCATAAATGTGAGTATAAAGCTGGTGAGGCCCAAGACCAGTTCATCTGGACCCTGTTTTGAGTTCCCTAGACCTGAATGAGCATTTGGTGCCCTTATAATAATTTTCTTTATAATTTATGATGTCAACATGGAATAAGAGTAGTTGTTATAATGCATAAATAAGATGAACATAACAAATATAGCCAAATTAAATCATATTAAAGACAGTTCGTTTTAATGAAGGGAAATGTGATTAGTCATAGATTTTTTTTATTTATTTCACTTGTTTATGAAAAATACAGGAAAATCAAAATGCCCTTTCTCCATCACCTTGGTAATAAAAAAGGAATGATAAATAAAAGCTAAATCTTTTATTTAGGATTCTAAATCTACACCTAGCACCTCTTTAAAAACTTCGAAAAACATTTAAATAGTTTTATCAGGCTTTGTCATCATACAAGCTATGAAGTACAAACTAATAAAACGGCTGCACTAATTCAGAGATTGTTCCATTTATATATTCTGTTAATCTACAATTTAATAAATCCGGGGTTTGCATTTTTACAAGGGTTTTAGGGTAAAAAAAGGCATCATTATTGACAGAAAATAGTATAAAAACGCCTTAACCTCCTGAGACCCGAGCTTTTATTTGGCATGCATTTTAGCTTTTTTTTTAAAGATATATGAGATACATATATCATTAAATGTTTTTACAATTTTGTTCTGACAGTCCCATTGACTTATTTACATTTTTTCTATTACACAATAAGAACATGATTGGATGGAAATGTATAAAACCATTTTACTTTAGATTTCACAGTGTCTGATAGCATCCGCTATGAGGCCAAGAGGTCAAAGCTGAAAGAAAAAAAAAAGTATCATGGACAAAAATGCAACGTCCACTTATGAGGACACAGGGTCTCAGGAGGTTAAATAATGAAGCTAAAACATGCTCAACTTCCTTTTCTTGCTTATATCAATTTTTTGTCCAATTATTTCATCCGAAAGTGCAAAATAATTCTTTTTCTGAACTGGCGCCTCTGTTGTCCAGTTCATCCACACGCTGGAGAGCCGGCCGGACTTTAACGCGCGGGCCCGCGGCTACTTCGCCTCCCTGCTGACCGTGGCGCTGCACGGCAAGCTGGAGTACTACACGGACATCATGAGGACGCTGCTCCTGGAGCTGATGGACGAGCACGTGCAGAACAAAAACCCCAAACTCATGCTCAGGAGGTGGGAATCCCATTTCCACCCCGGCCGTGATCGTTATCTGCTGTGATTCTGGCCTTTGCTTTTTGTTTGCCATCTTCCCCATTAAAAGATAAAGACTGTATTTATGTGTTTCCAACCCGTGGAGCTCTAAGTAGTGTGTGAATTCCGTCAGAGTGGACAGAAATGTGGACGTTAGGAGGATAAACCTGGCCTGACTGAATGAGAAACATCTTTTTACGCGTTTAATGTGGTGGAATGGGGGGGGCTGGCTAGGTGTTTGTGCCGCTCTGATGTTTGTGTTTGTTGTCTCTCGCGTGTGTTCAGGTCGGAGACGGTGGTGGAGAGGATGCTCTGTAATTGGATGTCCATCTGCTTGTACCAGTTCCTCCGGGTAACGCGGAATCCGACCGACTGCTTCCACTCATTCGATTTGTTTTTATTTCTCTTTTGCTTCGATCGGCCTCTCCTCCCTAACTTTTCTCGTCTTCTGTGTTCTATCATTTATAATCGACTCGGGAATCCTTCCCTTTGCCTATCTGTGTGTGCGGGTGGTGTGTTTAATTTGTGCCGTCTGTGTTTTGTTTGAGCAAATGGGAGAAGTAGATTTTGAAGCTGAACTCCTCACTCATGGGCTTCAGATTGAGCTTTCACCACCGATGTTTGTCATGACTTTGTAATCATTTAAGTCAAGTTTCGATTTTTGAGCCTTCTTTGATAAACTCTAAGGTCTTCGTCTTATTTAAAAAAGAAGATTGTGTCGTTTAGTTCCTGGACATGCCGTTTTTTTCCGGTCAGCAGGGTCTTTTTTGCTCCGTCAGAGACTCTTGGGTCTAACTTTAGAGTGTCTCTGTTACAGGACACAGCCGGAGAGCCCCTATATAAGCTGTACAAGGCCCTGAAGCACCAGGTGGAGAAGGGGCCGGTGGACGGGAAGCTGAAGAAGGCCAAGTACACGCTGAACGACACGGGGCTGCTGGGCGACGACGTGGAGTACTCCGTGCTGGTCAGTGCACGCTCCGGCCCCCCGGGGCCTTCGGTTCTGCCGGAACGAGCTCGTCTTTTCCTTTATTTCGATTTCGACCGTGAAGAACGTTAGTTGGGACTGGATCTGGGACAGATGGGGATGGAGGAAAGTCCCCGTCTGTAGTTAGACGGTAAAACGGCTCCCACATGCCAAGAGTTTTTTGTTTTTCTGGTTTCTCCACAGCTGCCCAAAGTTCTCTGTTCCCAGCCGCTTATTCCTTTCCCTCCGAATCAAGTTTTGCAGTATTTTGCATAAACTAATATGCTTTTCCTTCCCTCTGATCTTCGAGAGAGAGAGCCTCGGCAGAATTGCACGTGGCCGGCAAACGGCCGCCGCTTTACCCCCAAACTCCTCCGGCTTTGTCTGCTCCTGCACAAAGCCGGCGCGTTTAGGAAAAATAAAAAAACCGTGGCCCCAAGTGGCCCCACTTGGACCCACTGGACCCATCGGTTTTTTTGGGCCCCTGAACTCCTGCGGCCTGCTGATAAGTTCTATCTGAAGCTCTCTCTGTGGCGTTCTCCCACAGTGGGCTCCAACCAATACGGCTATCTAGCCTTCGTGAGGGGGAGGGGTCATAGCCAGGTCTGAATGATCTGTTAGCTAAGGGAAGTTTTGACCACCGTAGCTGTGGGCTCTCCATTCCGTAGGGGAGTTTTCTGCTTGTATAAGGCTTAGAAACGGGTGTTAGCTTCTTCTTTCTGTCCGACAGACTCTGCAGGTGCTGGTGCACGGGGAGGGGCCGGACGTGACCCCGGTCAAGGTCCTGAACTGTGACTCCATCACACAGGTGAGTTCCCATTCACGGGGATTTGAAGACACTTTTCAGCCGGTTAAATTCCTCCATTAGGGGATTTTTTTTAAAGTCCATTGATGAGATCTCCAGGGGAAAATGGTCTGGACTTTAGTTTTTTTTTTTTACTTGACAGGAAATCCTAGACAACAGTGCTTCTCTCAGATGTATGGGCTTTATTTCCTGTCATTTGTCGTCGTGTTTTCTCCTCGTCTTGCCTGCCAGCGTTATAGAAATGACGAATGCGAGTCCATCTGCTCATACAGGAAAAAACAGAAAAGAGAAAAACAAAATCCTGACATTTGTTTCCATCAATGAGTCCCAGTGGTTCATCTTTGGGAATCGCACTTTTTTTTTTTTTTTTGTCCAGTCCTTCAGGAAGAAAGGATGTTGTTGTTTTTGTTATTGTAAGCTTCTTAACACTGAACTATGACTCTCTCTCTGGAGCATAAAATGGCTCCGTCTCCAGGGAGGAACCGTAGTTTTCTAGCAGACAACTTAGTAAAGAAACGGTTTTCAAACACACTGAGGCAGCGTGGGGTCATCTGAGCGCAAAAAAAAAAAAAAAAAAAGGCAGCCGACATTTAAAGGAGAGCTTTGGGACGTCCTTCCAGAACCCTGGAGAGCTGTTCCGTAAAGAAAGAGGGTTTCAGGCAATAGTTTCCACCAATCGCTGTCCACATTTCCGGATGCTCTGCAGAAATCTTTATTGGATCTGATAAGTAAAACATTCCTTTTTTTTTTTATAACAGCACGAAGGCAACATCCTTCAATATTTTTAGTGGAATTGTTTCTCGTTTGTGGTTGGATTATCAAAACAAAGAGCAAATAGCCCTGAGAGGTGAACTGGCGGACAGACCGAGAAACATCGAAATGCCCTGTATTGAGAAATTACAAAAATACGGAGAAATCGATGTCCTCTCCAGCTGGATTACAGCAGAACACACACAGAACTCACAGTAGCCGGATCCCATCGAAGAGCTTTATTTTTTCTCTCTCATCAATGTTTAACAAAAGAGCAAAAGAAGTGGGAAATGGAAGAAAAGAACACACTTTATCCTGATTTTTGGATTCAAGCAGTAAGGCACGGAGGGGGTTGTATGGCAGTGCGGGGGGGGCTGCTTAGTGGAAACGACTTGGTCCTGTAAGAGGACCGAAGGGTCGGGTTTATCTGTGGAAGAATTTGTCCAATCAGTCACCAGCTGTTACCCAGAGTCCGTTTAACCTCTTTGGGATAATTTTAAAAACTGACAAGAAGATCAAAGCAGTAAAGAGGAACTCGGAGAGTCCCCCCCCTAACATTCAACGTGCAACTTATCGTTCCCCTGAATACAGAGTTTTTATCTGAATCAGAAATACTTTAATAATCCCAGAGGGAAATCATTTTTGTTACCAACTCCAGATATACAGCAGCATATATATATATATATATATATATATATATATATTGCATTCCACACAAAAATATCAATAAATATATCCATATGTATATATACAGATCTAAAATAAGTGATAATGTCAGTGTCCAGAACAATAAAAAAATGTATTTATTCATTCACTACTGGACTGTGGAACAGGTTTCATTATGTATCCAACTTTCTGCCGACATGTTCAAATAGTTTTTCTGCCTGCAGGTGAAAGAGAAGATCATCGAGCAGGTGTACAGGAACCTGCCGTACTCCCAGAGGCCTAAAGTGGAGAGTGTAGCACTCGGTGAGTCCCAAACACACCATTTAAGCTCATCATACACAAACTATTCATCCATATTTCTACATAAATTTCAATCATTCTGTTATACTAACGGAAATTATGAATATTTATATACAACAAAGGCATCTCATTTGCCTGGTATGTACTATGTTAATATCTTAGTAAAATGCTCTCCGGAGGATTTCCTCCTATAGTTGCATTGCAAAGAGATGTGTTCTCTTGTATTCTCATACCTCAGAATGGAAAATGAAGTATCCACAGCAAAAAAAAACTTCTTTAATTGGTATTATGGTGAAAAATGCTGTTTATTTGGATGGTATTGAGCATTAAACAACAGTACAGAGAGAGCAGAGGGGCTTTGGTAATGAATGTTTGTTATTGTTTTCCCCATCGTCCCCATAATTATCTACGTCTTATAATAAATGCAACTTTTTTTTTAAAAAAATGTATTTATTTTTTTATGTTGCCCTTTGTGTTTGTTTGTTTTCTTCTGTTGGTTTTTTTTTTCATGTCCCATACTCATGTAAGGTAACTGCTTGCACAGTTTACAATTTTTATTATTATTTTTTTCTCTGTTTGTGAAAACACACTAACTAATGAAAATGTTTGAAAAAAATAAAAATAAAAAATATTAAAAAATAAATGCGTCACGTCAACAGAGTGGCGTCCTGGCTCCACGGGTCAGATCCTGTCTGACCTGGACCTCACCTCGCAGAAAGAAGGACGCTGGAAGAGGCTCAACACCTTGGCTCATTATAACGTGAGTCCAGAAAAACAGTTTCCTCTCATTACTTTAGCCGGTAGAGTGACCGTCCGTCATAGATGGCGTGCAGAAAGAGTTCAATTACGGCGTCAGGCTGATCCCCTCCAAATGAGGCTTAATCAAGCCTCATTCACTAAATACCCGGGGCAGTTTCTACTCTACAGCCGAGGGATTTTAACCGTCCCGTGCTCCAATTAGCCTCCGAGGGCTTTACAGTCCGCAGAACAGAATATGCCCAGAATTTCTAAAACCAGACTTCAGATAAGGAGAAAAATCCCGTAATGACCACAATTGTGGAAGAGAATAAATTAGAAAAAACAAAGCCGGGTTTATTTTTCTGGCAAATCGAGTCGCTCCAAGTGACAAAACTGGAAGAAAATTCCTGGAAACATTTTGTCTGACAAAGACGGAAGTTATTCAAACTTCTATCTAGTTTTAACATTGGCAAATTCTCATTCATAACAAGATTTCTTGGTTTCATCCCATCTTAGAAAAAAAACAACAACAAAAAACTCAACCAAGTTACCCAAAGAATGATTTATTTTAAATATCCCACATATTCTGTACTGAACTTAGAAAAAGGCATAAAATATTCTGCTTTTTTTGGCTGGTTAACAGGTGAAGAATAAAATAAGTGTTTAGGAGCTGCATTTAAAAAACAGGAAGGCGGGTTTGGATTCATGGGAGGCCGACATTGCAAATGGTCCAATTGATAATTTCGATCTTGTTTGGCCTGCAGTAACTGTGCTCATCGAGTATTCTGAGCTTTCTGAAGCCTTTGATGTTTTACTGTTATTATATGCTATCTACATGAGCTTATCATTTTGTTTTCGGAGTGTTATTTTTGGACTAAACCGAGCCACTGCCTGTTCCACTCAGCACATTCCTCCTAAAGAGATTGCCAAAAATCTTCAGATTTAGTGTTTCGTGCGTTGGGTGGGACTTATGGGGGTCTGAGTCACGGGGGCAGAGTTCCAACTCTTTTCGGAGTTATTCCAAAGCCAAATTACAGAGTTTTGGTCTCTGTGGAGGCTCCCCGGTCTGCCCGGAGGCCACTTTCATGCTCTGGACGTCATAATTCAAAAAGTCCAGAGCAGATGATGAATTACTGCTGCTGTTGCTGTGCCACTCAGACTCAGGTCGGAATTTCCTACATTCATCTTAAACCACTAAAAATGCCCAGAACTCTGGGATAAGTCACGGACGAATATTCTAATGTTGACCGCAAGAAAAGGACTAATTCTGTAAATAAAAGCGAAGATGGAGACTAAATATTTCCCATGTCAGACACTTAATAGATCAAATTATTTGAAGATAAAGTCAAAATTGCTGTACCGGGATGATTTTTGGCTTGATTTCAAATCTTTAGAGAGTTTTCCAGTGTCTCTTCCTGCGTTTCCAACCCACATGTGGAGTTTTGTCTCTTCTAAACGGGAAGTTCAGGAAACTTCAGATGGATGAGGGGAATAAGGCCGTAAGGGAAACAAAAGCCTGTGCTTTTTCCTTTATTTTGCACCGGAAACGTTGCCAAGAATCTCTAGGAGTTGCAAAACGGGGAAATAATCTGAGAAAAGACGGCCCTGTGAGATCTGAAGTGTTCACAAAGTCTGTGACTAAAAGTAAATGAGAAGGTCTTTAGATATGAGGTGTTAGCCTTGTAGAACAGACTTTTTTTATGAGGTTATCTAGTGTGTGCTAGTGTTAGTCTGATGGTTAGTTTTTTCTAATCAGCCAGCCTGGGTCTTTTTTAGCTCCACTATAGCTGCGTAAAATAAAGGAACGAGCTGTTCCTGTGTACCCCTCGGTTGTTTCCGGAGTCCCTTTTTCCAGCGTGTCAGATTCGTCCAGCCGGAGCTATCGGCGTGGTTTGTGAAGCCCCCGGGCTTATCTTCAGGACCCCCCTGCTCTCCCTGGATGATCTCCATCCGTTTTTCTGTGAGCTGAGACCTTTTCATCGGCACCAAACCGGCTCAAACGTTGGGCCACTCGAGAAAACCTGCAGAAAATAAATCACTCCTGCAGTCCAGACTTTCTGAGGAGAATGATCAATTCAAAGGCAGACTTTTTATTTATTTTTATCCCTTTAATAACTGCGTGCAGTTACAGAAAAAGTGGATTTATTCACACTTTTCTGACTGTTTTTTTTACTGATTCTTTTTTTTTTATCTTCTAGGTCCGGGATAATGCCACATTGGTTCTGTCCAGAGTTTTGCACACGCAGTCGTTTCATCAGCACCAGGACAGCCATGACGAGAGTATGCACACACACACACACAAACACACACACTTAAATAGGTCTGATAGTTCTGTTGACATAAAGGAAAAATAGAAATTCCACTTTTTTTAACCCGTTTTTGTGGAAAATCTGCAAAAAAAGAAGCCGAGTCATTTATTTAAACTGTTTCCACCTTTGATTTAGCTTGTTGTTTGGCTTTTGCTGCTTAGCCAAGATCAGTCTCCGTACAGAAAGAAAGAGCAACCAAAGGTCTCCGTACAGCTAAAATATCCAAACTCTGAATTTTTAAGATTTTTTTTTGGGCTGTTTGAGTTGTTTCTAAAAGCCAGACACACACATGAAACCCTGGAATCAATGAAGGTTCATCATTAACCTCATGTACATTGTAAGATTGATGATAATAATAATAGTTTGATGGTAGTACGCTCTATATCTGCTGGATTTTTGTTAAATATTTCAGAAATGTTGTAAATTTTAACGCTATGTACAAAATAATCTGCATATGCAACAGAATTTACTTTAAATTCTGACCACAAATTCACAAAAAGGGAAAACACTGCTATACATTTATGCATAAGTCAGATTTTTTATTTTTTTTTGTAATTGCTTCAATACATTAACTAAAAGTACTGATCTAATGTAGAATTTACACATTGGGTTTATGAAAGCTGCCCAAAAACGAAGGCCATTTCTACAGATGAACAGCTCTATCCACTACATTTCCTGGTTGGTAAGAACCTCAACACCACATGATTGCTATCCTGTTGCTTCCTTTTGGAATCAAAAAGTCCGAACATGGTCCTAAAGCTTCCGTCCTGCACCAGCCCGGCCGGACTGTCCGCACATGTCCACACAATCTGACGGCCCTCTCCTCTCCGGTGCAGAGAACGCGCTGCTGGAGGACGACAACACCTACCACCTGGTGCGGCCCGCCGACGAGCTGGACGAGGGCAAGTCCAAGAGGGGCAGCATGAAGGACAAGGCCATGACCAAAGCCATCACCGAGATCTACCTGACCCGGCTGTTGTCCGTCAAGGTACTGCCGCGCCTCCGTTAGCCTCTTTTTTTTTTAGCTGGAAACCCCAGGATAAACCAGAGTAGACCAAAAGTAGGAAAATTACCCGAACAGGCCAGGTCCTAATTCATGCAGATGTCCGATTGGAATGTGGTAACAAAGTGTGTGTGTGTTGAAATGAAAGACTTTTGTTTAATGCAACAGAGAAAAGAAAGAATCTGTGGTTACAGCTTGATAATTTGACACAAAAAATATAGTTCCAAAAGGAATAAAAACAATCCGTTATCTACACGGATTATGTGTTAGCATACAATGCTAAAGGGAGTCATTATAGCCTCCCTGGCTGCTTCCACACGTTGAAATCCCTCTGACTGGCTGGTTCTGTGTGCTTTAGGGCACTCTGCAGCAGTTTGTGGACGACTTCTTCCGCAGCGTGCTGTGCTCCAGCTCCATCGTCCCGCCCGCCGTCAAGTACTTCTTCGACTTCCTGGACGAGCAGGCGCACCGGCACGAGAACGTGGACGAGGAGACGCTGCATATCTGGAAGACCAACAGGTGACCGACACTCACACACAGACCCACACACAGACCCACAGGATGCTGACATCAAGCTCCAAGTAACCGAGGCTGAATAACTGTGTTCATAGCCTGAAAATGCTCACAACATTTTTTTTTGTTTTTTTTTTTTTGTTTTTCTTTTTGAGGCTTAACACAAGCACTTTAATGAAAAAGCAGAACAGAAACAGATCCAGCAGCAATTTAAACCATACTTGCAGTATAATATTGTCAGATGCAGCAAAGGCAGTAATTTGTCGTAAAACAATTCCCCTTACGGCCTCAAATAAAAAAGAAAAACAAAGATGATTTTACGAACTACAAGAGGAAATTAAGTCACCAGAGATTAGACATACAGAACAAAAAAATCCTCAAATATTCATTCAAATATTCAATGAAACACATCACGACATTTTTTTTAATCGACTTTTTAAGTAAGTCTGTGGACAGCTCTTTTTTTTGCGCACGTGCATGCACTCCGTCAGAAAATCCTCAATGTCTGCCGAGCGTTTTGCCGTGTCCACAGTCAACCAACTGTGTTGTGGTTTCATTAAATTAGAGGAGTTGTGATACGGCGTTTCACTTCCTGGTGAGGGTTTTATGGTTGAAGTGACAGGTGTGGTCTGCTCAGGATGGGTCATAAATGTAGCAAAAAAAACTTTGAAGGAAACCTTTAAAATGTTATTTAAAGGGCCCTAAACAGATCCGAGCGTTATTTTAAGGTAAGAAATAGACATCATGAACATCTTCCCACTTTCTCTTCTGGTTTCATTTCGTCATCAAATTTGTTTTAATCTTAAGGTTCAAATTATGAACCTAAAATTGGGTTCTTAAAGTGATGATATGTATATTAAACAAGTTTTCAGTTTTTCAAAGGATTAAAGACACATTACGTCTGCTTTGAAGACCAGTTCTGAATGACTCAGATAATCATGGGTTAGGGTAAGGGTTAGGGTTAGGGTTAGGGTTTAGGGTTACCTCTACCTCTCAGGGAGACGTAAACTCCCGGCATCCCTCACACGGCCGTCCGTGGATCCTACGGTCAGTGAACGCCTCAGACCGCCTGAGTGGGGACTCTGACCGGTTAACTGTCCTCTAGCTTCTCTTCAAAGCTCTTCCCAACCCTCAGCTGGAGATCCAGCCCGCTAACGGAAATAATTAGCCTGCTTCAGAGGGCCGGCGTCGTACGTGTGTGTGTGTGTGTGTGTGTGTGTGTGTGTGTGTGTGTGTGTGTG
>CAJRST010011113.1:1333988-1350758 GCA_907169785.1 Menidia menidia | reverse complement strand
GGGGGGGAGGAGGGGAGGAGCTCCTGGGAGTCGATGGAGGAGTAGGAGGAGGAGGGCTGGGAGTCTGGAGTCCAGAGCTTCTCCTGTGAGGAAGAGGAGGAGGAGGAGGAGCAGGGCTGGGAGGGCGAGAGCAGCTCCTGGGAGTTGGACGGACTCTGAGAGTCCAGAGTTTTTGCTCTTTTACCGTCCGGAACGTCGACTCCTTCATTGTCTTCCACGTCAGAACCTTCAGGTAAAAGAAAAAAAAAAGCAGGAGAGCAGTCAGCAGCCAGTCTGAATCACATGACCTGGCCACTGACTCCCATCTGTGTGACCGCTGCCACATGAGGGGCAGCATGAGGACGCAGCTGGCCTTATTCTCCTGGGATGCCTTTTTCTGATTGGCTGGATGCTCAAACTACTGGATTTGCCTGATCATCCCTAGACTGGTGAAATGCAGGAGACCTAATGACTTAAGAAGACACTTGTGCTCAAAGGTGCCTCATTTTGGGAGGAAATCTATTTTAGAGAGTACACCACAAATCCATCCTAATGTGGAGAAAAGTTCTTGAAATTACATTTATCCAATTCAAGTTGTTCTACGGAACACTTCTACTGGGATTATTGCATTTTGTGCATATTGACAAAGTTCAATATCTGTTCAAAAATTCTCACCTGCCGACTTTAACTAGGGGGGATTAAAGCCTAACGCATATCATCACACACATATTTCTCCAACTAAAACTTGAAGGATGAGGACCCCTGATGGGCAAACAAAATGGGCTTCTTTGTGAATCTGGAAAGTACCTGGAGCTTCTTTGGCAGCTGATTGGCTGGTTGGCTTCAGGGGGAGGGGCTTGGGGCCGGGTGCTGGGGGGTCGCCGGTGGCCTCTGGCAGCCAATCGTCTCGCAGCGTCCAGCAGCGCTGGCAGTTTCGGGGCAGGGGGGGGTTCAGCTCGTCGCACTTCACACACCGCCAGTAGTCCTGAGGTGAGAACACACACTTAGGCCGGACCGCGGGCGAGCTTCCGGGTTCCGCGCCCTGGTAGGGTCCGACACTCACAGCTTCGGAGATCTCCGTGTCTTCGTCGAAGGAGTCCTCGTCTTCCGCCTCAAAGATGGTCACCTCGTACACCTGGACACAAGCCACGCAGGTTATTCCCAGATGCAGAGTGTGTTTGTTTTTATCCGGGAGCCGATCCTCCCGGAGCTACAAGTGTTACGGAACACTGGCTCAGTCTTCACACCGGACAGAAGAGCACTGTTTTGCTCTTTTTCTTTTTTTAAACAAAAGTATAAAAGGGTTATTCATGGAGCTCTAACTTCACTGGTGGAGGGCTTTAAATGGAAATTTCTGCAAAATTTTACAGGGTCAAGATGAAAAACAACAGTGTACTGTATATTTTAGCTTCAAATGGGTCACAAGCTGCCTTTAAACCATTGGAACTTCCAGTGGGACTTTTGGAGGCTCCTGATCCTCCTCCTGAGTAGCAGAAGTCTAAGCAAATTACAGGGACATGCTTCAGAGTGGGAGTGTAGTATGACTATTCACCCAGAGGCCCTTTGGGTACCTACAAACATCCCACATGGGCTGACTTACTGGAGGGACTGGTTTACCTGGTCATCTGCAGACAGAGAGGCATCGTCTTCGTTATAATCGTCTGAATCGATGGACTCCACCTCAAACTCAACACTAAAGTTGTCGCTGTCGGAGTCTGAAGCTGCAACTGTGACGTCTGACCTCTCCGACTGAACACACACAAAAGCACCTCAAGTTAGAGCCCAGTCAGAATATACCAGCACATAGGTTGTGTGTGTGTGTGTGTGTGTGTGTGTGTGTGTGTGTGAGACACTCACTGTGCTGTGTGAGTCCGACGACTGGCTGCTGTCCCGCCCGACTCCCAGTCCACCAATCACACACCAGGACAGGCTGTCATCGAACGTCAGCGAGTAGCTGTCAGACCTCCGCCTCTTCCTGCCTCCTTCCTCCTCTTCCTCCCCGGACTCGTCTGCCTCCTCCTCGTCCACACTGTGGGAGGGCCCTGCAGATATGGGGTGGTTGGCGTTGGAGCGTTTGAGCGCGTGGCGGCGGGGCGATGGCGCTCGGGGGGGGGGGGGGGGGGCTCACCTGGGTCGCTGCTCCTGTTGCTCCTGCAGCTCCGTCGTCTCCTCCGCCGCCGCCTCCTGTCCGGCGACGAAGAGTGACCCTCTGTGTCTGCCGCCTGACCGGGTTTGGACGGGAAAGTCAGATTCAGTCCATTTCTCGGACGTCACCGTCTTAAATTCAAAGCTTAAGCAGACTCCTGCCAAACTGGCATGCGTGTAAGCCTCAGCTGTAAGCTCCTGAGGACGAGGTCTGTTTTGTAGCTGGCGTTGCTATGGCAACACCTCTGCAGTGGTGAGGCTGAACGTGTCTTACCTCCGTCCCTCGGTCTGTCGAACTGTCGTGTGATTCACTCGAATTCAATGTTGAATCTTAAAGGGTGGAGAAAAAAGAGAAAGACTGCTTAGTTTTCTGAGAATTTGAAAAGCAGCATGGCTCACATTTTAGGAGCATTTGTACACAAGCTTTTAAGCACAAAAACAACCTGCCCTGAATGTGTAAATAGAACTGTGGAATAACTTCCAAAGTTCGTGATTTCATGAGAAAAGATGTTTTTCTAGTGTAACAGAACAGAAAGCTTCATCTCCAGCTTCATACACACAGAACAGAGGATGAGAAGCACTGAGAGGAGGAGGCTCTACCTTGGTTCTTCACGGCCACAAGGTTCTTGGTGATCATTGCAAACAGAACTCTGAAACATAAAGGCGTTTTTGTTTCATCCCGCACACTCTCACGCAGAACTAGGAAATCCAAACATCCCGGCGCCCCCCGACTCACCGTGGCTCTTTCACGGAGAAGCTGTCCACCCCCAGCACGCGGCCCAGAGCGTCCTGGGCGCAGTGGACTATGTGCTGCTGCTTCTGGTCATACAGCTGCTTTTGCATGATGTACTGACCCAGGTAGAACATCACCTGCAGAGCACAAAACACAAATCAGGGAGCAAGCGACAACTCTTTACAGGTCAAAGAGCCCAAATCTGAGTAGCCTGTAAAAACAGAATCAGTGGTTTGATCTGGTCTGTCCAAATCCAGGAACAAATTCTGCTTCTCATTATAAAACAGATTTCCAATTCCTTAGCCATGCGTGATGATAAACAGCTGACTGAGTTCAGACCAAAGTGACATTTCCGTGAAGCCCTATAAAACTATTTAAAGTTCTGAGCGCACACTAAAAACAGTCCAGTCTCTTCAGGTCTGGAACTCTGCTGACTAAATGTTGTGTACCTCCTTCATGGTGAAAACATCTTTAGTGGCTCCGGCGTGTTGCAGCAAAGAGCAAAACTCTCCCTTTGGTCTGACCTGAATGCACAAACAGGAAAACACTCAGTCACACAGTGAACGCTGAGTAAAGCGGAGCAAAACAGACAGAACAAAACGGCTGCTCTCACCAGTATGTTTTCATTTGTGGCGTCAACGTTGAGCTCTGCCTCGGCGGACATGGTGAATCTGTGTGTTCCTGCGCACAAACACACAATGGATTGTACACACAAGTGTAAGAATCAATGAAGACCTGCGTTCAGCATAACAACCAGCCACAGTCGTATGCAATGCTGGATCCTGCTCATTCCTTATCATTTAAGGCCCACAGGATTGTTCTGATTGGCTCAGACTGTTCAGCTTTGAGTAACATGATGAGGAGAGACATAAGTCTGACACTAAACTGCCTTTGATCACAGGACATGACAATAACACAACATAACTCAGTTCAGGACCACCTCCTCATTTGCACAACGAAGCAGAAACTGAGAACATAATTTTAAAAGATAAAAAAAGGTATTAACTGAGCCACTTATTTTTGTATGCATGTCAAGGCAGTTTCATTCCTCCATATAAAATGTTCCTTCAATCGAGTTTAAGTTTCTGGGGAAAAAGCCAATCAAGCACAAAGTGACTTTATCAATGAGCACCATGCAGTAAATTCCTACAACAAATAAAAGTAAATAAATAAACACCTCCACTGCTGAACAGAGCTGCTTAAAACTATTTGTGTTACAAACATGGTTGTCATATCATGTTGCACTCTACTCACAACGGCTCAAATCCATGAACTGAGTCAAATGTTAAAGCAGCTTTAAAGCAGAACTTGTCCATTTATTTCAAACATTACTGGGAAATGGATAAAGGCATTAACTCCTACACTGAGAAAAAATAAACTTTCTCCGCGTCATCATAATGACATTTATGTCAAATGCACAAACTCTCCCTGCCACATACAGCATCATTGTATTTGTTCATTAATCATTTTAGCCACATTTACTTTGAGCATATACACTTGTATCTTGAACATGTATAATATGTCTGTTATGCGAAAAAAAAACAACAACTGAAATGCTGAAACACACCAAGCACCATAAAAACATATGTTCACTAGATTCAAGACGATAATCAAGTTGGGTCAGAACAAGACATTAACTATTAGTAAGAGATGTTTTAACAGAAATTTACCTGCTAACTTTTAATGGGCTCAGTAGCTACACCGACAGCATAAACATTTAATTATTGTACTTTTTCCAAGTGAAAAAACTATAGAAATGTAAGATATATATGTTTAAAGACTGGCTTCATTATTACTGCTGTGATCAATTGTTTTAATCAATAAGATTCTAAAATATTTAAAGGGAGGAAAAAGGAGGCTTTTGACATTTTCAGTTATTTTAGTCCAAAACATGCAGACCTTTACTATAGGTAGGTGAAAAAGCAGGCACAGAAGATTGAACTAACAAATCAGTGAAATGATCAACCAACAGCAGCAAAAAGCAGTTATATACTTTTATATAATTTCTGTAAATGCCTGACATGGCCTGAAAAAGGAGAATTCTTACCCATATTTACAGAGAAAATTGGCCTCAGCAGCCCATCCTGTGCAAGTAGAAGCAGATAAAGTGCAGTCAGAGTGGGGAACATCCCCACTGCAGCCTCTTATACTCCTGCTCAGACATGTCAGGACTAGACCAGCCAGAAAGGCCTGGCCTACCGGGCCCTATCAGGGCCAGCTCAGTCTCCAGGCTGAGTCAGCTGTACAGCTGTTACGTGCACACTTGTACACTCACTCCAACAGCTGATTCAATCGTAGAAGTGGCAGACATGCCGGGACTAGTTCAGAGTGACTCAGCCCACAGAGGGGGAAAAAAAAACTATGCCAGGCACACACAAGTGGTTACACACAAACCAGAGATCCATGGAGGCAAACAGCTACAATAAGAGTGCCTTTGGTCTTTCAGCAAACTGAGAGGCAGATCTAATTCCCTCTTCAACTCCTGCAGCACATCAGACACTTAGGACATTGTTTTCCTTCTTAGAAGACGCACAGTTATGCATTATATGGAAAAACAGTTCTTTAATAGTAAAAGCTGTGTAAGAATTCTTCATCTATTTACTATAAATGTTTATTATTATTAAAGAATAGCTACTGTCTAACTTCTGCCTCTTAAAATAAAAAGGAAGGACCAGACGACGCTCAGTAAAGGAGAATATTCATACCATGACATAATAGTGACATATTGCTTCAAATGAACAGTATTTAAATATTAATGATTTGATCTAATATATAATTAGCATAATCATTAGTAATTTCCTTTTTCCATTTAAATTGTTGGATGAAATTAAAGGAAACTTTGAAAATACATAAACATATTGTTTGCACATGAAAACTACTGAATTTGCATTTAAATTTTAAAAGCTTAAAACTGGATCTAGCTTAAATCTGTGAATGGATGTTGAACCAATTTAAAAAGACGAGAGCAGAACTTCAAAGACAGTTTTGACGATACTGATACATTAACTGTTCTAATCCCAATCACCACCAACGTGATTCTGTCAATCCTAAAAAAGAAAACAGAGCAACTTCGGGCCACATTTAGCCAGCACCGCCCAGCCTGTCAGACGACTGAAGATGTCCGGGCAACGGTCCGAATGACTGCGCTCAAAGAATGACGCGTTCTAGAACCGCGCGAGCCGGGAGTATATGACCAGACTTGTTCCGTTGTCCCCTCCTCCTCCTGGTTCTAACCGTCTGTTTTAATTAAATGGGAGGAAACTTCCCTTTCAACAACTTTTGCAACTGTTACATTAATGCTCACACTTAACGACCATTTAAAAAGCTTAACTTTTATCGGCGAAACTTTTAATAAAATAACTCAGTGAGCTGATTCCATTCACTTGAACAGACTACTGAAGAGTTCCTGTTAGCCTTGGATCTTAGCAGAGAGGCTAAAAACATAGCAACAGAGTTGCGTGTTTAAAAATAATTTAAAAAAACACAGAACCCGGTCAATGCAAACATAGAAATGCTAAGCGAAGATGATAACATAATTGTAATTTCTCGTATTAAGAGTTCGTATTAGACAACAACGAACAAAAAAAAACATAACGTGCGTCGTTACTCTTCGATTTAGGACACGACAATCAGGACACCTCGAGGCTTTGCGGCCTGCTACTGCTAGCACGCTTTCATGTAGCGTTTGTTACATTCAAACTGCAATTGGCTGGTATAATAACGTTCCCCCATATTTAACTCACCTTAACACTAAGTAGAGGTCCAATATTATTTCCAAAGGACATTTATCCACACAGTTATGCTTGGTATTTTGTCTGCGCTTCAGTAATCGACTTGCTGTTGGCGCTCCTGCTGGCCGGAAACTGACACTTCTTCTCCGGATAAATAAATTAACGTGATAAACTGCATACATTGGTAATCACCTCTCATTTTAAGGCTTAAATCAACTTATTAAATATGAAAATAAACTTAATGTGGTATGGTTGCCACTACCGTTTCTCACTATTTCTACTGTTAATTTGTTTAATATATTGTAAGACTTAACCAATACATAAAAAAGTCCAATATACAAAGAAGCATATAATTATTAAAGTAATAAAAATCTAAAAGAATATTCCTGTTAAATTTGTACACGACTTCACAACTATCTTAGACTAGAAATTTGTGCATTAGTCTTAATTTACCTGAAACAAACTTGATAAATGTTTTATTCTTTATTCATACATCATCCGTATGTCTGGGAAACACAAAGAGCACAATCGTGCAAAATAGCTTTAAAATGTGTTTAGCTTGGATTATAGAGCCAGAAACTCTTAAAAAAAAATACTTTGTAGCTGGACTACAACAAGTGAGAAATTGCCAGCTCAAGTATTTTTGATAAATAATACACAACAAACACTTCACCACTACAAGATACACCAGTTTTTATTTAGAAAGAAACATAATCAAATACAGAAAAAGCAACAGGGATTCAAACACGGGTCTGTGTGTACATGTGCGAGGGATCAAGGCTGTAACTCGTAGCCCAGCGGGTCAAGACCTCGGTCCAACAGAGCAAGCGACGACTCCCGCAGTTTCTGAAGAAACCTCCTCAGCTCCTCTTTAGAGAAGACCTGCATAAAAAGAAAGACAAAATGGAACACAAACAAACAGCAAAAGCCCGTTCCTCAGTGAATTAATTGAGAATTTGTGACATCTGTTATCACCTTCTAATGCATCATTCCTGCCTAAACATTTTTAAATGGAACTTAAATCCCACCATTCTCAATTCACGATCTATTGGCCGAACCCAGAACTGAAGCGGAATTAACCAAAAAGCCAGAATTTTCCAAAGAGGTTTGGTCACCTGGTAGAGGCGGTGCTGGTCGGAGGAGATGATGTCAGCCAGCCGAAGTGCCTCCTGGTGTCTGGATGAGTTCTGCAGCACACTGAGCAGCAGGAAGCTGAGGCGAGGCAGGCACAGAGAGCGTAACACTCTCATCTGGTGACTGCGCTCGGCGTCTGGTTCCGACTCCTGCACACACAAAATCACCAACTTACTGACCTCTCAGCAAAGAAACAGTCGGTCTGTTACTAATCACGGCTAACACTTGCATTTCTTCATCCTGCTTCCCCATTGCACTTTTAACTGCTGATTTTATGGTTGTTTCCCTTGGTTAAATAGTAAATGTAAGCACCCATTTCTAGTTTGGATGCTAAGCTAACTGGCCAAAAAAAAAAAAACCTTTCAAACTCTCTATTTGAAACATTCTGAAGCTCAAACAGATGTGTGCTGCTGTCACCTGTCTGTTGTCGACCATCCAGCCTCCGTCTACGAACAGCAGCACGTTATAGATTCTTTCTTTCACATCCTCAGTCTGATGATCCAGACGGCTCGACCAGGCAGTCAGAGCGGCCTAAAGCAAAAAACAAAAACACAAAACAAGATTTGACACGTTAAAAAGGTCCAAACCTGAGTGCAGTGGGACGGGTGCTGTAGACTATCTAAGAGAATATTAAACACAAACTACCCTGACAGGTTTATAACCCATAAACACTTCCATCAAAATGTCTGAGACTATAATTTGGTGTGTAATTTAGGATATTGGATTTGTGTTGGCTGTTGTAGTTGAATGCATTTTAAAAGCCATGTTTTGGTGGAATGAACCCGATCGTTAAATAATTTTCTTCCCTGCGTCATGTACACTTGCTTCCTGTGTATGAACTCAGCTGCAACTTATTTAAATCCTGTTTTTTTTCTTTTTATTTTACTGCCTTCCGCACTTATCTGATGTCTTATTCGGTCCAGCTGTGCAGCTAGATGACAGGAAGCAGTAGGATCTGTGGGACTGGGAAACTACTGTTGGGCCCACGCGGTGTGTCGCCTGCTTTTCTAAACACTACATTAGTGTTGGAGTGACCGGTTGATGTGACCTGTTGGGACGTTCTGCTGCTCCTTCAAATAATGAGTGAAAGTTTACGGGGAAAAAAAGGCTTATTCTAAAAAGAAAACGATTGCAGATTCTTTGTGCCGTCGGTTCATTGATTGTTACAGTTTGAAGGAGCAGAGGGTATCGCTTCTGTTTGTGTCAGCTGACCCCAGCAGCGCTCACAAACGCACACATTGTCAAATGGAATCTGGTCTGGATAAAGAACAACCACAGGAGTCAGAGTCCAGAAATTTGACCTGGAGGTGTGCAAATGTTGGGGGCGTTATGCATGTATACAAGCAGAAGCCAACAAAAAGCTACGAAGGCTGGAAAGCTGACTTTACATGTTGGCTCTCTGGTATTTATTTCCCCAAACATCTTTATTGGCGACGAGGCGAAGTGTGACCTACACTCCCTCAGGCGGCCAAACAAACTGGGAAGCAACAGAAATTCTTGGGCTCACATAACAATTGGCTTATTTGATTCATTTCCCCCCCGAGCTAACAAGAGTAAAACAGGAATAAGAGCCTTCAGACCCCTCTCCTGTTTAAACTAGCTGTTGTTCCACTCATGCAAATGCATCAAATACAATTTAACTCCATCTGATCCAAAGACCCAGCTAAAAGGGAAAACTTTACCTATTTATAGTTCTGGAGTCCTTTACAGGTAACCTATTACTCCCATCTACCAAAACACATTTTATTCAATCAAATATGTGTCTGCAGGTACCTGGTACTCCTTCTCTCTCATCTCATTGGCTACCCTCTCTGTGAATTTGGCCTCGGGGGCGGGAGCTGGTTTCTGGGGTGCAGTACTGCTGTGGCTTAACCAGTCAGTGAAGGCATCGTGAGCTTCCTGTAAGACACATTATGACACACAATAACGTTAATATACACTATCTATTCCAGACTGCTCTGATTCAACTCGTACTTAAAACACGCTTCGATTTTAGTAATCACGTAATTTAGAAGTAGAGAGCTTTAACAGACCAGATAGGCTCGGATGCACAAGTGCTCCCTGATGGCGTTCTCATCCTCGGCCGGTAGGGGTGTGGTCTGACCGACCCCCGTCCACTGGCAGTAAATCTCTCTCATGGAGTCCTCGGGTACTTTAGAGAACACTGCCTTGGCTGCATCGTGTTTCTGCAGAACTAAACGGCGATAAAAAAAGAAGAGACCTCCTCATGACTACCATTCTACAACTTATTTGTTACTTGTCAAGCAAAAGCGAATTGTGATTGACTCCAGCTGTATCGGTCAAGATAACCCCGGAATGATTTGGATTTAAGTAATCCTGTAATAATAAATGCCTGAACACTTTATCCCATTTCCCTTTTCCTATTTTGTGGCAGCAGACAGGTAACCAAATGAGATGTCATTCCCATCCAGTTATATTTAAGCTGTGACAGAGCTGCACCATTAAACTGCTTTTTGCTTCTGTATTCAGTCGGTCAATAGATAAGGAAATTACCCAGAAACATCCTCATGATGGCGTTGGACTGCTTTAGAGCCTCAGCTCGATGGGCCGGGTCGAACAGCAGCCAGTCGATGACGTCGATCTTCCTTTGGTCCTCCTGGCAGATCACAATGTTCAAAATGCTGAGTGGATGTGATGAGGGCCAGTTTGGTCATTTAATTGGGTTTAAACATGTTCTCACTAAGTTTTAGAGAGAAAAAAAGAGACAAAGATGAATCGAATGAATGCTGTTTGCTTTCAACCTTTGTAGTTCCCGTGTCCAGCGTCTGTGTGTGGCTGACAAACTCGGTGTCCCCTCTGTCTCTCACTGTCTCCACCACCAGCCGCGTTATGGCAGACACATCCAGACCTACGGTGAACAAAAATAATAAAAAGACGAAAAATAAAAAAACACTTGAAACAAAAAGCAACAACAACAAACCCTCTCTGCAGTAGCATCTGTTGCCTTACGGGTCTCGGTCTGTAACGCCCCACCTCACCCGCATTAGTGGCCAGCTCCAGGCACTGGGGGCGGAGCTCCGGCTGCGTGATGGTCTCCAGGAAGGCCGCGTACTGGGAGGTGGCGACCTCGGCCGGTAGCTGGCCCACGTAGCTCGCCACGAGCTCCGTCTCCTGGTCCCGAATCAGCAGGGAAACGTAGGCCTTCAGCACATCCACGCACAGCTCCTCCTAAAAGACAACCCAAAAAAGTAATGAAAACATAACCCGGAGACTCCCAAGCTCTGATGCGGCAAAACGTTGTGGCCTCTACCTTTAACGCCAAACCCAGAGTGCGGAAGAACAGCACGAGGTGCGTCATGAAACGCAGCAGGTGGGAGGGGAGGGGCTTAGAGGCAGTCAGCCAATCGGAAAACTCCTCCAACAGACCTGACGGCGATAAAACACACGCTGAGGTTTAGGGTCACGGCGGTCTTTAGATCTGGGATTTTGTGTCCCACAGCAGGGTCTCACCATCCAAGTCCCCCAGGATGATAAACTTCTGGATGATGTGGTAATGCTCTCCGGTCTCATCCAGGACCCTCTGCGCGTGCACACACACACACACACACAGAAACACACACAGAGAAACACAGATGAGTCAGGTACCGTTAGATGCATATTCAGCTTCCAATCAGTCAGCACGAGGTTCACCTTTGACTCTGATGCTTGAAGATCCTCAAAGACCTTTTCCATGGTCCAACTGAGGGACAGACATAGTCAAGTTAATTTAAAAATAAAATAAAAAAAACACTCAAAATAACAATTATTTTGCGTCTTTTGAGCATTTGCCGTTTCCTGTGTTCCGTACTTGGCCTCCAGGTACTCCCGCGGCAGTGTCTCCACCTCTGTCTCGGCCATGCCTGATGACATGAGGTCTTTTTCCACCAGAGAGTCCACCATTACTCTGAAGTAGGCCCAGACGCAGTCCTCCCACGACTCGCACACTGCCAGGAGCTGACACACACGTAAACACAAAGCACATGTCCCAGTCGTCTCTGAATTGGGAGCTCTCGGTCTTCTTTTTGTGCAAGAAACATCGTAGAAAATGCAAAGGAATGGACTTACAGGTCTAATGTTCCCGCTCAGGCTGGCATAGATGGCTCGCTCATATCTGTTTAGCTGCTCCTGAAACACAAACAGCAGATTGCAGCTTGTCTGGTTTTGTCTTTTGAGCTTCAGTTTGCTGGAGGCCTGTGGAGAACACACACAGCGTGTGTGTGTTGTACCTCTTCAGCCATCCTCCAGCAGCAGGCCTTCCAGATTGCTCTCTGTGGGTTTCCTTCAACAGGCTGCAGCTCCAAGCTTCCTGCAGGGAGAGGAGCCAAGTACAGATGGATGAGGGAGCAAGATTTTCCACGCAGTTCAGGGTTCAAACCCACTGAGAAACGCACACTGTTGAAATCCACTTGTTTGTCAAAAATGAATGGGACACATGGTGGTCTTCTTAGCAACATTACAGCTAAATCAATGTAAAAGGTTGTTTTAAAAGTCAACCAAAAGTCAGTTTTGCAATTGTTTTCACGTCTGAATGACTCCTTAATGTTACCTGATGTCATGTTTGGGTCGTGGTACAGCTTCCAGCCTTCCAGGGTGGCTGCTCTCCAGGCCTGGCCACAGCGTTTACACAGCCTTTGAGCCTTCAAACACACACACAGCAGCGCAATAAGATGCTGCTGGTATCTAAACACAGAGACAACAGGAGTGTCCCCCTGTAAGGAGAAGGCCCCTAAAATGACTGAGCATTTAGCCATCTATTTAGCCTTTTTTGGGTTGTATTTTTAGGGCCTGAGTAATGACAGACCATTATTGCTAGCCCCAAAAGAGCAGTATATGGGTCAGCTCATAGATTTCTGAGGTTATCTTTGGTTTCAGTACTTGTGAAAAGAAAATATTTGAAAAAAAAAAGAAAGAAAAAGAACATTTGTGCTGAAAACAGATCAAATATAAACTAATCACCAAAAAAGAGTTATTTTTTTAAACTCAGGCTAACATGCCCACACAAAACATACACAGCGTCATTTATGCATCACTATGAACGGCATTCGACTGGTTTAAAAGTAAAAAATTAACTGGATTTCATCATCGGTTGTGCATTCACCTCGTCGGTCATCCCCGCTCGGATCAGAGTGAAGAGGTTCTTCAGCAGTCGGGCGTCGTCCTCCCGGTCCAGGTCCGCCAGCGGGCGCTGCTGCCGAAGGGGGGCGTCCGGGTCCTGGAACCAGAAACGTGAGGTCAGTAAGGAGTCGCCCACGGAGAGAAAAAGGCGCCCGTTTCTGTGGCAACAGGCCTCACCAGCTCTGTGACCAGAGGGACGGTGAAGGCAGCGCCGCTCTTCCTCCTCATCTTCAGCGCATGAAGGGTGTTCTCCCTGAAACACACACACACACACACACATCACTGATGTGTTCCCTCCTGTAGACTTTACACCTGAAACGAAACGGCTGGACACTCACCAGCACACGTTTTTGGCGTAGTACTCGATGTTGTCCGAGAAATCTCCGATCTGATCCCTAGCGATGCTCTCCAGCCAATCGACAACCAGCTGCAACAGAATGAGGACATCATGAACAGCCAGAAAACAAACTGTGCACAAATAATGTCTTAGAGGAACCAGGTTTGTTCCATCAGGCCAAAGGCATATGAGCAACAGGTCTTTTTCAGGGTATCTGAGTGACGTACTAAAACAATAGGTTGGGATACTAAAAAGAATAAAGAAGTTTTAACACAATAGAGGAAAGTAATGAGAATACTAGATATTGATGAGAGCTTAAATCCTGTAATAACAAGAATCTACAATAACTACGAAGATCAAAATCATTTTACTTTGATGGGCTAGTTAAGTGTTCACAATCTATTCTAGTTAATATATGAACCAGTGCTCCTAAATGTTACCTGACTCTGTCGTATAACGGAGTCCCGCTGGAAAAGCTGCTCCACCACAACCTTCTCACTCTCACTGGGAACCTGCTCAGTCAAAACAAAGAAAAATCACCATCACAGCACAACAGGACTTGAAAGAGAAAACGTTAAGTATTAGATGTTAGAAGCTCAACACACGCTAGCCATTTTTATGGAAGAGCGTGTTCAAACGCTGGGTGTTAGCAGCCTAATCTGTCACTTACAACCACGTCCGTCAAGATGTCATCTTCCATTTCCAACTGGACCCGATCCCTGCGGAAACAGAGCGGAGAAATCTGAGACATATGCTCCACCGGTCACACCGGGAGGGGAGGGGCTCCACCGGTCATCTGGTACCTGTACAGAGAGGCAACCAGCCTCCAGGTGCAGTTCTCCTGCTGCAGCAGCCAGCGAACTCCTGCCGTTTTACTGTTCTGGCCCGCTCTCAGCACCACCGACTGCAGCACATCCACCTTAGATATGGAGACAGAGAATGACTGGAGGCGTTTGCTCAGGTTTATGTTGTTATATCTGCACAGAAGGCTATGCTAACTATTTCTTTAGGTTGCATTGTTAAGCACAGTTAAGCTGAGCTTCTTTTAGCTTTGTACCATTTGAAATATGTCGACTTTTTGGGGAAATATTTTTGTTGCTCAGAGAATTTAAGAAGACTAGCACAACTCGCTTTTCTCCTCAGTATCATGCCACACGTCTTAACTCTCTACCTTGTCCTGGCAGAGTTCCTGATAGCCATCCAGCAGGTCAAACACAGCAGAGGAAGAGTGTTTCAGAAAGGACGCCAGGAACTCCGGAAACAGACTGGCGGCCGCTGACGAGACACAGGTCCGATCTTAAAAGGTGCGCGCTTTAAAAGTGTATGAGAGCGGGGTGTGGTGCGTTTGTTTTATTCACCCGCCTCCCCCGGGTCGTCTTCCTTTAGCAGCGCCGAGCTGAGGTTTGTGACGTCGTCTTTGAAGAAGCTGGTGTTTTCCATGCCGGACACCGGGGATGTGTACAAGCTGTTGGTCCAGTCACTGTCGTCCAAGTTCTAAACACAAATCATCACTTTCTGTATAACAGAGCATCCCAGTTAAAGGTGGACATCTGCGCAGGCGCACAACTCTTACCATGCTGCCGAGGGCGTTCCTCGGTGTGTGTGTGTATCGAGGTGTTCGACCTCCTGGTCCCAAGATGGAGGAAACATCTGGAACTCTGGGAGTTACTGAGAGACAGATTTACGAGGCCAGGTATGAGCCAAGCTTTGAAACTTTGAAGAACAGCAAAGATCAGTTTGAAATCTGTGTTTCTCTTACCGGCCTGTCTGAACAGGGAAGCAGGAGTGTTCCTCAGCCTGGAGCGGGCTGGTGTTGCCACGGAAACAAGAGGGCTGTCAGGTGATGGGACTGAGGAAACCAGTCAAGAGAACAACAACGCTGACAGTCTTTATATTGTTTGTTTTTGTTTTGAGCTGAGTCTACAAGAAAAAGAATAATAACTCCAGATCTACTCTAAACAAGTTCAATTAATTTCACCCATTTTTGTCTGTTACCAAATGATTCCCACACTTCGATTCTGTTCAAATTCAAATTTTTTTGAGGTTATATAAGGATACAGGCCACCTTCTTCCGCCTGCGGGCAGCAATTGTGACCTCGTCATCTCGAACCACAGGAGAGGGCAGCTCACTCTGACCCCTGAAGGATCATACAACGCAAAAGGAAAGAAGCTTTTTCAACCCATCACAACAAACACCTTTTCATAAGAATCCCTGTAAGTGACTATTTTATACATTACATGCTAGACATGTTGCTATTGGCTAAAGTGAGGTGGATGTGTGTGATTGTTGCTATTGTTAGATTACATAAACCGGCCTGCAGAATATGGTGTCGGTTTAATTTTTTTTAATGAAAAATACAGTTGTGTTACTTCTTACAAATGTACACATGTGCTTTTGTGAATAGTCTTTAAGAAAAACTTGTTTTTACAGATCAATTCACTTTATCTTATCTGCATCTATTATATTAATAACAAATGTCCACAGAGGCCCACGGTGTATTCTGCAATGTGCATTTGGTTAAAAGTAAAATCAAAATAGGTCTACAGAACACAGAACAACACAATGAAGAAGTTAAAACTTAGGGACAGAAACCAGAGCATAAACTGTTTAATGAATGAAGCTGAAATCGATCTGTCACCTTTGACTTTATGTTGACTGTAAACATGAAATGTTGTCACTGCTCTTTCTAACAGAACTTTTTATTTTCGTTCTCCGTGGTCCACCTGTTCTACCAAAGTACGTCAACAGAACTTAGCCGGTTAGCATCGGGGCTGTTAGCAGTGTTAGCACCGTTAGCCTCAGCTAGCACAGCAGAATCACCTACAGCGTGCAAGCGGGGTAGTAGTCTAGCACAGAAACATAAACACGGGACTAAATATACACACGTGCAGACGCTGGTTAAGTGTTACGCTTTATGAAATAACGTAATTTACCAGTCCATGCTGGAGAACTGTCAATTCCCGCTTCACGAGGTTTAACAGAATTCTTCTTCTTCTCCTGTCGCTTTTCCTGGACTCAACGTTGAAATTCCGGCGGATGGAAAGCGTTGTCGCCCTCTGCTGCCCCTACTGTGTAACTTTTCAGGAGCGCCTTTGGTTTGTCTTATTTGCTTTCCACAAAAGTTAAGAATTTCAAAGCTTTAACAAATATTCACGACATCTTTGCACAGAAAATTAAATGCGTTTCTTGCTGGCAAAAATAGGAATCCATCCATCCATCCATCCATTATCAATACCACTTATTCCCTGATGGGGTCGCGGGGGGAACTGGAGCCTATAAATAAATAGGAATAGTTTTCTCATTTTTATTTTCATCTTGATAATGAGACTTGGCGTACAACTTTCAACATTTTGAAATGTGCAATACTGCTACCAACTTTCGTATTTGTACACTTCTACATAACTGTGCAGTTAAATATTTAACTTGATCATATTTAAATGGCAAATAATCCACTAAAACAAAAAATATGAACTGCTTGACAGACAAAAGAAGAAAACAACATGGGGCTACTTTTGTTATTTGCTTCACTTTTCACAGAATTATGTGAGACATCTCGATGCGTAGTGATACATCTCGATGCGTAGTGATACATCTC
>CAJRST010011113.1:1298298-1333978 GCA_907169785.1 Menidia menidia | reverse complement strand
ACATCTCGATGCGTAGTGATACATCTCGATGCGTAGTGATACATCTCGATGCGGAGTGAGACATCTCGATGCATAGACCATCTCCGTGTTCCTCCGCCCTCCGTCCGTTAGCGGCCGCTGTTGCTCCGAACGGCCGGCCGGCCGGCGGTGTCAAACCCGGAGGAAGCAGGAACACTGGTGCTTTATGGTTTGTATTGGAACTCACGCCGGACTCCAGGGAACGGGGAACAGAGTCCTCTGGTACAGCAGCGGTGATTTGTCACTACGACGGCCGGGACTGGACCCCCCCCACACACACAGACACACAACAGCGCGAGCGGGACCGTTGGTCAGAGGCGGAAACTTGGCGGGCGTGTGGCCGCAGAGAGGCAGGACCAGCGGGGGAAGGGGCGAAGATGGAGACCCCAGGTAAAGTTTTCGTGTTGCGTGGCAGAAGGAGACTGGCACACAGTTTGACTTCAGTTCCTGTTAAACTAACAGCAACCTCAAAAAGAGCTGTAATTGTCTGTTTTAAACTGCAGTGCTGAGGGCTTTTTCGTTTGACAATGTTCGTTTTTCCAGATATTTCGATTGAAGAATTCATTTCATACGTCTAAGGTTTTTTAAAAACCGTTATATGACCTTTAAAACCGTTCAAAACAAGCATATGTTCTCTTTTTTGGCTTTCTGCCACATAATATTCATAAAATTAATGGTAAATGATAAATAGAAAACACTTTTTCACATGCCTTAAGACCGATGTCGAACATTTCAGAACCACTCTTCATATTTTATACTATCCAAGCATTCATAACAGATTTTAAAGTAGTCTTCGGAATGAGGATTTCGGGCTTTCTCATGGCATTTTCCTTTGGTGGTGGTTGTTCTTTTCCCCACGTCACTACTGAGCAATAACCAGTAATTATATGGGAATTCTACAAAAAAGGGATGAAACAGTTTTTCTTCCACAAGCAGATGAAAACTTAGAGAACAGTGTCTTGTGGCTGTTTATTCTGTAGAATAAAGGCCCTCAGACCAAATATTCTTACACTTATTTCCGCTTTCCTTGACAGTCTGTAGAGAAAAAAGAGGTGGCTTTTTTGGGACGGTATCATATGGGCATGAACTAAACCGGACTGTAGCAAAAGCTCAAAAGCTAGAACAACCTGTTGATTGATGCCAGGGTCCAATACAAATCCAAGATAGTCAGATAGCTTTTCTTTGTAGCTATTGGTGTCATTTCTGCCATACAACTCCAACAGTAAGCTTCTTTAAGCATCCTGTTTTGTAGCAATGGCCTCTGAATGTGGGCTAAAGTTGGACCTTTCTGATGCTCTCCTCTCTGTTTGCAGTGTGAACCGCTGAGTTGAGTTTGGACAGAGCTCAGGAAACCCTCCGAAACCATGACCCTCAGCCTCTCAGCCAACAGACGCATCGCCGCCTGCCTGCTGGTCAACCTGCTCTCCTCCATCTGCATCGTCTTCATCAACAAATGGATCTACGTGCGCTACGGCTTCCCCAACATGACTCTGACCCTGGTCCACTTTGTGGTCACCTGGCTGGGACTGTACACCTGCCAGAAAATGGACATTTTCTGCCCCAAGAGCCTCCCCCTGCGCCGGATCGTGTGGCTGGCCCTCAGCTTCTGCGGCTTTGTGGCCTTCACCAACCTCTCCCTGCAGAACAACTCCATAGGGACCTACCAGCTGGCCAAGGCCATGACCACCCCGGTCATCATCCTCATCCAGACAACGTACTACAAGAAGACCTTCTCCACCAAGATTAAGCTGACCCTGGTGAAGCCTTCTATCTCTGCGTACTAGTCACTAAAACCTTCCAGGATATTCGGTTTCTGGCCTGTCCAGAGCCTTTTTTTTTCTTCAAACCCTGACTGAATCCTGTCTCTGCCCCCCCCCCCCTCCTGCAGGTGCCCATCACGCTGGGGGTGATCTTAAACTCCTACTACGACGTGCGCTTCAACCTGCGGGGGACGGTGTTCGCCGCGTTGGGGGTTCTGGTGACCTCGCTTTACCAGGTGGTGAGTAGGGGTTCGTGGTGGGGCTGCCAAAGCTGACGCGACGGGAATAATGCCCCTCTCTCTGCCCCCTCTCTCAGTGGGTGGGGGCCAAACAACACGAGCTCCAGGTGAACTCCATGCAGCTGCTGTATTATCAGGTATGAGCACTTCTACCGATGCCCTAATGGCCAAAGGTTGTTTATTACCCATTTTCTGCTGATAGAATCCAGTCAGGCCACTTAGAAATGCCACTTAGAAATCTGACCTCACTTCTGACCTACTGGTCATGGCTTCTAACCTACTGCCTGTAATCTGATTTTATTAGAGATATATCTCTCTCTTTTAACATTTAATTAGACTTAAGAGGCATTGATGTATCCCCAGTCTCCTTTTTTTTTTTATCTCCATATGGTATTCTCTGGTTTAAGTGTTTGCTGATTTATTCCTTGACTCTCTGAGATTTTATTTGAAAGCTTGTTTCTTTTTATTTTGACTTTATTTAAGAGTTTTCAGAACTTTCTTTAGAAAGGTTTTGGCCTCACAGCTTATTTAGTTGTTTCATTTCTAGCCTAAGATCTGCTGATTTCGGCTTTGAGGCTTATTTGGAAGTCGCCTATATCCACTGGACCACCTCCTGTACATTTAGGACCTTTAATTCAGCCATCTTAAAACTTTACAGTTTTTTTAGAGGTGTTGTTTCTTTTCAGGGGTTTTAAAACTAGTAAGATGACTGGAATATTGGGAAAACTCTGCGAATGTTTGATGAAATTTGAAGCTCAACGTTGAAGGCTTCTGAACAGTTCTTGCTTTTACACTGTGTTAATGTTGTTAACACACACACACACACACACACACACACACACACACACACTCCTGTGCCAGGCTCCGCTGTCGTCAGGCTTCCTGCTCAGCATCATCCCCCTGTTTGAGCCGCTGACTGGAGACGGAGGAATATTTGGACCGTGGTCTCTGCCTGCTCTGGTCAGATTCAGCACGTCACACACACACACACACACACACACACACACACACACAGTCATTTAAATTTCACATTTTACGGCTCAGCAGCTTTTTCTAGTTACTCGATGCTCACCAGGTGAAATGAAGCTGGAAAATGTTGTAAAGCTGTTTGGGTGACGGATTTGCTCTGCGTTGCCTAGGTGACGGTGCTGTTCTCTGGCGTGGTGGCGTTCCTGGTCAACCTGTCCATTTACTGGATCATCGGAACGACCTCGGCTGTCACGTATCCTCACACACACACACAGGGGCCTGAAGACATCTCTGGGGCTTTCATGGGATCCGGGAGTTGGGGACAGTTGGTTTTTGCAAGCTATTTAAAAAATTGATCAGTCTGGGCCCAAGTTAAGGGGTATTTAAGTGTTTTCAGAAGTGTTTTCAGTTGTGTTGGAATAATCTGAGGGGGGTCTGTGGAGCTTTGTTCTTTAAATTTTTTTTTTTTTTTCATCTAAGTGAGGTTTTGAACCATTTAGAGCTTCTCTCAGGAGTTCCAGAATCTCATCTCTCTCTTTTTTTAAGCCTTATTTTATGGATTTGGAATGTTTGCCTTTCCGGTCTCGTTTTTGTCTGTGTTGATCAAATCTGGAGGCCCTTTTAATATTGTTTTTTTGTATTTTTACGAGTTTTTCAGCTTTCAGTTAAGTAAACAAATCTAGGAAGGTTTTAAACCTTCTCAGTGTGGTGTCTGTTGGTGGGTTTCATACATTTTTGGTGTTGATATAAACCTGTGGATGATGATATGTTCTCGTTTAACTCTGGACTCCAGGCTTCTCTGAGTAATCTCTGACTTATCCTTGATTCTTGCCGGCAGCTATAACATGTTTGGTCATTTTAAGTTCTGCATCACCCTGATTGGAGGATATTTGCTCTTCCACGACCCGCTGTCTCTGAACCAGGTGGGTCCTTCTGCGCTGCTCTGATTGGGTAGAGCTGCAGGCTGATCCCTAACACAGTTTCTCTGAGGCCTTTTTCTCCTTCCCGTGTCTCCCTCAGGCTCTGGGGATCCTCTGCACCCTGGCGGGCATCTTGTCCTACACTCACTTCAAGCTGTTCGAGCAGGAGGAGGGGAAGAGCCGTCTGGCTCAGAGACCGTAGGCGGCCTGAGCTGTCCAGCAGCTGCACAGACTTCTGCCACTGGCCACTCACCTTGTGACCGCACGCAGAAACCTCTTTACGTGTTTTCTATTTTTACCGGAATGATGTCTTTTAGTGGAAGTAATAATCCTATCGTTGTTCTGCTTTTCATGCTCCTTCCCGTGGTTCTTCAGAAACTCTGGTGTCGAAGTCTGAAGCTCATCACCCCAGTGGCTGGACTCTAAGACGCTGAGAGGAAGGGAGTTTTCACTCAGTTAAACTGAATATAAAAGAAGAGCGCATAAACAACTTTAATTGTCGCTCAGAAACAGACTTATCCTCAAATCTTCCTTCAACAAGCTGTCTCATAATGAACAGATGCTGAAAGACCTTCGAAAGATGAAACCAAACTTTCTTGATTTTGCCTACAGGACAAAATTCATATGATAATAGTGAAGTGTTTGGTCTCATTATTTCAGATTTTTGTACTCAAACCAACTTTAGACTTGAAGAAAAATATTCACATTTGCGATCACAGACAATCTCTGAGATTGTTTGGAGAGAAAGGGCTGAATCTAAACTTAATCATACCTGATTAAGGGCAACATTTCAAATTCTCCCATCAAAGTATTTCCCATCAACAGCCAGTATTTTACTTTATGAGCCAGAATACAAATGACACTTCCAACATCCTGCAGATGATCTGATGGGAAAACCAGAAGGGGGGGGGGTAAACATTTGCTGTTATTGTTGTTTACATCACTTTTTTTTAATGAAGATGTGACACCAGCTGCTGTAGTGGCAAAACTCTGCAGGCCTAATAAATGCGGAGCTGCTCGTCAAACTTTTTTCTCCAATGGGACAGAATCATCATCAGATCCATTCGGCAGCCTTAAGCTTCTCAAAGTCGGATTTAAATTGAAATAAGCTCACCGCCCCTCAGAGGGAAAATCACCATGAACCAATCAAGCCGGTTTGATTGTGATCGATACACTACAAAAATTTTGATTTGTCCTCATCAAACAAATGTTTTTTTTATTACTCTGTGATTTTATAGTTTTTTTTTTCATGTCTTCAGCATTTCAGTTTTTAATTGTTTTATTCATCTGCTGTCATTGTATTGATTTGTATCATTTTTTAGTCCATTTGGAAATTTACTCATTTCTTTTTGAGAACCCTTTTTGATTTTGCATACGATTGTAAAGTCTACAATTAAAAGTACCCACTGTAACCTTTTAGAAATAAAATAAGAATATGTTTAAATAATTCAAGAAGATATGCTTTTAATACACTTGATTCATCTCAGTCTAAATTAATTGTGTATTTTGAGGTTTCAGTTTCAGAAATCTGGTGTTAAATTTTGAATTTCTCCAAGGTCCTGGAAACTCACAAGAAAAACATGCAATTCTTGATCGTTTTTATCCAAGTGGTGCTTTTCAGACACACTTAATTTGTTAAATAAATGTGATGGAAGGATGTCTCTTTTGACTGAGCTCCATTTCTAAGAATCAGGGATGTTTTCACTATACTTTTATATCTTATATTTGGTGATGTCGCCACATTTGATTCTAAATCTGAGATAGCACTCGTAGGCCAGTTCCTCTGGATCAAAGAGGTCGTCTGTAACAGATTTATTTCTGGATAGACCTCAGTTCTGACTCCAGTTTATTTCAGTGCCAGTGGTTTGAAGTCCTTTTCCTTTATGGAAAATGTTTCTTCTGAGGGAGACTTGTAACTATACTGTTACCTGAGCAGAGTTAACAGGGTCTGATCATTATCCCTTTTATAGAGGGGGCTAGTTTTTATTAGATGGGATTTATTAGAGCTCCTATGTCGTCCTTTAAATTAAAAAGACTTCTGGAAATGTTATTAGATTCTTGATGCACGAATTCAGACCTTTTTTCTTTTTTTTAAGGAACGCATTTAAATCCAAATTAACATTATTTTATGCCTTTGTGTCTCAAAATTTTAATACATACACATTTGAAAAGAATACTGAAAACTTGAAAAGCTTTGATAAATGAATTTGAATTAAAGAAGAATTTGCCTACTCAAAATTAAAGTTATCTTTTACCAGTGTCTTGCATTGTTGAGTGTCTCAAACGTAGCAGCCCCAACCATTGCCTGTCAAAATTAAAATTTTGTCCTTTTTAAAATACACCAACATTATATTTCATATAGATATGGTCAATAGAAAACAAAATAGCTAAAAATACAACTTAAAAATATAACTAATGTGGTTTATTCACTTTTCTTTTTTTTTTTAGAACGGCCTAACTTGTTGAACCAACGATTTGGGGTCCTGCTTCGGTTCACACGGAAACCAATGACCGATGTTTGTTTTGCTACCATTAGCAGGTAAAAGTCTAATCCTTCAGCAAAATTTACAATCTGTTGTTCCATTTTGTCTGTGAATGTACGACATATAATTTAAAAATGTTTCTTTTAACAACTTACCACTTTTCTAACTGCCAATATATCACCACGGAAACGTTTGTTTACACTGGTGTCATGCATGCTAACTCAGTAGCTGCTAATGCTAACTATTGTTTTGGTTGGAAATTGCAAAAATGATACGTTATTTTTAGCTGTAAAGATCACTTTCAAATGAATTACATTTCAACTTAGGAAAAAGACACTTCCTTAGCTATATCGTTGACTTGTATGAGAGCATACATTTATATGCTGAGCATTGCAGCTAAGCTAGGTGGCTAGCTTCACCCAAGTCGCTGCGTGGGTGTGTGTCACAGTCAACACAGTGACAGAAGTTACGGTTAGAGTTCTTTCTCTTCTTTAACGTCTCATTTTTTACTCTGAGTATGCAATTCATATTACGTAATATCCCCAGTGTTTTTGACGATTTTTTTAGCTCTTGCAGCCCTTTGATTACCACGGCTGCAAAGTAATTTACCGCCACTTTTTCTACCTGTTAACGTTGTTCCAACTCTTCTTGTCAACTTCATACTTAAACACAGCCAGACTCCGTTTAGTCAAGCTTTTTATAGTTTCTATAAGCATAAGTATTCAGCAGCTACATTGATGCACAAAGGCATGTTAGTATGAACAGAAAACAAAACTTTATTAGTAGTAATGTAGTCCTCAATGGTATATATAGGTATAAATAAAGCCTGATTAGAGGGTGTGCAATGTGCTCCTTTGCAAACAGTTTTTATATGAATGTGAATATGAGTTTAGTCTTGATCATCCCAGGCCATCCATTGCAGAGTTGTACAGTCTTATGGCCACTAAAATGTGTTATTCCTTTTATTTGAGGAATATTGTAATACCATAAGAGCATGTGTTGGCTTTTCTGAACAGCCTCTTTTTGTTTTTTTACCTCAGTATGCCTGCTGAACGCAAATGCTCAGTGAACATGGATGACAAAGACGTTTGCGCCTTGAGTAACAAGGAAAAGGAGAAGGAACGAGAGGGTGAGAAAAGACCCGCACCTGCTCGAGACAAACCAAAAGAAGAAGCCAAGACCTGTGGGAAAAAAGATGGCGTCAAGGAGGAGAAGAGGAAGCGGCTAGAGGAAGAAAAGAAGAAGAAAGAGGAAAAGGAGCGGAAAAAGAAAGAGGAGGAAAAACTGAAAGCGGAGGAAGAGCAGAAGAAGAAGGAGGAGGAGGAAAAGAGGCAGCAGGAGGAGGAAGAGAGGAAGGTCCTGGAAGAGGAGGCCAAACGACAGCGTGAGGAAGAGGCAGCTCTCCTCAAGTAAGTGGCGGTCAGCTTAATTGTTGTCATGTGCTCGCGTTGAGCATAGAAATCTGTAGCTTCCGAGTTTTTATTCAGATATGTCAGATTGTGAGTATTTATCATCTCCATTTCAACATCTGGCTGCACATCTTAAATAAGGGTGTTACATGGATGTGTGAGTGGACATGTGACCTATTCCCCACAGAAAATATTTAACAACAATAACATCTAACATATAGTTAGCCCTTTTCCAGTGCATGAAAAAACTACTCGTCTTTGTACAAAAGTTGGTTGTTTGGTTGTTAAACTTAAACCGCGTACACAGAGAAGTCTTGCAATATCTTGAAAAATATCCCATCTATGCATACAAAATACTGTCCACATTTGAAAATATAAGCCGCCTTATATGATGGGGAAACATAATTTTGCCGTTTCGCTTCTTTTCCTTCATCCAATGACATTGTTGCTGCAGGGAAAAGGAAGAAGGCCACCAGCTGCACCAGGAGGCGTGGGAGCGCCATCACTGCCGGAAGGAGCTCCGCAGCAAGAACCAGAACGCCCACGAGGGCCGGCCCGAAGAGGCCTTCTTCTGCCGCCTGGACTCCAGCCTGAAGAAGAACACGGCCTTCGTCAAGAAGCTGCGCACGCTCACCGAGCAGCAGCGCGACGCGCTCTCCCACGACTTCGCCTCGCTCAACCTCAGCAAGTACATCGGCGAGGCCGTGAGCTCGGTGGTGGAGGCCAAGCTGAAGATCTCGGACGTGGGCTGCGCCGTCCACCTGTGCTCGCTCTTCCACCAGCGCTACGCCGAGTTCGCGCCGCTGCTGCTGCAGGCCTGGAAGAAGCACTTCGAGGCCCGGAAGGAGGACAAGGCGCCCAACGTGAGCAAGCTGCGCACCGACCTGCGCTTCATCGCCGAGCTGACCATCGTCGGCCTCTTCACCGACAAGGAGGGCCTCTCGCTCATCTACGAGCAGCTGAAGAGCATCATCGCCGCCGACCGGGAGACGCACACGCACGTGTCGGTGGTCATCAGCTTCTGCAAGCACTGCGGGGACGACATCGCCGGCCTGGTGCCGCGCAAGGTGAAGGCCGCCGCCGACAAGTTCGGCCTGGGCTTCCCGCCCAGCGAGATCATCGGCACGGAGAAGCAGCAGCCCTTCCAGAACCTCCTGCGCGAGTACTTCACCTCCCTCACCAAGCACCTGAAGAAGGACCACCGGGAGCTGCAGAACATCGAGCGGCAGAACAGGTAAGCGCGGCCGTTCGCCGGCCTCTATCTCTCCGTCCGGTCACCGTCCTAACCGGGTTTCGCTCTTCGTCCCGCCCAGACGCATCTTGCATTCCAAAGGGGAGCTGAGCGAGGACCGGCACAAGCAGTATGAGGAGTTCGCCACGTCCTACCAGAAGCTGCTGGCCAACACCCAGTCCCTGGCCGACCTGCTGGACGAAAACATGCCCGAGCTGCCTCAGGACAAGACCGTGCAGGAGGGTGAGTGTGTGGCTGTTCGTGTCCACGCCGGCGAGGATAGTCCCCCGTTTATGTGTCCTGACCAGTGTTGGGGAGTAACGGATTACATGTAACAACGTTACGTAATTTAATTACAAAAAAAGAGTAACTGTAATTCGTTACAGTAACTATGAGAAAATATGTAATTGAGTTACAGTTACTTCCGAAAATATTAAGAATTAAAAATTTAGTTAAATTTTTTAAAAAATATAAAGAAAAACCTTGGCAAAATATGCAACTCACTGATAGACGAAGCGTATTGATTTACTAATATTTGACTGTTTGGTGTTGATGCATGACAAACGTTTATCGATGTCTATGACCTAGCCTAGCCTAGACTACCTAGCCTACCCAACTGTAGGGTGACCAGACGTCCTCATTAAAACCTTAAAGTAATCAAAAGTAATTAGTTGCATTACTTTTTAAAAGTAATCGAAAAAGTTACACTACAATTACATTTTAAACAAGGTAACTTGTAACTGTAACGGATTACATTTTTAAAGTAACTTACCCAACAATGGTCCTGACAAAGTCTCTCCCTCTCCGTTCTCTCTCAGAGCACGGGCCCGGCATCGACATTTTCACCCCGGGGAAGCCTGGGGAATACGATCTGGAAGGCGGGATCTGGGAGGACGAGGACGCTCGGAATTTCTACGAGAACCTGGTGGACCTGAAGGCCTTCGTACCGGCCATCCTCTTCAAGGACAACGAAAAGAGCCAGGGCAAAGAAAAAGACGAAGCCAAAGGTATGTGTCGCTAATCTAAAGACAAATCAGGAAGGAGGCAGACGCAGAGTTTCTATTCTAACCCAGTTGCTGGTGCAGATGGCAGAGAGGGGAAGGACCTGGCCAGCACCACAGAGGAGCTGGAGCTGGAGCTGGAGGCTTTGGACATCGCAGACGAGCCACTGGAACTGGAGGGAGCGGACGAGGTTGAAAATGAAGAGCTAGCCAAAAAGATCCTGGATGAGCAAGGTCAGCACGAGGACCGGAAACCTTAGAAACCTCTTTTTTGTACGAAAATGTGAGAAAAGGATGTGTCCATTGGGATGGAAGTTTACAATAATAACAATATCATGCTAAAAGTATCTTATAGCAATAAAAGAAAAAAGTTATCCAGGAAAACAGAACAGGATTTTAAAAAAACAAGCTCAAAACAGCTCTCCCTTCATTAGTTTGAGCTCTCGGACTGATAGCAAATCTTTTGACCCCTCTACGGTCTAATACTAGTTGTTTATTAAGTTTAGAATTAGCCTGAAGTGGATTGCCATCTGCATTAATTTCTGCGTGTGTAGAACAAGAGGACGAGGAGGCCAACACGGGCTCACACTTGAAGCTAATCGTGGACGCCTTCATCCAGCAGCTTCCCAACTGCGTGAACAGAGACCTCATTGACAAGGTAATGCCTGAATGAACGGCTTAAAAGATGCGTAGTGCAGGTAGGGTCCTGCAGGTTATTGTCAATGGAGTCAAACGTATTTGCTTTGTTGACTCCTGCAGGCTGCGATGGATTTCTGCATGAACATGAACACCAAATCGAACAGGAGGAAGCTGGTCCGAGCCCTCTTCACCGTACCTAGGCAGAGGTAGGGCTAGGTCCAGGCCTTGGAAGTTCTCAGAAAGAAAGAGATGAAAATAACAAAATCTTCTTATTCTTTTTCTACTCGTATAATTAAGTAGCCATTAGTTTGCGATTCCTGATTTAGATGTTTGAAACTGTGGCGTCTCCTGAGATATTTCATACCTTAAAACACCAGAGGGGGGCGCCATCAGCTATGAAAAGTGGAGATCTGACTCCTGTTCATCTTGCAGGTTGGATCTTCTGCCGTTTTACTCTCGCCTTGTGGCAACTCTGCATCCCTGCATGTCGGACGTGGCCGAGGATCTCTGCTCCATGCTGAAGGGAGACTTCAGGTTTCATGTAGGTTCGCTTTTAAAATCCGATTTATCTGCAAGATCTTTCCACGAGTCGGTCCGTCCTCTTGTCTTCTTTGAAATTGTTTTACAACGCTTGGAATAAAGAGCCTTATTCTTTGGATTTATAGATTCGAAAGAAAGACCAGATCAACATCGAGACAAAAAATAAAACTGTCAGATTCATCGGAGAGCTGGCCAAGTTCAAGATGTTCACGAAAACAGACACACTGCATTGTCTCAAGGTGGGTGAAGAATTGGAACCTGAGTTTTATCACGCATTATAAAAGCTGTAAGCTAGTCCTGACACTTTTATCCCCTTTGATAAATGAACCTCTCTTCACCTCTGTGTTTTGGAGGATTCGGTTCGTAAAAATAACGTGTGCGTGTGTTGCTCAACAGATGCTGCTGTCCGATTTCACCCACCACCACATCGAGATGGCGTGCACGCTGCTGGAGACCTGCGGCCGGTTCCTCTTCAGATCCCCGGACTCCCACCTGCGCACCAGCGTGCTGCTGGTCAGTGCAGACCCCCGGCGCTTTCGCTCTGGCCGAGTCGGAGCGGAGGACCAACAGGATGGTTTACATCCCCTAAAAATAGGGGACGTAAACCATCAATGGGAGCAGTTCTTGTGATGCCAGTAGACTTTGAACTTCTTTTCATAGGGGCAAAACATGGCAGCTTTTAGTCGCTCATTTTGATGACCCAAAACGATTTCAGAACCTTTTTTCTTTTTTATTGTCCAATAAGAAGAATTGGTTCTACCCTTTTTTTCCTTTTTTTTTGCCCTCCAGGAGCAAATGATGCGTAAGAAGCAGGCGCAGCACCTGGACGCGCGCTACGTGACCATGGTGGAGAACGCCTACTACTACTGCAACCCGCCGCCCATGGAGAAGACGGTGAAGAAGAAGCGGCCGCCGCTGCAGGAGTACATCCGCAAGCTGCTCTACAAGGACCTGTCCAAAGTCACCACGGAGAAGGTGCTGCGCCAGATGCGCAAGCTGCCCTGGCAGGAGCCCGAGGCCAAGGGCTACCTCATCTGCTGCATGGTCAACATCTGGAACGTCAAGTACAACAGCATCCACTGCGTGGCCAACCTGCTGGCCGGCCTGGTGGCCTACCAGGAGGACGTGGGCATCCACGTGGTGGACGGAGTTCTGGAGGACATCCGGCTGGGCATGGAGGTACGGGCCGAGGAAACGTTGTGTTAAAAACTGATCATTTGCGTTCTGTTTTAACTCAGTCCAAAGCCAGTTTTGGACATAGCGCACGGTCAAATTAAAGCAGTGAAGCAATAGGCAAATATATCTGAATGCCCCATAACATGTAGAATACTCAGAGCAGTGCACTTTAGAAAGTACAAAGGTCAAATTAAATCAAAGGATGCATGGTGTAGTGTGACTAGGTGATGATAAATGTGGGTCTATACAGGAGTTTTGCTTGTTGAAAATGCTAATGTGAAACAAGCTCTATGTAAAACTGTCTGTCTGTTTAACGTGAGCCTTACAAAGAGTTCCCATTCTCTAAAAGTCGGTTCCCGTTCAGTAAAACACACTTGCGTCAGAACTCTTCGACAAAAATAAAAGAAACATTTATATTGGGAGAATATTATAAATGCTGGAAAAACACCTTTTTAAAAAAAGTGTGTGTGTACCAAAATGATGAGTTGGTGGAAAAACGATCATCATTGCAGGAGCGCTGCTCAGAATAGTAAATTCTTCCAAATTTCTACATTCATATCCAACAAATGAAGTGGTTTTCCTCCCCTCACTTTTGGTTTAAGCACTTTCTCGTTTTCTTGCTCATGAAAACACACCGTAACAGTTTTAAGCTCAAATCAAAACGCCTTTCCTGGTCTCTAATGGAAGATTCTGCACCCACTTTCACCTGGGATGTTTTGGTTTGGTGTTAGTCAAAGCAGGACTGCCCTCAAAGCTCTGTATAGGGTTTTTGCTCGTTTTGCATGCTTTAACCACCCCGTCCCGATCACACCGACATTTAAAACAAAGCTTAGAGCTCCCTGAAACATTTCTAAAAAAATCTTTTATAGAATTTGAGTTGCTCCTACATTAGTGTGTCTAAAGCTGACTTGCCCTCTGATGATGCGGGAGTAGGACGGCTCCCCTGCAGGTTTTAGACATTTCCCTGCCTCTACACACTCGATTCTTATAAAAACAAGTTTCCTCAGAACATCGTTAAGCTCTGCACATGCCTGCTAACAGCACAAGAGCGGAGTTCATCAAAGCACGTTGTCGGAGTGCTTTGCGTTTAACATAGTTCAGGTCTTCGGTGCATTCCTCCGTGCTGATTTAGGACTGAGGACAGCTACGTGTTGCAGGACATGTCGGAATGTGGTCGGGCTCCGGGAGGTCACGGTTTTGCAACCGGACTTTAAATCCGTCTTGAGTGACTGAGGACTTGAAAAACGTGAAACGTCTCTGAGCACAGGTTACAAACGATGTTCGGCCATCTGCTCGGTGACCTCCTATCTTCAGTGAGCTCAATTTTCTGTCATTTGAAACAACAGAGGGCTGGCCTCATTTTCAAGTGTGGACAGGAGAGCTTGAGACATTCGTAAACATTGTAGAATTCAGCGGGAGTCTAAAATAAACTGCTGATGGTCAAAAGAAATTAGACCACCTTTAGTACGTTTGCTTATGTAGTCGTCTGACTTGTTGAATATGCTGTTGTTCTTGTTACTGTTTGAGGAAGGGGCTTCATGATTACTTTTCCCACCCGCCTCTTTTCCCAGGTGAACCAGCCCAAGTTCAACCAGCGGCGGATCAGCAGCGCCAAGTTCCTGGGCGAGCTCTACAACTACCGCATGGTGGAGTCGGCGGTCATCTTCCGCACGCTCTTCTCCTTCATCTCCTTCGGGGTGAACCCGGACGGGAGCCCCAGCCCCCTGGACCCCCCGGAGCACCTGTTCCGCATCCGCCTGGTCTGCACTCTGCTGGACACCTGCGGCCAGTACTTTGACCGTGGCTCCAGCAAACGGAAGCTGGACTGTTTCCTCATCTACTTCCAGGTTAGTAGCTCTTAATTCCCCCCACTGCTAAGTTTACGCCAAAACGTTCCCATGGGATCAATCAGATTTGAAAGTAACAAATCGATGTGTGCACAGCGCTACATCTGGTGGAAAAAGAGCGTGGACGCCTGGACTAAAGACCACCCCTTCCCCATCGACATCGACTACATGATCAGCGACACCCTGGAGCTGCTCCGGCCCAAAATGAGGCTCAGCTGCTCCCTGGAGGAGGCCACCAAGCAAGTCACCGACCTGGAGAGGGAAGTGCTCGTCAAACTAGGTGAGAGTGACACGCCATCGTGCGGGTGTTCGCGCAGCGGCCGGTCGCCCCGGTTCGGCCGCCCGGCGCCATTCCTGCCCAGCGGCATTCCCCAGCGTGTGGGAGGATGATGGTGGTGCTCCATCACCCCTTTCCCTGCTCTATCTGTCAGGTTTGGCTAGTTGAACCTCACACATACCAAACAGATGCACTCACCAGAAAGACGCAGTCACTCGCGGAAGTCCTCCGGCCACGCCCTGACCAGCCAGGCCTCTTAGCTCTAGGCAGGTCGTCATAATGTTCTAGCTACTGGGTAAAAAAGAGAAAAAATTATCTTATCATATCCATTTTAAGATTTCACCTATATGTCACAAGACTGTTTTGATTTAGTGTGAGATAGGGATGTCCGATCCAGATTTTTTCACTTCCGATCTGATGCCGATACCAGCCTATCAGAGCATGTATTAAAGTTTAAAGTTATTTAGCTTATTAACTTTATATTCAGACGAAGTTGAACAGGTATTTACTCTTATAACAACTTAATGGTTAGGACACAGACCTGTGGGTTAGGTGTGGGATCGGACTTTAAAAAAAAAAAATGGCTGGGGAGTGTGGATTTGGCATTTTCTCGTGCCGGCCGATATGCAGTTTTTTGCAAATATCAGCAGCTGATCCGATCCAAATATCAGTTCGGGACAAGCCTAGTGGAGACGCTCAGTCACAATGCACAGAAACTAAACAAAGCATATCAGCACAAACACCTCACAGCAGCTGTCGGCACGGCGGGGGAGGGATGATGATTTGGGCCGGTTCTGCCGCCGCAAAGGCCAGGAGCCCACCATGAACTTCCTCTGAGTATTAAAAGTCAAATGTGAGGCTGTCAGTGTGGCAGCTGGGACAACAGGACAACGTTCCCAAACACAAGATTAACTTTGACCCCCTTTTTTAAATGTTCAAACATACCAGGAGAAGTTGTTTTTCACAAAGCGAGTCATAGAAGGAGCTCGAACTGTCGAACGGGGCAATAAAAACCTCTTCAAGGTTAGCTCGTTCAAACACCTGACTGATTTATGTTCACAGCGTCCAAACCAATCTGCAACGAGTTCAAAGGAAAGTTTTCTCTGTCAACAAACCGCATGAAAAGAGCAAATGAAACTGTAAATCTGTCCCTTTGTCAAGTATCACTTCTATAGCCAAAGAGTTACTCTGTGTCAGATGGGATTATTGAGACGGTCCATGTTCGTAGAAAAGGATTGTTTAAAAATTGCTTAAATAACTGTTGATTTAAAGAGAGGTACAAAGCACTGTGCATAGGGTCACGAGTCAGTCTTAGATCCTTTATGCGTTTTGAGGCAAAAGACACATTTCTGATGAGCTTTGAGCTCCTTTAAGTACATTCCAATTCTCCTCTTTGGAGTCTGAATCTCCCTGTTAATAACCAGGCGAGGAGGATGGGAACATTTCTGGAGCAGGTGTATCTGGCTCTGATAACAAGTCAGAGACAGAGCTTTGTTTCAAAGTATCAAGGTGTCGACCTGGAATGCGGAGAAGAATGTGAGCGGCTCCACCCCCTGAGAGGAACGGAATTTGTGGCTCCAAGCTTAGCGTGGAATAAAACTACCCTGCTCGATAAGAAGGGCCTTACTTATATGTTCTGATCCAAGCCGCCATACGCGAGAACCCCCAGTCCAGTCCAGGGAGCGATGGGGGGTTGTCTGAGAGGAAAGGGGCGGATGTTGTTGCCCAGAATGGGGAAATGTGCTCTCCCCATCTGATATGCGTACGTGTCAAACCTGATGCTGTGTGAACATGAGAAAAAAAAAGAGGGTGACTGATAGAGGCCGCTCAAAGCTAAATGGGTCTATTGTTACCTCTCATAGTTCCCTCAGGATAAGGCATTCCTGGCCTCCCCAGTCAAACCAGACCGGATCTGCAGCCTGACTTTCTGCAGCGTCACCACAGGATCGCAGGGCTTTTATTTTGGGCTTGCAAACAGAAGAAACAATTACGTCCAAACCCTGCCTGCCATTGTGCTGCGGCGTATTTCTAACCGAAGCCTCTGTGTGTGTGTGTAAAGCCGCTGTCCTGTTTTTCTATCTCCTCCCGACCCAAGGCCTGGCCATGGAGCGGGACGGGCGCTCCAGCGCCATGAGCGAGGGGGAGGGCCTGGACGAGGAGGACGACGATGACGACGAGGAGGGCGGGGCGGAGACCGAGGAGCAGTCGGGCAACGAGAGCGAGATGAACGAGCAGGAAGAGGATGTGAGTCCCACGGAACAGATCATCCCCGCCTTTTTAAGCCCTCCTTTCATCCATTTTCGGGGCTTTAGCTGCAGGTTGCTTCCCTGACTAAACACCAGGAGCTCCCAATTACATCTGGCTGCAGACTGTAGGAAGCCACGGATGGATATCCAACTCCACCCACATCCAAGTCGGCCATTTTGATTAGGTCACCAATAGGAAGATCCCAGGCAAGAAAAATCCTAATTGCTTCATGGCAATATAGACATTCATTTAAAAATAGTGAAATGAATCTTGCAAACACTGAATTAAACTCTATATTATGTTAAAATAGTGTATGTTAGATAGGTTTGTACAATAAGTCCAAACAAGTTTAACCAAAAAATATTAATCTCTCACAATCATGAAGGATAGAGGGTTAGGGTTAGGTTTAGGGTCAGGGTCAGGGTTAGGTTTAGAACATCGTTTGTCTTCCGATTTCGTATAGACAGTTTCGTATCCACCTCAGGAAGCTGCTAGTCACATGACCTAAACAAAATCACCTACTTAGATCTGGGAGGAGTTGGATATCCTACCGAGGCTCCTACAGGCTCCGGCCGTGTTTCTGGGTCAGCAGGTCGTCAGGTTTTTGACGAGCCGGTTTAGTTTTGTTCAGCAAAAGTGGGACACATGTGGGTACTTTTCCAGACTTATCTGGACGCCTGTGGGCATTTGCCCCGCGTCCCACTGTGTGCTTTGGTGTGGAACCCGATTAAATCTGGAGCAAAGCTGGAGGAATGTCTCAGTATGTGCACTTCTGAATGGTCATCAGTCACAACGCTGTGCTGGATGAGGTCAAAGTCCACGTCCAGTCCTGACTGTCTGAAGCCTTACTGTATGGGAGAGCTGACATATATCCCACAATGCACTTTGTGCTAGCACACACTTGTCTTCAGATAAACGAATAAAGGATCAGAGCTGCCCGTGTTTGGGCATCAGTCAGTAGTTCTGCAGCTGAATTACAACTTAGATTTTAAATTGTTATGCCAAATTGTTTGGTCAAATTTCATTGTTTTAAACGAATAGTTTGAAGTGTCTTGTATGAATAAGATGTATTCAATTTGACAACATGGAAGACACCCTGTCTCTTTTCCCTCAGCGGGAACTTTAGATATTTCTGGCCAGCTCTGATGTCTCTCTTTGATTTTGGGTTACATCAGAAAAGGGTCCCAGAGTAAGACATTTCTTGCATCCAAAGCTGAAATGACTCCTTTCTGGGGGTGTTCCATCATCACTGTTTTTTAACAAACCCAGGCTTTCTTCCTTTCGGTATCAGTGCTTAAAGGTCCACGTAGGTACTGAATATCATCTGTTACAAAAGACTGGAGTAGCCAAATCAGTAGATTTTTTTTACTGTTGTCTGAGTTTCCCTTGAAACAGCAGTTGGTAAAAGTCTTTCCTTTTTGGCACGAGATGGAACAGGTTCAGGGAAGCAGCCTTATCTGGAATCTCCGTCTATTATCTGACTTTTTGACCTTTCCTTCCTCATCGTTGTATCGATTAAAACTTTTTGTCACATGTTAATCTGCTGGAATTTTCTTCTTTTTTTCCCCCCCACTGCAGGATGGATCAGAAAATGAAGAAGAGGAGCGGGAGGAGGACGATGAAGAGAACACAGACTACCTTACAGACTCCAATAAAGAAAACGAGACCGACGAGGAAAACAATGTAAGATGTTAAAGAAATTAAAAACATTCTGAGGCTTTCAGCGTAGTGAAGCTTTGGGCAGTTTTTGGGTCTGGTTAAATGAACGCCTGTGTGTGCAGGAGGTCACCATCCGCGGCGGGGGCCTGAAGCACGTGGCCTGCGCCGAGGACGAGGATTTTATTCAGGCTCTGGACAAAATGATGCTGGAGAACCTGCAGGTATGAGCTCCCGCCTCACACCCGCCCACTGAAAGCACATTATTTATAGAAAAGTATCCAGTGGGGGGACGAAAGAAGCCCAACGTCGGTGTAAATGTATTCGTTTTAAAGGAATCTTTTGATAATCTCGTAGAAATAAATCATTTCCCTCTGGGATTATTAAAGTATTTCTGATTCTGATTGAAATGCTCAGTCTTTATTTAAAAAACGGACAGAGATCTGACATTTTTAGATATAATTCAAAAAAGGCTTTTTGTTTCGGCCTGTTTTAATTCATTGTAATATTTTGACCGGTTTTGGACTCATTCTTAACCTTTTCAGTTGAGTCTTTCCTCTAGCTTTGACCCCCTCCGGGTGAATGCCTAGGGTCACCACCAAAGAGCCGGTCTGGCCCGTCCTGACGTGTGTGTGTGTGTGTGTGTGTGTGTGTGTGTGTGTTTGGGCCCCGCAGCAGCGGAGCGGCGAGGCGGTGAAGGTGCACCAGCTGGACGTGGCCATCCCCCTGCAGCTGAAGAGCCAGTTGAGGAAGGGCGGCTCCGGGCAGCAGTGCATGGGGGAGGGGGACTCGGACATCTCCGAGACCATGCAGTTCGTCATGCTGACCCGCAAAGGCAACAAGCAGCAGGTGAGCCGCCCGGAGGGTCAGACGCACGCGTGGCGTCCTCCAAACGGCCCCGTTCGCCCCCGTGTTGAATAACCACAGCAATGCACACCCGTACCGGCTTTAAACTGCCGGGAAAACACACTTTTTCCTGTGTTAGCATCCAGCCTACATGAAGCATTGTTTAGGGTAGCCATTTGTCCCAATGCTAAATCTGCCTCTGCAGCTCTGTTTTTGGTTTTCATGTTTTCATACGGGGCGGCACGGTGGTGTGGTGGTTAGCACTGTCGCCTCCCAGCAAGAGGGTTCTGGGTTCGAATCCCGGGGGAACCAGGACCTTTTCTGGGTGGAGTCTGCGTGGGTTCTCTCCGGGTTCTCCGGCTTCCTCCCACAGTCCAAAAACCTGCATGTTGGGCTGATTGGAGATTGGGGAAATTGCCCTTAGGAGTGAATGTGAGTGTGAGTGGTTGTTGGTCCTTGTGTGTCTCTGTGTGGCCCTGCGATGGACTGGCGGACTGTCCAGGGTGTACCCTGCCTCTCGCCCGTTGACCACTGGGATAGCCTCCAGTTCCCCCCGCGACCCCATCAGGGAATGAGCGGTATTGATAATGGATGGATGGATGTTTTCATACGGAGTTTGGGACCGGTGCTTCCCTCCACAGCTGGATCTGCTGCCAGTAGTCAGTCGTAGGCCGGTGCTCCTCTCCACGAACAGAGAGCCTGCTTTAGATATGCTGTGCATGCTACTGAGCTGTACAAAGACGCGTGTGTGTGTGGTTTGAGGGCGCTGGGTGTGTCCGGCCCTCTGCCGCCTGCTCCACGCCGCCCGGCTGTGTTTAAAGGACGGCTGCCAGGTCTTACACCGGGCCGTGCCGACACAGGGGATCTTTGTCCGTGGGGGTGTGTGGATGGGAAACAAGCTTTCTGTCTCCGTAAACACATAGCAGCCACGAACACAGGCATCCTGTGTGTGTGTGTGTGTTTATGTGTGTGTGCTCTGTTGGGTGCTGGATGTGTTCAAGCCTCACAAGTTTGCCCCACAGAACCTGGCTCAGCGTCTGTATGAACAGGGTGTTTGTACCGGGCTCAACTCGCTCCCCTTACGTTTAAAGGCGGGCTTTTCCTCAGCGAGAATTACGGTTTTCGGGGAACTGGTAGAAACGTTAGTCGACCTGAGTATCAGGAACCAGAATTTTAATAAATTGAGACAATGGGAAACTCTGTCGCATCACGTTGCCACGTCATCAGGGTGGATCACCTACTACCGTTGTTGCCTGCATATTTTTTGGCTTAGTTTGGGTAAAATGGCAAAGGTAAATCAAATGGAAGCCGTGGCTAATCCGAACTAATTCAGTCTTGTCTGTGAATGCAGGATCGGCTACTGGGATGGACAGATTGGCTTTGAAGTTGTTTTAGAAGTGTGTGAATTTTCAATTTATTTAAAAATCCTAAGAATAAAGAGGCCTCTGAATATATTCAAATGTGAAGATTGCTTTTACTTTGCGTCATCTCACCGGAAAAACACGTGTGTGTCTTTCAAATGCGCTGAGATTTGACAGACTTTAATGCATTGATTAGATCATTTTGGGGTTTTTTTGCAGAAAGAATAAGTAATTGTTAGTGCTCTGAGTGAAACTTTTCGTGTGCCAGTGCCCACATGAGGCCTTAGTCCGACCAGACTTCTCCTCTTGGCCGACACCCGTTTGCCTGTGTGTGTGCTCCCGCAGTACAAGATCCTCAACGTGCCGCTGTCCTCCCACCTGGCTGCCAACCACTTCAACCAGCAGCAGGCCGAGCAGGAGGAGCGCATGAGGATGAAGAAGCTCACTCTGGACATCAACGAGAGGCAGGAGCAGGAGGACTATCAGGGTACGGGCTCTGCTCTGTTTGGGTCAGCTTTAAAGGAACAAGCTCATCTCCAGTCATTTGACTCTACTCTGTTAGATCAGCTTTGCTCGGATACCTCTGAAATAATGATCTTTGGCTTTGGAGAAGCCTCCTTTTGATAATGTTGCTGGATGACGAGACTCATGCCCTTTTAGCCTAAACAGCCTAAACCTTTAGTCTTCTTCCAAAGTCAGCGTTTCGCAGGTCCTTTTCAGAAAACTATCGTCTGTGAAGTGAAGCCAACCAATCCAAACCTTCTCCCAGACTAATGCATGCGTATACCTCCTGTTTTTAGCTTTTAGTGCTGATAATGTATCAATTCAATCACTAAAGAAAGATAAAAGCTTTCATTAAGGGTTCCTAAAGCTGAGTGGAAGCAGCTCTGACGGAGTCAGGCTCGTTTTTCGGTAGACGCCCCGCTCTAACCGCCTCTCCTCTGACGCGTTGCAGAGATGATGCAGTCCCTGGCCCAGCGTCCGGCTCAGGCCAACACCAACCGGGAGCGCCGGCCTCGCTACCAGCACCCCAAAGGGGCTCCCAACGCCGACCTCATCTTCAAAACTGGAGGAAGGTGAGCCCAGAGCCCTGATACACCGGGCACCGTCCGACACCCCCCCCCAAGGCAGAACGGGAGGGGCCGGGGCTCTGGATCCCGCGCACTGACAGATCCCCGCTGGTGTTTCTTTGAACAGAGTGAAAAAGGAAAGACACGAAAGGCAGGAGGTCCAAGACAGGCAGAGAGAGACAGACAGGAAAGTCAAGCAGGAGAGGCGTGTCACGGACTAGAGTAGAACGACTGGAGCCGCAGCATATCCAGACCAGGGATGAGTTTCAGACAAAAGAGTTTTTCTTCAGCAGCTCAGAGTATTTGGAAGAACAGTTCTAATTAGAATGTTTCTTGCTTTGGTAAAAAAGTTTAAACTCCATAATGGTAATAAAACCCCTTCAAACCTTTCTTTATCGGTTATTTTCTGCCATATTTCTTTCTCGGTTGACAAGACCAAAAGTCTTAAAAAGAGTCAGCAATCGAGCTGTGATGAAGGGAAGAGTTGGAGAGACACAAAAAGGAATAAATATGTAAAGAGATAAGAAGACAGTGACTGACTCATCAACATAAATGCCTCAAAACAGAAGAAAGATAGAATAAAAAACCAAGTTATGGCAGAAATACAGGAAAGCCAAACAGAATAAAGCTGTTTAATCTGTTTAATCACAAAAAAAAACAGTGAAATATTGAATGGAAACAGAAAAGAACATTGTTGATGGATGTGAAATGTAAAAGAAGCGAGTGATTTGCCATTTAATGGACACAACAGGCTAATTTAGCTTTTAGCCTACACGGCTAGAGCCCCTTTGTGTTGTGTGACTGTGCGGTCAGTTTCCCTGACCCGTCCTGTCCCGGGAACAGTCAAACTGCAGTAACCGTCCTGCTGTGTCCTCCAGGAGACGCTGATGGGAGTCTGGGCTGAGCAAGCGAGCAAGAGTGAGATCGAACGCGCAAAAGAGAGAGAGAGAGAGCGAGGGGAAAAAAAGACGCCACCGAGGAGATCGTAAAGCGGCCGCGGCCGGGTACGAGTCCCACCCGCGCCGGGACAGACCACACCCCCCTGACCTGAACACACAGCGGTCCCCCGGAGCAGCGAGTGGAGGGGGCAACGCCGCGAGCTGGGGGTCAAGAGTCAGGGCTCAGGTAGACGGCTCTCTTTCTTTTTTGTCTGTTGCCACGAAAAAAAAACCCAAAAAAATCTCGACATGTCTGGACAAGACGACGCACAGCCGACCGGCAGACTGATGGCGGGACGACCGGGGGACGAGGCCGGACCAAGGGGTCGGCCCCCCACTGCCCATCCGGGGAGTCGGAGGGGCGGGGGGCAGACGGCAGACTCGTGTTTCGGGAGCTAAAAGCTGCCGGCGCGCAACCGGATATTTTTTCGTTTCTTCCTTTAAAGTTTGGACTCACCGAGAAAACGCCAGGGAGGCGTCCGGTCGGTCGGTCGGTTGCCTAGAGACTCACTGTGTCCAGAGACTCTAAACGCAGAGGATGACCGCTAAAGCCACGGCCGGCCGTTTTAGTAGGTTTCACAGCGGCGCGGCGACTGTCCCGCTCTCATCTGTCCACTTTTCCCTCCGTAAACCCTCCATCATTGCTAGAACCGTCTGCTTTTTTGAGGTAGAGTACTTTGTGTTTTCAGGGACCACAAAAAAACGGTGACGGAAACAAAAAAAAAAAGCACCAAATCAGCTCATTTTGTCACAGAGATAATGGAGGAGCAGCTGGAACGGGTCCAGATGTTTAGGGGTGTTCCTGCCTGTTTTGTTTTTTTTTCTTCTGGCTTTAGAAGTGTTCTACAGTTCGTGTATCACGTCTCACCACCATGACCACCTACTTCAAATGTCCTGTTAATTCCACGTAGAAACCCTCTCGCAAAGCTAATCAGAGCTGAATCACTTATCCATCAATTAACTAGTTGAAAAATAAAAATGTGCTTATTATTTGATTAAGCGTCCTTGTTCCTGCAGAAATGTTGCCTTTTTTGCAGTTCAGTTGTTTTTCTGTTTTTTTTTTTTCTCTAAGGGGGGGTGCTTAAAGATTTTTATTTTCGAACATCAAACATTTAGATTTGTGGCATTTCCAGATGTGGAAAAGCCAGCACATCGCCCAGAACTCGGCCTATTTATGTCCTCCATCTTTCAGATGAAACGTATCCAAAGCCACGTCATTCATGAACTCCAGATATTTGTTTGGAAGACACTTGCTTATGGGTTTTTTTTTACCTCTGACTAAAGTGGCTTGCTTACTAATTCACCACAGCAACAAACCCAGAGGGCGTGAAACCTCCTCTAGAGCCCTTTTACCGAGAGATGCTGTTTCTTTTTCACAAATAAGTCCCACTTTGATACAAAAGATCACCGTGCTGTTTTGGTTTTTTTTTAGCTGAAACGGCTTCAATCGATGGGAAATAACAACAGAACACTTTTTGGAACGTACACGTTTACTTTATCGCTAAATTCTAAGACTTGAGCCACTGTAAAACATCCACAGACAGTTGTCGTAGCTCAGGACAAAGATGGGAATTGAGGGAAAATTTTTAATTTTTCTTCCAAAAAAATGTCAGGAAAATCCCATACCTTTAAAAGCTAATGAATCAAGATATTTAATTTGAATGGAAAAAAATAGAAACATTTCCATATATATATATATATATATATTCAGCTAAAAAATGGGACAAAATTCTATTTTTGTAATCTTGTTGAAATATCATGTAAACAGTCCTTAACAGGCTGCATCATCCAGAGCTTTTTCATTTGTCGTGGCGACGTTCAGCTTAGTTTTGTGTGGTGTGACTGCTTTTGGATTAATGGATAACTGTGTCTGAGAGTCCTCCTACACGATGACGGGCACATTCCTTTTAAATGGAGTTAACCCCTTAAGAACTTGGATGGATCTGATCTCCTGCATGAGCCTCTGCACCAGCTTTCCTTTGCTGTCGTAAAAAAAAGCAACATTTTGCTTTAGTTTGTCTGTGTGTAGACGCAAAACTATTGTCGAACTGCAAAAAAAAGAAAAAACAGCCGCAGCTTTGTGTCACAGCTCACGATAAAGACGATTTACCGAAAATAAAGACGTAGATGGTCACAGCTCCGTTTCTTTTGTGAACAAAGTGGGTCCTCGGCTCGACGGCTTGTGCATGTTTGCGAGGGTGTGTCTGTTTGTTGAGGTCTAATTACAAGGCAGCAAACTTCAGCATTTCCTCATTTCCTGCCAAGACTTTCCTCTAAACACTTCAACTGTAGATAAATGCCCAGCACGCTTGGATTAACCTGTTGGTGGGGGCAGAGCCCTCTAAATAGCACATTTAGACTTCATTTCCTGTTAAGTTACAACCGCTCTGCATTTTTATAATACTGAGTAGAAAACGTATGAGGTATTAGTTTATTTAAGAAGGATAGATTAAATGTAGAATTTGGTGTTAAATCCCTCTTTGTGGAAATCTGGAAGGATGAAGGCATATTTTTTTCATTTAAAAATGAAAAGGCATTCACTCTCATTTTCTTTGACTTTAAATTCTAGAAAGACTTGACTTAAACAGGACTGCATTTTTCAGGAGTCAAACCAGCCTGAGAGGCCTCTCTTTAGCAGAGTAATCCCTCACAACACCAGCCCTGATCTGGACTGAAGGGCCGGAATTTTGCTGGAATTACAACAAGCTGAAAGGTTATTTTAGGACAATTGATAATTGAGTTTTCGTCAGGCTAAAGAGACCAAAACTAATCCGTACACTGAAGTTTGAATCATACCAGCTCTATGTTTTATTCTATGTTCATCATGAATTGATTTGCATTGTTAGGAAAGGTGGATTCAGTTTAAGAAAATAGGACATTGCACTATGCAGCCCAATGGAAAAGTAGAACATAGGATAGTTTTTCTTTTGTTTTATTGGACAAAACAAACTTACACAGTCATCATGCTCTCCATCTGAAGCGACCAAGTAAGTAGAGCAACAATGAAAACTTTGAAACCTCAAAACTAAACAAAGAAACAACTTTTAATGACGTTTCAAGAAACAGAAGTCATCCAGCATCCAGGGACGGGAGCCAGGCCCCAGTGGAAAGCACCAGCTCATCCCAGAGATGGAAGATGGACAGCCTTCAATCAGGACATTGACAGCACAGTAGGTCTGGGTTGACTCGGTCAAAAACAGGAAAAGTAAGTCCAGGATTCTTGTAGTTTGTTCAGAGGCAGCTTTGCATAAATGAGCAGGTTCACCATGTTCCAAACAAGCCACGCCTGTTTGGTCTTTTCATTAAGATAAACTTCTTTTATTAATTAACCAGCAGTGTTAAGTTTATTTTTTTAGTCTGAAATTGTACTTTATAACTTCTTAGAGATGGTTTGAAATATCAAATCTTTATTTAAATTACCTTTAGATTTCTTTTGTCATGTTTCATGTAAAGTTCCAGAGATATGAAATGATCCAATATGCTGTATAAAATTTCTAGACCATCACTTTTAAAAGAAAAAAAAGTACACCCATGTTATATTAATATGTTTAATATGTGACAAAAATTCAACATAAGATATGTTCAGAGTATTTACAGTTCATAATGTGGACATTTCAGTAGTCAGAAAGTGTACTAGGCTGTCCTACTAAAGCAGCAACTTTCACATAGCCACCAATATCCCACTAACCACACAGTAAAGCATTTGTATCCTTGTTCTTTTGCTGATAAATGTACTTTGCCATAACATGTCCTTACAAAACATGGCATTTTACACACAGTGCGTTCATACACTCCATGGACGCACCACAATAAACTTCAAAATAGCTGTAGCTGAACTACAGAGAACCGGAGTCTGTAAACAAAAATTTACTGGATATACTTCAAAAGTGACTGTAGGTGAACTACAGAGGCCGGAGTCAGGATAAAACACACACACACACACACACACACACACACACACACACACACACACACATACACATACAGGCACACATACGTATGTACAAACATAGTTACAACAGTTAAATAAACTTTCAAATATCAGAAACAGCAAAGTTATTGAAAACAGTTTGAAAAAGAAAAGGAACCCAGGGTGTATTTTTAGACTGTGTGGTTTTACTGCTGGCGTTTTGAACAATGTGCCCGTCCGTCCCTAAAAAGCTCTTTTAAAGTACTCCCTCCACATGGTAAAATGCAAACGTCCTGCCCAAAAACCTTTCCCACCAGTTTGTGGTTTGGTGTGAGAGGTTTTTCTCCGCGTAGTAAAAATACCCTTCAGCTCGTCTGGGCTTCATGTGCCTCAAAAACATCCAATCAGCAGCTCTGTTGTTCCCCTACATGTGATTCCCGGAGTACGGTGGGGGTATGTACCACTGAATGTCTAGTTTGTTGGATCTTCTGATAAGAAACTTGCTCTGCAGAAAAGTGCTATAAACCTTTTCCCAAAGCGAACCAAAACGAAAATCATACACACTGCCGACAGCTGGCGAACACACAAAGACAAAACCTGTTGTACTGCGGCAGAAGTGACGCAGAATCTCAAAATATTCAACACAACAAATTCATCTCCACTAAGAGTACAGATTTCTTATTTGTTTTCAATTTTAAAAAATGAAGATTTAGCAATCTACCTCTGAAAACTATCACGTGTAAATACACGTGATAAAACATCACAGAAGTATAAGATTTTTCATTATTTTTTCTCATGTAAACAAATTATCAAACAACCATTTTAGTCTAAATAGTATAAAATTAAACTCTTATCCCCAAACACATATATTACCTTTGTGGCTCAAAAGCTATTTAATCTTATTTCAAATCTTAAGAACAGTAATCATTTCTGCTTAATTTGTACTTTAGCAAGAGAACTTAGATTATATCCAAACATTTTAAACATTTTTACTGGCCATCTATGAAACATTCCTGAACTGCATTACTGATAACTCCTGTAATCTGGGTTGGTTCACTGGATACCGTTTGATTACCCATGTGGTTATTTAAAAGCAAAATTGTTATCGCAACAAGGAGGCGGACCAACAGGTGGTTCGCATCTAAAATGGAAGGTGCTCCCTTAAAGTCCTATGGCTATAAACAGATGTGCAATTCCAAACAAATGTCCACAAAGGAGCGGCTACATGACAGCCCCGGGTTGCCGAGGTTCCCGGAGAAGATGGAAAATGCAGCCTTTCGTAAGATTCAGTCTAACTTCTGACTTCTGATCTGACTTCCTGTTTTCAGAAGCTGACATTCTGACCAAACAACACATGAGCGGGATGCTGGTAATCCCCTCTCAGATATAAATGTTTGTTTTTAAAAATATGTGTGGTCAAAGAGCCGAGAGAAAAATAATCAAATTCATTTCTGTGAAAAGGCTCCAGTCGTCAATAGGTAGCAGTGGGTTTGAGCCTGTGGGGAAGGGTCAGGAGCTCTAAAGATGCTGAGAAACCCATCAGACAGATGGGATAACATATGTTCCCCCTTCCCTTTGCCCGTGTTACAGTGGCTCACAGTCAATCGGATGCGTGGTAACCACGAGGCAAAGTGGTTCTTGAATCCTGAAACAGGTGGGTCCTTTAATGGCGTGACAGTTTCGAAGATCTCTCGCGGAGATCTACAACGTCTTGAATGAGATTTGATGGAGGCAGGCCTTTTTTTCACAGAGAGATTATCGCACAGGAAGTGAAGAACAGGTTCTGCAGGTCAATCAGGAGGCTAGCTTCATTTCCTCATCATGCCTCTCACTAAGACAAGTGGAAAAATGTCATCACCGGCGGCAGGTAGATGCCAAAGACTCGTGGTCTTCAGCGGAACCGCACGGTAAATTAGTGGAAAACTCATCAGGACTCTTTGAGCAGCCCCAGTTTCCTCAGCGCCTCCCGGCGGGATTCGTCCATCTCCCCTCGTCCAGAGAACTGCACAGTGATCCCTTGGGAACGGAACATGGAACTGGACCTGGAACTCCGCCTGTGATCAGGAGACGGAGCCCGTGCCGCTGCTTTCTGAGGACTAAGACCACCGTGGTAGGAATGGCGGGGAGGCCTCGGGGCCGGAGTAGGGGGTGCAGCTTTGAAGTTCTTGGCCGGGATGCTCGAGCCACGATTTAATCCAGCGGCAGAGTTTATGCTTCGACTTTTTCCCCCGTAACTGTTGAGCTCAGCGGGGGCCGGCTCTGGTTTTACGGGCGTGGCTTGACTCTTGTCGATATGGGAGCTCAGGATGTCAGGCAAGTTGGTCCTGGTCATGGCTGCTGGGCAAGGGGTCATGACTTTGGTCTTTCCACCATAGGTGTTAAGCTCAGATGGGTTAGACAGTGCAGCTGGGAGGATTTTGGGTTCGTGGCTAGTCGGGGAGATTGGAGGTTCACTCCTTGACGAGACAGCCGGGTTAACCACAATGGATTTCCCTCCATAGTTGTTGAATTCCAAAGAAGTCATCTCAGTTGGAGGAGGGGAAGAGGCCTTGATTTCCAGAGGCCTGTTTTCTGTGAGTGTCGGAGATGATGGATTTAGTGGGGAGCTCCTATCATTGTGGCTCCTTTGGGAGTATGTCTGCGGAATCTCTGGTTTTCTGTCAGCGTGAATGTAGTTCGGGGGTGGTATCACAACATTGGGATCTGGTGAGTAGCTGCTGTGCGTCACTGGGGGACGAATGGTCTCCGGAGGTGTAAAAGTGATGTCCGGGCCTTTGAGGGGATCCGTTGAGTTGGTATTCGGAGTTTCTCCGGACATTGCTCGATTCCTTGTAAGGCCCAGCTTCGACAAAGCTTCCATCCTGGATTTATCTGGGGAAGGGTCCTTAAAGGAAATACTACGGGTGGGAACGTTTCGAGCCTTCTGTTCCTCAGCTGCCAGGGAATTTTCCTGGGGGAAATGGTGGGATGTACCGGACAGGTTAGCCAGCATCTGATCCCGTCTCTCCTGGATGTTCACATTGGCGGCAGGTTGCTTCTGGTGCTCCTTACTGCCGAGGATCACGCTGATATTTGAAGGGAAGCGAGTGGGCTTCACAGAGATAGGAGGACCATGCTTTGGTGACAGATCTGCACCGTCACTCTCTTGTTTCTCTGATTCCAGGCTGAGACGACGAAGGAATAAAGAAGGATGGAAGTTCGAGCTTCCGCCTCCCTGATTCTCAGCTATCTGGTGGGCAATCAGAACAGGGGTAGGAATACAGCCTGGAGGGTGGTACGACTGGCTGTCTGTTGGCCCATAACTCCCACTTGGTAGGGGAGGGTTGTACTCTGATGGCAGGCTATCTCGTCTTGGCTTTATCTCAAAGTGGCTGTTGGGAGTTGGCACCATTTGCTGGAAATCTGTGAGAAAGAGGGATGAAGCCGTGAAGTATTCTATTGCACAAGGAAATAATTGCTTTAACGATTTGAGCTAAACAAACTGACTGAAATATACAACACAACGGCTAACTGGACAAATGATACAAAAAAGAAGCCACTTTTTTGCTGTGTTCTACCTGGGTTGGTGGGGTTAAAGATCGGCTCTCTGGTCTGCACCAAGTCTGGTGCTGGGTGGACGAGATCTATAATGTCTTGGTGAGAGGGCACAGTAGCCCTAGCAGGGCTTGAGGTAAGGAGTCCATCCACCTCTTCTCCGGCGACCCGGCTGCTTTCATGGCTCTTTCGGTGTGCAGACCTGGAGTCGTCCTCCTCCAGACTCTCTTCCAATGACTCGATGGTGTCCTCAAAGAACTGGATGCACTCTTGTTCCTCCTGGCTCAGAAACTGCAGACCGTCCTCCTCCTATGAAAGCCATAGGAGAGAAAGAAAGACACTTTAAAGCGATTCAGATTTTGACCTAATAAATTTCTTTACAGATTGTTATAGCAAAGAAACATCTGATGCTAAATCCTATGAGTTTTATCCTCTCTGAATCTCATGTGGAACCGTGTGTGACCGTCATACACCAGTCATGTGTATACAGGGAACACTGACTTTCTTGTTCTTGCATTTAAAACCTCCGGACTTTTTCCCCAGGTCTATATTTAGCTGAAAAGCCCTTCTCTCTGCCCCTCCTTTATGGCCTCTGTTGATCTGAACTTCACTTCTATAGTGACATGAGGTACTTCACACAGTGCTGCTGAGCTGAATGGTACAATAAGATATTCAGAAACAACACACTGGGACTACTGAATGAGCTACTTCTGCAGTCCTGATTAGGATGAAATGTGCCCATTTAATCCCAACCACATGGCTAGGGAATAGGAAGTGGCCGATGACCATGTGTAGCAGACCTACATATGAGCCGGAGTGGAGGGTTTCCACCCAAAGGAATAAAAAAATAAGTCATGTTCAGTTAAGTTGTAGTGACCCTATGGGACTCCTTTCTGTCCAAATTTTCATAGAGACTTTGGCTCTATGGAGTTTTGTCTGGTTCTAACAGAATGCTGTCATTAAGGCAGCCCCAACCCATAAAGTCCACCTTCCTGCGATTAGTCATCTTCTGGAAGCCTGATAAGTTGTCATAGAAAGAGATGTGAAAATGAGATATGCTGTTGCCTTATAGCTATTATGTCCACTCTCAAACGGAACTTTAGCAGTGCTGACTTTATAACATCATAAAGCATTATGAAATGTATGATATTATGTAATATTGTGGAAAATTAGGAGCTTAGAGTCCTGCTTCATTTTCTTACAATTTGAAGATACAAATCAAAGGTTTTGTTGTGAAATTGCATTGAATTGTGAGAACATTTTTGCAAAAATAATATGAACTCGGCGTCTATGGTCTTTTGGTCAGAATTAGAGAGTTGGGTGCCCTAATTTTTGGACTTTGTGATACGTTATGTTTGCCTGCTGTTGAGTAGCATTGATCTTTTGATCTAATGCTATCCAAAAACCTCAGAAAGAGTGCTATCTTGACGGTGGATACTCAACAGTTACGTCATGGCTGAATTAAAGACAAAGCGAATCTAACATTTCAAAGACGACTTGACTTGAGTGATCTGGACATATGGTTTCATTTCAATCTGGGGTCCGAAGCCGCTTCTTTGAGCCATTTCAAGGCAACGACCTTCAGTTTGTTTTCCACGTCTCAAAAAGGAGGGTTTTTTTGCTGACATCACTGCGGCGAGGCTGCTGAGTGTCTAGTTTTGCAAGACACCTGCAGCAACACCCAACTGAGACCCGGCTGAGATAAACACCGCTGGTTTCAGCTGAAATGAACAGGCCCTATTGTAGTAAAGCGGCCCCGGACCTAGAAAACTGCAGCTTAACCGGTTCCACCGCGCTGTGTGTTGACTGAGAACATCCTTCCCAAGTGTCAGCAGGGATTAAGTTGCTCAGCAGGTGGGAATTTTTCACTGTCTGAGATAACTGTTTGCATTGTGTGAACAAAGAACAAAGCCCAAGTCAGGGTGACGTACAGTTTTCTATTATGAATCTGTTATCTGATACACTGAAGGTTGTTTTAAGGTGTTGTTCGTGAGAAAACAAACAGGGTGAACATAAGCCACGTCTCTATATTGTGATAAGATGTCTCCACATGGCATTAAGATATAAACGATGTACAATCCATACTTGGGCATAGCTTCTAAAAACTACACTTGCTCAATTTCCTACCAATAAGGACCGGAAATAACTGAAGTCAGTTTTATATCTGTAAACCAAAGCTCAAACTATCATTGGTCACTAGTTTTCTGATTGCCAAGTGAGGCTAAACAGACAGATTTCAGGCTTTATGGTACATGTTTAAAGTCTGATGAATTCCCGAAGAACAACTATTGTTAAGCCCCTCCACTGTAAATACAACTCTAACCATGACTTTTTTTGTATTAAAAAACTAGTTTTTGTGTGGGGCATTCACGTTGTTGCTACAATTATTTGTGAATCATTCCTAACAGAAAGAGTTTTACCTTCAAAATGATAGGTGCAGGACTAAAATACTCACTCCTGCTCTTGAGTTTTGACTTGCACCTCCGTTCAGCCCGTAGTGGAGCTGAGATCCGCCCTGCACACGGACATTCATAGTGAAGAGAGGTCAGAGGTCAGCCAGCATTTGGAATTTCTAGCAGAGGGTCAGTCCCGTGTGTCTGGGTGATGCTAGGACAAAACCAGAATCATGCCTGGTGTTGGCTGGAAGAATCATCTACTCTTCTTGTCAGTGAGTCTGCAGACACAGAAGAAGCACGAGAGGTCAGACAGGACTGCCTACAGCGGTCAGGAGGGCAAAGGTCAAAGGGCATTACGGTAGTGATGGTACTACTATCGCACAATACAACGATATCAAATGTTGCAGCTCTAATTGTAGTTCTCCAGTAGAAAGATCAACTGAAAGGTTTGCGGCATGAACAAAGGTATGCAAATCATTCTAAAGTCTAAATTTGTGCAACTTTTGAGCTAGAAGCATCCAAAAGTTTATCAAATTTGTGCGATTGATGATTTAGGACCTGCAGAAGTATTTAACTAATGCCAGTAAATTTCTCTTTCAACCAGATAAACCATTGGTCCACCAACAGAAGCTAAAGATTTATGCTAATAAACCAAAATTTGACCACACTTTGAAATGGACAGAAGAAACTATTAAATACTGTATAGCGTAGAAAGTTAGCCAGGATATGGTCAAAGTTATGTTTAAAGAAACGTTTTAGGTTCAACAGCTAAGCTATGAAGCATCGTTTAGATGATTAATTAACACAGTCATTAAATAAAACATTGTGACGTCTTTAGGGGTTAAACAGATTTACTTGGCAGCTCCTGACAACTGTAACTAAAATATTAGAAACCACAGGTTTAATCGTTAACAGTCCGCTCTAGTTTTATAAGCTTATCTCTGCATGTGGAGTCTGTGTCAGATAAATGTACAAAGTACAACGTTTCCATCCCGACAGGTCAACACAGCGGACTGAGAATGTGCTCTCAGGTAGTGCACCCCTCAGCATCAGGGCCTGATGGACCAGTTAACCCAAAACCCGAAGCTGAAAAACAGGCTCCTCTGAGCCGAAACCACCCAGCTCCTCGTCCACATTCCTTTCTAGCTCTGGTTTGAGTCACGAGGCCAAAAGCAAAAGGGAAATGTAAACAACCAAACAGGCGTGCAGTCGCGGACCAGAATGTTGGTCCAAGTTTATTTAACCAAGTAGACCGAGAGACCAGAAGAGCTTTCTGGGCCCGGTTCAGACCCAGAAAAGCTCTGAAGCAATGCTGGGTAAAAGACTGAGATTTAAGGAAAGCAGAGGTCTCGGGGTTGCTTTTACTCTACAGTACTTTTTGTATTCATATCAAATTGTGGTTGTAATACAAAGCTTTTCTTTTACTTTGCAGGTGAAGAAAAAACATAGATTTTTTGCAGTCTTCTAAAAGATCTTAATTGTTTTATGATAAGTGTTTGGCCTGGTGTACTGAAAGGGAGGCAAAAATATCTCTGTGTTAATTAGTCTAAGATAACAGTAATCTACAATATTATGTGTGTCATTACATAAGAGAAGTATTTGTGTAAGATAAAAAGCATCAACGCTTTATTTGACATTGTGAAATGATTGCTTAGTTATGTTGATTCTAAATACTGAATCAAATCTTGTTCACCCTCTAATCAAATCAAAATGAACCAAAAATCCTCATATTACACATTTGAGTTTTTTTTTTTTTTTATCAATTGTAAAATACATCATAATATATATATACATACAGTGGGGGAAATAAGTATTTGACCCCTTGCTGATTTTGCAGGTTTGCCCACTTACAAAGAATGCAACGATCTATAACTTTAATCATATTACATTCTAACAGTGAAAGACAGAATCCCAAATAAAATTCCAGAAAATCACATCATATGAATTTATAAAAATTGATAAACATCTGATGAGGAAAAATAAGCATTCTTTGTAAGTGGGCAAACCTGCAAAATCAGCAAGGGGTCAAATACTTATTTCCCCCCACTGTATGAACAGAATATTTAAGTAGTGTTTTCAAAGGGTCAAAACATTATTTTCAACATTCCACAAGTGGGTCGTAATCACACACAATATCAGAAGTGTCCGGTTATTGGGTCATTTCAAAGGAAACTGAGGAAAAACCCGATGAGGGCAGATTAAAAACTTACCCAGACATCGTACAGAAAATAACACAACTCTTCAGAATCTCTGACTTCTGGGTCCAGTCCTCTCGCTCCTGCTGCGCTCCGGGGAGCTCCGTGTGCGTAAAGACTGCCTCTCCGTGCGTAAAGACTGCCGCTCCGTGCGTAACGCGCGCGTTTAAAGCCCCGGCTGGCTCCGCCCACACCGGGGCTCGCCTCAGACTTCATTCAGAGTACGTTACAAGTGGTGATGACACAGTAGAAAGTAATTCCAACCACGTCCCGGAGAAACTCCGGGACGGGTTCAGAGACAATGGGACATCAGGCCGTTGTTTTGGTTCGTCCAGTTCTGTGAATGAAACCTCAAAAGCTATTTTCTGCTCGGGAGGAAGAAAGAAAGATGACACAGAGGAGGAGGAATCTTTCCTGCCGTTTGACTGAATGTGTCAGAGAGCTGGTACAGTTACCAAAACAAATACGTTTGTGGTAAATAATGAGCAACAAAAATCCATTCCATTCATTTTTCCAAAGATTTCCTTTTAAAAAAAAACAAATTAAACTCAAGCATACACAATGGGGTAAAATTTCTTTATTCAATCTTTATTTTCATTAATTATCTGAGCTGATTTTTATCCCAAAACAAATGTCTTACCCCAACAATCAAATGTGGATGAAGAATGTGTAAATAAGTATAGAGATATATTCAATGATGAATTATTGATTAAGCAATCCTTGTATGTAGGTCAGGGACAAAGATTTGTGGCAATCAAGAAGCTAAATTAGATTTTTACCCTTTACATTTTTTATTAAAACCAATTGATCCTTTTTTTTATTCATCCGGCTCATACTTACAGGGTATTTTTTATCATGTACATATTTATTTGCATTAGGTTCCAGAAAGAACACATATTAGTATTATTACTACTGTATTATCCAGTTATTTGGATTTGTATGTTGTCATTTTTAAGGTATTAAGATAAGAAATATATATATATATATATATATATATATATATATATATATATATATA
>CAJRST010011113.1:1245834-1298288 GCA_907169785.1 Menidia menidia | reverse complement strand
ATATATATATATATATATATATATATATATATATATATATATATATAGAGAGAGAGAGAGATAGAATAGTTGAAACAAAGAAATAAAAAAAATCTAATTAGAAATTGTGAATTCTAGAAATCTTCTTACTGAAAACTGAATGGATTTTTGGTTTTGGAGCGCCCCCTGGTGGCTGAACTTTGTGAATAAATTGTGGATTTAATGTCTCTCTCCATTCATTAAACTAAATGTAAACTGGTTTTTGCATTTGGCAGCTTTTCTGATGGCTTGAATTCTGTGACAAGTGGCCAGTCCATCACAGATGACCATGCACAATCACTCATGGTCACAGCAGGAGGAAGCCGGAGTGACCAGAGCTCTGACACTGCTTCGAAATGTAATAGTTTAAAGTTGTGAGGGTTTCTGAATCTCATTTATCTTCTGCTCTCTAACCCAATGTTGTCACAGACTCTTGGTAACTAACCTAAATGGTGCCAACATGTATTTTCAATTAATTACTCTCTTAATCACCCCCCCATCTTGACTTTTTGAGACATGTTGCTGCCTTCACATTCAAGATGAGTTCATTTTACCATGAAAAAACAACGTGTCTCATTTTAAACATTTAATCTGTTTTTGATGCTCGGTGGTGGCAGAAGGTCGGTTTAAAGGATGTGGAAGTCTTTGCATATTGTCAGATTTAACATTTTACGTGGTATCACAGAGCTCGTGAACGTTTGGATGCTGCTGGAAAGGCTCCAGTCACAAACTGTCCAAAACTGAATGCATTTGGGAAAATGAAGGGTCATTTTACATGAATAAAGCACCATCCTGAAGACTTTCCCCTATTAATTTAGAATGATCTTGAATAACAGCTCTTAAACATCTCTGGTTTTCTGGATTTGGTTTACTTGGGTCTTTCTCTGAGTTTAATCTATTTCAAGTGTTTTTCTTGGTTAATATTTTCATTGAGCTTTATTCCTTGTATTGTCAGTTTCTGTTCCATGTACATACCCTACCAAAACCCTTAGATGTCTTGAGCTGTTTTGCTTTTGATCATTTGTGTCTTTCTTCTCTCTTCCATCTTTACCAGCCACTCACTGGCCTCCTGTTCCAACAGAGACCGAATTAAAAGTCCCCGATTTCAGTCAAACTCATGAAAAAAGAGACCACTGCATGGATTAACTGTAATCTTTTTATGACTCAATTGAAAACTTTGTTTTTTTTGTTCATCATTTATTCAACCAAGATGATGGTTCACTGCTGTCCTTCAGGTTCTGATAACTTGTTAGATTATTTTTCACCCAATATTTCTTCTGAGGTAGGTTGACCAACAGGAAAAGGTCTTCATGGAAAGGTGGCTGCCGAGGAGCCAAATCTTAAGCAAGGGATCAGGTTGAAAGGTCTGAGTTAGGCCAAATGACACATGAGACAGAGTAAAGAAAATCCATTCTGATGGAGGGATGAATCATTAATAGCTATTCCCACTGACTGCATAAAGAAATGCAAAAAAAAGCTTCTCTTAGAGTTTTCAGGCTCGCTTGAAGAATAAATGTGCACATACAAGGCATCAAGCTTGTCATAATGAACAAACTGGTTTTGCCTCATGCACTGTCTATCTTTGCTTATGTTTCAATACAGCTCCTGAAAACTTGTTTGCACAGTACTGTTTCGCTTGTGCATATTATTCCAGAGATCTTCTCCGTTTCCTGGAAAGTGGGTTGTATAATTGTAAACACTGAAATACAGTGAAGAGTGATAAAACAAAAAAAAAATTCCAGTCCGCCTATTCTGCCAGCTCAGGAAAATGGTGTCCTACTTTCCCAGCGGTCCGTGAACGCACCGGCCGTCGGTTCTCTGCGTCAGCGGCCGCTCCTGCGTCCGTTTGTTTGTTTGTCGGGTTGTGCTGGCACGTTACCGGGAGGTGCACCGACTGGCTCGGCTGGGGTCCGCTGGAAGGTTTCGGTGAGTCCACAGATTGATTCGAGCCCGGCTGGAGCTTTTTTTATCCTCCGCTGAGCTGTGAGAAAGTGTCTTAGCTCGCTAGCCTGCAAACGCATCCCCGTGTTAGACGGGCTCACAGCGGATAGCGCTGCTCCATCTCCATCTCTCTCCTTTCTCACAAGTCAGCGACCGCAGCCTCAGTATGTCAACGCGCAGACATGTTTACTGCATGTTTATTTATCGTTTATCCGTGTAGCTAATGGTTCCAATAGCCCCCCTGGTCCAGCCATAATGGGGAGGTTAGCCGTCCGTTGGGGCGCCTCAGTGGTGGCCGATAATGGAAGCAGGGGTTCCCTCTTTATCAGCACCCCCCCTCCCCCTCTCTCATCCCCCAAAAATGTGCAAATTTCTAGGTATTTAAGATCCAGAACCGAACTATATTGTCATGGAGCACTTTACTTTTAAGGCTCGTTTAGCTTTGGTTAAAGATTCACTGGGACGTTGACGCTTTGCCTTTAAATGGCAAAAGTATAACGGGAGCTAGCTGGGAGCTAGCCGGGCTAATTCAAATGCAGCCCCATTTTTTTTTTTTACGTTCGTCAGCGGACGTCGAACCGTTCGGGCTGTGAGGACTAGACTGTAGACGCCTTCGTGCATGTTTCATGCGTGCTGGTGTCAGGTGCCAGCCGTTAGCTTTCTAAGAGCGGCCGCCAGCCCCCCCCCCCCCTCAAACCCCCCCCAACCCCCCCCCCCCAGCCTCCCCCATCAGCTACCGCCAGGTTAGCTCCGATGCTAACGCTAGCAGGGACGCCAATGAAGTTGGTTCTAGATTTGATTGTAAAGGCTCATTTTACTGTGGTGTGTGTGTGTGTGTGTGTGTGTGCACTGACCGTGAATTAGAACAGATCCAGGTGAAAATATTGTCCAAACTAGACTGCTCATATCTAGACTCCATTGGTCTAGAAATAATAAAGACACTTTATATAAAAGATTTGGAGTTGTTACCTTTGGGAACGTGGGCTAAAAACAACAACAACAACAAACCCACAACCAAAGCAACCAAAGACTTGGTTGATTTCTAAACCCATGCAATTTGCAATTAATGTGCACTTCATCATTTTAGAGGCAATTAAGACTCTTTACTGAGAAAACTCTTTACGTAAAAGAGAAAAGAAAAAACACACCCGTAGCTGCTTATATTTACCACTGGATTCTTAAAGATCAGAAACCTATATGCAAAAATTATCCTGTCTGAATTAGATTACCAGGGAGGCTAAATAGCCTGAAAATGCATTTTGTTATTACAGATGACAAATAACAAACTATGATCAAGTAGAACCTGGACTGGATTATTATTTTCCAGGTAATGAATGCCCTTTCCAGCATGTGTTGAGCGTTTATTTCTGGAAAAATCCCCCAGGGTAGTGAGTTTTCTCCACCTCCCTTTAAAAGAAGCCCTCAGAAGTGGACTGGGGTGTCTAACCTCCCCGTATGGTGAGTTTGTGCTTACAAAACACAGCCCGCTCACGATGTTGGAGCCATCCGAGCATCATATCGGAGCTTCACTTTAGCCTGTTGATTTGAAACATTAAAGAAAACAATCATTATTTCTGGCCTTAGAGACTCAGGACAATGGGCGGAATTTTGTCCTTTTTAAGCTTTTGACATGGTCACTAATTTTCTGCTTGCAAACTGAGAATTTTTCCTGTCATCTGACTGTAAACAAGAGTTTTACGAAAGCCCGTTGGTCCATCCGTGGAGCTAAAACTCGAACCTAACGGCTGCTTTTGTTGCTGGCTGTTTGGGCTCCGTCGGGCTCTTCAGGTGAGCTGTGTGGAGGAGCCACACACACACACACACACACACACACACTCGAGACGGGCCTCCATCAGGCAGCTGGAGTAGCTGGATCTCGGTAATAAGTATCCCTCGAGGTGTTGGGTTACCGTGGGCTCTCCAGCGACGGTCTCCATGGAGACAGGCCATAGGGGAGAGGCGGGACCGGGGGAGAACGGTGGCTGACGGGTGCTGGACGGTAATCTGTGTGCGTGTTGTGGATACTGACAACACGGGGATAGGTCACATTTGACATCTGCCTGGTTTGTGGTCTTGTTTGATTACAGATTTGACAGATTAGTCTTTTAAAACCATGCAAAGACTTTGGTTGTAAAGTCGAAACGGATGCTAACTGGACCTCGAACCGTAATTAAATCCGGTCATTGCTAATAAAACCCTGGAGGAGGAAGTGTTTGAGCCGAGCTGCTGTCGGGGGGGCTCTTAGAGGGGCCGGACAGGACCAAGGCTCCCTGTTTTGGGCCTCATTTCAGCTCAAACATGGATCCATCTTCTCAGATCTTCATCAGAGAGATAACCCATGTCATGCTGACCCAGAGACACCCGCAGGTCACTTTCAGGAGCTAAAGCTTTCCACTGGTGACACCCGGTTTTGTGAGTCAAATCAGCCTTGTTTTTGTTCCTCAGCTACTCACATAACTCGGCCTTTGTGTACACACGGTGAGGAGGAAACACCCACTTATTACACAGACAGACAGACGCACGCTGGGCTGAGCGGGTAAGACCGGTGCTGCTCACTCATCCAAACCCCGAGACGGACACAAAGGCCGCTTAAATAAGGCCAGAAACCGATGCCGATTATAGCAAATGTGTCACGACCGACTTGTTGTTCCGTCTCTGTGTGATGTGTGTGTGTGCGTGCGTTTGGAGTTTGACCCAAAGAGTGAAACCAGAGTCCAGCCTACCTCCATAAAATGCGTAATAAAATGTCGGAAACGGAGAAAGAAGGAGGAGGGGAGGGTTTTGCGGAAAGAACTGCAGCTCTCCTGGGTGTCCGTTCTTTTCCTGTTAAGACTTCTGTTCACATTTTTGATGCCTGAAAATGCTGCAGAGCAGTGCAGCAGGAGAGAGAGCGGGACGGTGGCTAAAGGCCCTCGAATGCAGCACGGTGTGTGTGTACCGGAGGGAAAAAACGCCGCTCTAATGCCGGCCTCCAAAAAATTCAGCCATGACCAAAGAGAGGCCAGCGGCTTTCTGGCTCCTGCCTCCAGTTTGTCTTGTGTGTGTGGACGGATTAGACCTGGGGGGAAGGAGGGGGGGGCGTGTGTGTCTGCGGCCGCTCCCCCCCCCCTCCGCATCCGTAGCGTTTTCATTTTATGGCTCATAAAAAAAATTCTCCCGCTCGCAGCCACCAAAGCCCCGACTCAGCGCCTTCAGATGGAGGAGCCGGTTCTGTGGACGCTGACTCGGGAGTTTTAAGGCGGCTCCAGAAAAGCAAACGTGTGATGATAAGCAGTGGAGGATTAAAGAACCTGTCTTCTCTTTGTGTGTGTGTCTGCTTTCAGGTGAAGCGTTGCCTCCCCGGTGAGTGAGTGCAGAACTTCCTGCTTCTGGCCCTCCCATGCAGCCGGTCGGCCGGCCTCCTCCGTCCAGCCTCGCTATGGTACGGTCAGCACACTTAAGAGACGCAAACACGACGTCTGTCCTGAGGTTCTGACCAAATTCAGGGATCAAGTCACACACCTGAAGCACTGGGCAACTGTGCACACGTCTAGTTTTCTAACACCTGAGGAGAAAAGGAGGCGCTCATATAGGAGGGTCGCTTAGCTTTAATGCAAACAGATGACACAGGACAGAGCCCCCATCGGTCAGCAGCAGAATCCAGATGCAGAGAATCTCAGTTTTAAACCCACTCAAAGCTAAATGAAGATGTTTTCGGGTTGACAGAGACGAACCTGCTCGAGGTTTCTGCCTGTTAAAAGGAAGTTTTTCCTTGCCTGTGTCGCCTAGTGCTTGCTCATGGTGGGAATTGTTGGGTTTCTGTAATTATCTTCAGAGTAGGGTCTGACCTGCTCTGTTTGGAAAGCGCTGTGAGACAACTGTTGTTGTGATGTGGCGCTATAGAAATAAAACTGAATTGAAATTGAATTGAATTGAACCTGGGCCACAAAGAGTGGCCACTCAGCTCAAACGAATCAGAAAAGATACAATGCCGACAGGCTGATGTCACAAAGCTGTGCACGTAACACATCATCTACCCTGGTTAAGTGAGCAGAGGAAAAAAACTCCCCCACCGAGTGGGTTTCTGGGACCAGAGCCACCATCCAGGCCATCGATTTTGTCGATCTCTGGGTGACGGTGGCAGATGCCGTTGATCTGTGCTTTAACTTTGTCCTCAGATGACCCTCCGCTAAACCCCGACCTCCAACCCCCCCCCCCCCCCCGCTGGGGCCAAATGCCCCGGCCCCCTCGCTCTGCCAGACTAATCTGCCCCGAATTAACAGTATTTTCAGCTTTGGGCATGAATGTGGAGCCGGTAGGTTCAGAGGACGTGCACGAACGGAAACGGCTGAACCTTTGAGTGGAGCGGTTTCAACATGAGACGTTTTTTCATTTAACCTGTAGCTGTTTCCAGGAGCCTTCCAAGCACTGGGATGAATCTGAACCTGTTTCTTGTTGAATCATTCAAACAGGCACCGACTCACCGGACTGTTTTTCACCCCCCCAACAGGTTTAATCCCGCCCCGGCTTCCACTAACTGTGCAGCGTGACTAAATCTCCCTTTTTTTGTTTTTCCTATCACTAACCAAACATTTTTCCCAGCAAAGAAGAAGTGCAAATCGGCTCTGAGCCCCCCCGTCCGTTCACTGATTCTGTTTGTGGTGTGAACTGAAAGGCGGCGTTTTGCAGTGAGTTGGCAACAGGACTCACGGCTAACGGCTGTGTGTGTGTGTGTGTGTGTGTCTGTGTGTGTGTGTTTGTGTGTGTGTGCGTGTGTGTGCAGGGAGTATGATGTGTGAGAGCAGCTGCTATGGCCTGCAGCGGCGGTCAGAACAATGCTGAAACTCTGGAGGGGTTCCACGAGGTGAACTTGGCCTCGCCCACCACCCCTGACCTTCAGGTAAGTCTCTGAGGCCCGATTGGTCCAGAGGTTTTGAACGTTTTCCCACACATTCCTGGATCAGACCGAACCCCGGACCATAACTCCATTTTCTTCTTCACGTGTTTGCGTTTTTCCCCCGCAGAACCAAGCGGAGCAGCGCCCCCCCGCCCGTCAGAGCACCCCACCCACCTCGCTGTACCGTACCCACTCTCTGGGGGCGCCCCCCGCCGGCCTGCGGGCCGACCAGCTCCCCACGCAGCCCGTCTACTCCACGCCGCGGCACAGTCACAATGGAAGGTGGGCGCGGCGCCCAGAGCCCCCCTCCTCCGTGGGGCTGCCCCCGCTAACCGCTGTCTCTTGTTTTCTGGGCTCCGCGCAGCGTTCCGGGCCTGGAGGCGGAGGCCGGGGAGGGGGGCCTGCTCTCCGGGGAGGACGGCGAGGAGTGCAGCGCCCTGAGCGACAGCCTGTCGCGGCTGCGCAGCCCCTCGGTGATGGAGGTCCGGGAGAAGGGCTACGAGAGGCTGAAGGAGGAGCTGGCCAAGGCTCAGAGGGTAAAAACACAAACTCAGAGCTAAACAAATCTCTGTCTCCTCACTTTTGCTCTGATTAGTCCTCACAACACGATCTGTTCCCATAACATGTTTTAGCTAGTCGAAAAAATGAGTGTGTGCAGCTCGACTGTGTGCTTACACTGACATGAAATACGTTTCCATGTTTTATTTAAGCCCAACTTTTGATTTTTTTCCCAGTTTTTTTTCCCATTTGAGAAGAAAGCGAGTCATCACACCCTGGAGAGTTTTCCTCACCTCATCGTCTTTTGTTGTTGCCATGCAGTGGTTTATTTTATCCATTTGTTCATCTTTGCGTTTATTTTTCTGTTATGTTGTTTTGTGCGTCGTGTGTGTGTGTGCGCGTGCGTGCGTGTGGAAGGAGCTGCTTTTGAAGGATGAGGAGTGTGAAAGGTTGTCTAAAGTCAGGGACCAGCTCGGCCAGGAGCTGGAGGAGCTCACCGCCAGCCTCTTCCAGGTCGGTCCGCCTCCCCTCCCTCCGTCCTCTAGCCTCCTCCGCTTCCTGCTTCCTGTTTTCCTTCCACTGTGGCCAGACTGACAATTTCTGGCTCTCGGTTCTTTGGCAGCAAAGTGCCGGCCCGCTTTGAGCTTGGGTTCAAGATTTCGGTTCTGGATCTCATCGCGCTGACGTATTGCTGCCACACTTAAGAGAACTTTGTTCTTCGTCCTGGAGCAAATGTGGCACCTGTCAGAATCTACATAGATGATCTGATGTTTTATGAGAAATTCTAATCCTGGCCAAAAGATGTTTTCAGCAAATGCAGGACTAATTAGTACGACTTCATACCCACAGACAAACAGATCTGCCCATAGCTGGGGAAAAATCATGATTGTGAAGGTTAAAGATTAGAGCAAAATCTGTCTTGGTTTGATTAAAAAAAAACACAAAAAACACTCTTTATCAGATGATGGATTGAAAGAAAGATTAGATTACAGATGGAGTCCATTAAGTTCAAAGGAATTACTTTTGGGGATCTCTTAATACCATTCTTTCCCCCTTCCTGTTGAGTCTGACGTTTCAGAACAAATTTAAGTCTTCAGGCTAATTTTTGTAGTTTTTTTTTTAGAAGATTAAGACCCATACCCAGTTCCTCCCCCTGGAAGGAGCTTTCAGTAGACTAGTCGATGGTTTAGCCCCCCAAACACTGCCCGTTTGCCATTAAAAGGCTGGACGACACTGACACGCTGCCCCCTAAAGAAAAAAGGTGCACATCTCTAAGTTTTGGACGTGGAATAAAGTCAGATTTCTGAGTCAGATTTGTCTTAAAATCAGACAATTTTGAGAAGCTTAACTAATGTCTTCTGAGTTCCAATCCAGACTGAATCTGGCTGGCTTTCCTCCAAAACACACCGTTCCTTCTCCCTGTTCTTGTTGCACTCTTGTCATCTTTCCTCACAGAAGGTGTTGGGACTTTGTGTGTGTGTGTGTCTCTGTGTGATTTGTTTAACCAAATGAAAGGCTTCTTTTAGACGTCTTGTGGTGGTAGTCGTACGGGGCTGTAGGATGGTTCAGAGTGTAAAATAATCCTTTTTATGTTTGTCGTGTTAGCATAGAAGCCTTTTTGTCCTAATCCAAAACCAAGCCTCAACACCCCCCCCCCCCCCCCCAGTCCAATGAGCCAACTTGCGCTTGTGTTTTCTAGGAGGCCCACAAGATGGTGAGAGAAGCTAACGTCAAACAGGCAAACGCTGAGAAACAGCTGAAAGAAGCTTTGGGCAAGGTGATGATGCTAAACACACTCACTCTCTCACACATACACACACACACACACACACACACACACTCACTCGTATAACCCAGAAGTTGCATCTAACAGTTCATTAAGAGCATAAACCCTATTTATTTTAGCCGTCCTTCGTGTGTCACTAGTCACTTGTTGAACCCCGAGTCGTTCATTGATCATAGATCTGTAAACACTATGAACTTCACACACTTCTCCGGAAATCTAACAGGAACAGAAGATGTCTTTAATAGCTACACTCAGCTCCCTTCCGCCTGGCTTTGAACATTTCAGTTTGTGGATGAAGCAGGGGTTCCAGTTAACTGTCCAAATGACCCATCCAGTGCATGTTTTTCCTCTCTTGGATTGAAGAAGAAGAGAAAAAGATAACTGCTGACTGTAGAAACAATGATGCTGACAGAAAACACTCAAAACACAGTCACAATCATTTCATTTGGAGCTCTGTTTTTTTGTGTTTTTTCATATTTTAACACTGCAAAGTCTCTGATAAGTCCAGAGGCAATCGCTTGGAGCCAGTTAACAGCCACTAGGGTTCTCCCACATAGTTCAAAAAGCAGATGGGGCTCCACTGGGGGGGTCGGAGGTGCATCCTTATGCTTTCCTCAGAGGGTTTCAGGGTAAAGTGCCTACAAATTAGCTGAAAGTGGAAATATATGTGTGATTTAATCTCCGATGACATTCGCCATAGCAACAGCTAGACTGGACTTTGTGGTTATGTCTCCTCTTTATCTCCTCCTCTTGCACAAATCTGTCCACACACTCTGTTAAAGTGAGTCTAAATGTTGTATGAGACATCAGGTCTACAAAAAAAAAGATCAAAAAGTCGGTAGGAGAACATCCCTCAGAAGATTTTTGGTCTTTTTAAAAAAAAAAAAAAAAAGGTTTTAACCGGGTAGGTTCTTGGCGAGGTGCTCATGACCTCTGACCCCGGCGTGTCCCCTCCCCCTCCCTCCGCCCTCAGATCGACGTCCTGCAGGCCGAGGTCCAGGCTCTGAAGACGCTGGTGCTGTCCTCCCCCACCTCCCCCGTGGGCGAGCTCCCCTCGTCGGGGGGGGCGAAGACCCCCTTCCGGAAGGGCCACAGCCGCAACAAGAGCACCTCCTCGGCCGTGATGGGCACGCAGCCCGACCCCTCGGCCACGCAGCCCATCGTCCGGGAGTGCCGGGAGGTGGGGTCAGCAGATAAAAGCAGGGAGGGGGGGGGTGGTCATTCAGAAGCCAGGCGTCTCAGTGAGGGGGTCCGTCTATGCCCGCTGCAGGTGGACAGCCATCTGTTCGGAGAGTTCCGGGCCTGGAGGGAGGAGCCCACGCTGGACCGGAGCTGCTGCTTCCTGGAGAGGGTTTACCGCGAGGACATCTACCCCTGCCTCACCTTCAGCAAGAACGAGGTACGCGAGCGCACACACACACACACACACACACACTAAAAGGGGCCCCGGAGCTCACGGCTCAGGGACCCAAGGGGGTTAAAGACCGAGGATTTCCACTTTTTTCCAGATGTTTATAAAAAGCTAGAGGGTGAAGATTTGTTCTACTTTCATTCATACCCGCTGCTATTGCTAAACAGGTTGCACAGTCTCTGGTCCTGAGTTATCTGGAGTACTGCCCGGTAATATGGTCATCTGCTTCACAGAGTGAGCTTCACAAGCTTCAGCTGGCCCAAAACAGGGCGGCTAGAGGGGTCCTTCAGTGCTCACAGAGAACAAATGTGGCTTCAATGCTTAGACGGCTTTCATGGTTAACAGTAACTTATAAACTTAAATTAAGACTTCTCTTATTTATATGGAATGTTTTCTTTAAAAAACAGCCCTCATTTTTTGCTGAACACTTAGTCCTTGTTGAAAAAAAAATTACTTAACAAGGCGGGCACGAGGTGGAGACTTTAAACTCCCTCGACCCAGAACAAACTCTCTAAAAATCCACAGTCCATTATAGAGCCATATTTCACTGGAACCAACTGCCAATAACCACACAAAGAGTTCAGAACAGAACAAGCTTCAAAAATATTGTGTCTTCAGAACTACTGCAAATGATAACATGAACTGACCTGTGTATATATGTTGTATAGTTCTACTCTTGTTTATGTTTTTATTATTTCCTACTGTGATTTTTATTTTTATTTTTTATGATCTGTTTATAATGTAATATAATTTCTTCATGTGAGGACCCCAGGAAGACTAGTGGCCATTTATTTGGCAGCAAATCGGGATCCTAATAAAACTAAACTAAACTAAACACACAACTTTAAAAAAAAGAAATGGTGTTATGAGGTGGAAGGAGGAGGAGTTTAAATGTCTCCCGCCTGTGTCCCTCAGTTGGGGTCGGCCATCTTGGAGGCCGTGGAGCAGAACACCCTCAGCGTGGAGCCGGTGGGGTTCCAGCCCCTGCCCGTGGTCAAAGCCTCAGCAGTGGAGTGCGGAGGACCAAAGTGAGAGCCCCCCCTTGCACACACACACACACACACACACACACCTACACACTCTCTCCCCCCTTCATCAAGCTTTTACTCCTTCATCGTCACATTTCCATCTTCCCTCAATCTCTTCCTCTAGTGGGCGAAGGGCTGAGCTCGTCACGTAAGTCCGACACACTCACACCAGCGTTTGTGATCTCCCCTCAGTTGCCCCTTGCCCCCCCCCCCCACTCCCCCCCTCTCCCCCCTCTGCCCGCCTGACTCCTCCTGCTAACTCACGAGGCTCCTTAGTTCCTCCTTCCTGCTGTCCAGGTTTAGGAGACCGCCCTCTATAGACGTTCCACCTTTCCTTCTTTCCTCGCTTCCTCGACTCTTTAGCCTAGTTTTTTTTTTTTTTCTGGCAGGTTGACAAATTCAGTCCTCCGGGCCACACGGAGGAAACATTAATGATTTGAATTTGATCTTCTTTGGTAGAAAATGCGCCCTGAGCGGTCAGACCAAAACCTGTAAGCACAGAATCAAGTTCGGGGATTCCTCCAACTATTACTACGTGTCTCCCTTCTGTAGATATAGAGTAAGTACAAACACACACATACACACAAATCATTAATTTTCCAACTTCAAAATGCTAAATCAAGAAATGTTTTTTTGTTTAACCTATTTTTTTCTCCTAAGTGGCCCCGGAACAGGTCTGTATTTCAGCTGGAGTCTGTAATGGAGTTCCATTAAGGAGTCAATCACAGACTAATTGACTTTAGGCCTTCTGTCAGCAGTTGTTTGCAGCACAACTTGTGACTGATTCACAAAACAGGATTTGAATGCTTAATGCAACTTTTATGGGTGCTATTTCTTCACATTAAGAGCAATAATTCCGCCCCACACCGTGTAATGAGTGTGAACGGCAATAATAGATGAAGGATGAAACCACTAACCTACAGCGAGCGAGGAACGCCGGGGTGCACGTCATCTGGTCTGCGGACCTCCTGGAAATCACTGGTTTGATTCCTCTGATGTGAATCTTTTCGTCTCCGGTTAAATAACTTTAACATTCTAAAAAAGATTAAAAAATAAACCCAGTTTCCCTGCTGGCATTTCTATAAAATAATTGAGCTGGACAGAGTGAAAAACATCCAATTGAAACTATTGATTTGTGTCTTTTTGGGTTAAACAGCCCTCTCTGTTGTTTGTTTTTAGATCACAGCCGTGTGTAATTTCTTCACCTACATTCGATACATCCATCAAGGGCTGGTCAAACAGCAGGACGGTAAGTAGCACAGCTCCTCACAGCCTGAGTGGACGCTGAGCAGGTCAGGGAACCCAGGCCCTTTCTGTCCACCTCATGGAATTACCTCAGAACTCCTGATGTCATTGTGTAAAATGGCTTCTTAAGGGATGTTGGACCCAGACTCAGTGTGACGATGTGGGGTTTTTGGGGAGTGTGACGAGCTCTCGTTTTCCTCTTGCAGCCGAGCAGATGTTCTGGGAGGTGATGCAGCTCCGGAGGGAAATGTCCTTCGCCAAGCTGGGCTACTACAAAGACCAGCTGTGACCGGAGGGACGGACGACCCGCCAATCACAGAAGACCGATCCCGAGCCCCACCCCATCCCGGTTTTCCCTCACCAGTCGTTTCTGGACCCTCCCGGCTCCTCTCCCCTCCCCGTGTGAGTGTCTGTGAGTGCGGGGGAACTAAAGGCGGCTTTTCAATCATCACAAACGGCTGGAAGACTGGAGTTACTAATCTGAACTCGGTTTATTTTCTTTACTGAAACATGTGACACTCCACTATATGAAAAGAGAACTACTTATTATTCCCCCTTTAAAAACAAACAAGAACAACAGAAAGATCTCTCTTTTTTGCTCTCTCTGGTTACCATTGACTTTTGAGACGAGGATGAAAATAAGTTTATGGTAAATTTGATGGCGAGCAGAATTTGAAGGGTTAAAACTGGTCATCAGATGAAATCAGATCAACGCTATTTGAGGACAGATACAGTTGCGCATTAAAAAAAGTCTTCGTGGAAGTAAAACTACAAAGTTATTTTTGTTATTTAATGTTAGAATCAGGATCACACGTCTCTTAAATGAGGGCTTTCTTCTCATTATTACATCAAAGTTTGAACAAAAATGTCTTTCAATGTAGTGCCCAAAATATCATTTTTAAAACCTTTATTTTTAACACGACACTACAAAGAATAAAGCGTTCTCTTATTGTTTAGTAAGAAAACAGCGCATAAGCTCATATTTAATGGAGGGAAATGCTGAGGGAAACGGGGAGTTCCCTGCAAAGATAATCAAAAGTGGCCGTAAAGACAGTATCTGCTCCGTTTTGGGGGGGAAATGCGATGTAGCTTTCAGGCTGTGCTGCAGGAGTGTGTTCAGACAGTATTATAGACACTACTTTTACGGTTTGGTTCAGCTCCCTGCTGACTGGAGGAGGACGGAGCCCCGAACAGCCCGCTGCTTTCAATCAGGAAGGGTGTAGAAAGTTGTGCGTTTGAATGCCTGATGTTCTGTGAACTTTCTGTTAATTTAAATGGAGACACCCCCCCTCCCTCCTCCTCCCTGTACATCTCTGTATCACTCCCGGTTTGGTTTAGTGCCTTTTCTCTCAGACACTCTGAAATAAAAACGGTGATACCTCTGGAACCCGCTCCACGCATTCTGTTCCAAACCTCACTCTGCAAAACATGCCTCCATTTGCTTTTTGGGTCTTTGGCATGCTTTCGTTTGATCTTTTTTCTTTTAGGATCGCCGTTAGTCTCTGGAGGAATCCAATACATGGCCGTGTCACATGCTGTTGGAGCACACAGAAAAGATGCTTTTTTATTTTTAGGGAAAATGAAAGCTGTTTTGTAACCGAATCTGTTCCAACTAAATCCAAAATCCACCATAAAGAATTCTGCTATCTCAGCTCCTCGGTGCTCTCGGCGGTTTCGGGCCTTCACAAAGCTCTGCTTTTGTGACATACCGCCGGTTTGTTTAAAGTCAGAAGCAAATCGCTTCTCTCCGACTCTCCCTTTTCAATAAAACAAGCTCCTATTTTAAGAGTAGAATCTGGCTATTTAATTTCAGGAATTCTCTACCAAAGAACTCGTGAAATGCTTGAATGAAGAACCAGATTTAGAAAGAATTGAAAAAGTTTATTCCACCAATGGGCCTCATTTAAAAAGCGGTTAATAAATTACAGGCTGAAAATACTGCAGCTGGTCATTAGGCTCACTGACGCAAAAAACTTTACCAAATCGAGCACGTCTTCCTCTAAATTAAGACTTTGTGAGCGTAGTGCTGGGGTTTAGTGATCATCATCTTCAGGTGGAGGTCTGGTGCCGTCAGAGCTGCGGTCAGTCGGGCTCTTTCCTCTTTCTGGTGACCGGACCCCGTCGGGCAGGGGTCAGCCGTGCCTCTGTGGCCGGACTCATGGGGGGGGCGTGTCGGGTCAGCCGTGGCCTCCGGGGTGCCCCCCCCCTAACGCGGCCACATGCCCCACGCCATCCCGGGGAGGAAGAGGGCGATGAGGACGGAGGAGAAGAGGTTGACCGCGTTGTTGTCCAGGATGGGCTTCCCGCAGATCCGCTGGGTGGTGGCCGACTCGTAGCTGACCACTTTCCCGATGCTCGAGTCGAAGCCTGAGCGGGGAAAAAAAAAGAGACCAAACGGTCAACGGGCGGCTGCTGGCGGGTTTTGAGGGGCCTCGGCGTCCGTTTGTACCTGAGTACTGCATGTGGGCCCCCAGGAAGGAGTCCAGCAGGGACCCCAGCAGGCCGGCCGCCCCCCCGTACAGGACCAGGGGCCACTGGGGGTCGGCCAGGTGGAGCTCGCTGATCAGCAGGACCTGGGTCGCAAAGTAAGCCCCGCCCACCGCCGCCCCGCCCAGGAAGCTGGCCACCAATCCGACGGGGGTGACGCCTCCATTAGTTCCTGGTGGGAGAGGATAGGATCCTCTGGTCAGGTGGCAGGAGTCCAAATTCTGGCCACGCAGAAGGATGAGGGCCCCCCACGGGACGGAGCCTCGGTTGGATATCCAACTCCTCCCACATCCAAGTCGGCCATTTTGATTAGGTCATGTGACTAGCAGCTTTCTGAGGTGGAAACGAAACTTTACTTTCTATACGAAATCGAAAGACAAACGATGTCCTATACCCTGACCCTAAACCTAACCTTAACACTGACCCTAAACCTAACCCTAACCCTGATCCTAACCCTCCACCCTTCATAATTGTGAGAAATAAATATTTTTTGGTTAAACTTGTTTGGACTTATTGTACAAACCTATTTAACACACATTATTTTATCATAATATTATGGATAGAGTTTAATTCAGTGTTTGCAAGATTCATTTCACTATTTTTAAATTAATGTCTATATTGCCATGAAGCAATTAGGATTCTCTTGCCTGGGATATTCCTATTGGTGACCTAATCAAAATGGCCGACATGGATGTGGGCGGGGTTGGATATCCATCCGTGGCTTCCTGCAGTCTTTCCGGGGCGCGGCTCACCTGCCGGCACCTCCTTCCAGGTGGTGATGAGCCTGGGCTGCGATTGGCTGAGGACGGGCCCCACCTCGGAGGCCCAGGTGTCCCCGGCGCTGCAGGCCAGCGCGCCCAGCAGCGCCAGGCACATCCAGGAGGCCGAGTACTGCCTACCGAAGTCGATGGGGATCTCGCCGGGCCCCACCTGAAAGGCAGCGCCGGCCATCTGTATCGGTGCGTTTTGGGTTTTCTCAGTGCGTGTGCGTGTGTGTGTGCGTTTACCTCGATCATGTAGAGCAGAGCCACCTCGGTGGGAACGCCCCCGTTACAGAAGACCTGAACCCAGTTCCTCTGGCCCCCTAAGGCAAAGCCCAGCGTTAAAAGATAATCCTACAATCCTCTGGTTTTAAAAGGCTTTTTCCTCTCACCTTCTTTGTACTCGGCGTCTATTTTCTTCTTCTTTGCCCCACCCCAGCGGGTCAGTTTGGAGGAGGTGAGGAAGAAGGCCAGCAGGGAGGAGAAGAAGCTGAAGTTGGCCATGGTCAGGACGAATCCCACCAGCAGAGCTGAGGAGGTTCACAGCACAGGAACAGGATTTAGGAGGTTTCTGAGGAACAACTGCACCTCCAGACTAAAGAACCATTCACACTTATAGGAACACAAACTCCAGTGTGCTCCTCGACAAAACGCACACACAAAATATAGTGGCGATTGTTTGTCGAACCAAACATCAAAAGAAAAGTTCCTCAAGCCACTAAGAGGCAATGGGGTCCAGTTTCTATACGCAGGAAAGAAAAGAGTTCATATCCAAACTTCTTGATTATTGTTGAAGGTTTATTGGTTCCCTTTTTTGCAACAATTACAGCCACTTTTCATAGTCTTGTTCTCTTGTCCTGTTCTCTTGTCCTGATCTCTTGTCCTGGTAAAACCATAGGCCCCAACCCATATGCCTGCTGGTCCTTTACCAGGCCCCTATATTTATAGGCAAGTGGACTGACCCACATGACCCATTTCCTGCTTAACTCAAATAATGAATAAGAAAAATAATAAGACAAGAAATTAAATAGAATCAACAATTATTAACCTGCAAAATAAATACTGTAAATTAATACAAAAAATATACATTTAAGAATTAACTAACAAAAATTCAAATGCATAAAGAAATAAAGAATAAATAGCTCCAACACAAAAGTCTGAAAAAGCACAATGAAACTCTTAAAAAATTCAACATTTCCAGGCAATTGGAGCCCTTTTCTGGAGCCTGTTGGCTGCTCGTATGAGGGGCAGAAGCACAGGGACAGTAGTGACAGAAAGGGACAGACTCCATGCCCAACCAAACCAACTTAATGAGCCGTAAAGCACCTTCGGCTGTTTTCGAGAGGCTTTTGGAAGCGCTCGCCAAACACAATGAGCATCTATCAGAGCTCAGCCGCTTGGCAACAAGGCCCTCTTTTGACAACATCCTGGAATCGGTGCCAACAATCTTGTGACGCCTTCCGAACGCTCTTTTCCTCCATTTGTAGAGAAAAAAAACTCTTCACTGTTAATGAATTGATTCATTTTGGTTGTTTTTAACCATAAAGCTGCACTCTGTGCTCCCCTAAAAAAAGAAAAAATTAAATAAAACAGGTGGAGTCGACTCAATCATGAGATGACAATGATGCGATTGGAGCTTTTCATGGGAAAGTTTTGCCAGATAAAATGGGAAAAGTCACCAGCGGCCTGATGGCGTCACAGTACCGCACAGCATTAGGAACAAAAGTGTTATTTTGTGCAATTTGAGCTGCTCATGACATTCCGCTCGTTCCAAGAAGTGAAAAAAATAAAATAAAGAGTTTTTGAGAAATGCTGAGGACTAAGCAGGCAGGATTTGATTTCTCTTTGGCGGGACCCTCACACAAAGCTTCTGAAACCCACCTCACCCCAGTTGTCATGGGTTTAGAAAAAATCATAATATGAAAAGCAGTTCCAATGATAAGCTCAGGACAGAATCACCTCAGACCTATTTTCTGTGCCCAGAAAGGATCCAATTGAGCCTTTTTCCCCCCTTAAAGTCTAATTATAAGAGATTCAGTCTTCATCTTTTCATTTTCCCTCTTAAAATGACACAAGGATGGTAAAGATGACAAGTGACATCATCACTGTATTTGAGTCAAATACAGTTTGAATAGGAGGAGGCTCCCCGGAGCTTTTCATCCATTTATCTACTAATACTGAGACTATGGGTGGGGTTGACCTCCATCTTTTCTCTGGGGGGGACTCTCACCTCCGAGGGCTCCTGATTTGTCCAGGCTGCGTCTCTTCAGGGCCCGCAGGGTCAGCATGACGGGGACCAGGATGGAGAACAACCATCGCCACGGCGACACCGGCTGCAGGTTCCCTGCAAACGCAGAGCCAACTGGTCTTAAGCAACAGTTCTAACAGTTCTCGAGGCTCCGGCTTTAATTCTCCAGGCTTTGAACCTGTCTAAGGCATGTTTTCAACACACTCTGTTTCCAGAAACGAGAGGCGTGCAAAAAAAAAAACAACACAAACAACAGCAGGAAACCAATAAAAACCTTGTTTGTTACCCGTTTGTCTGAGGACCAGGATTAATTTTCAGGTTATATTGTGTAATACATTTAATTTCTCTCATAAAGATTTCCCTATTTAACATGAACTCTGTTTCCTTGTAGCAGATCTGGAGTCAGTGTGTAACCACCTAAATTACAAGCTGCTGTTCAAAGCTGTAAATCACACTCAGTGCATTCAAATCAACGCAAGTCTGACAACATTTTCTTTTAATGCTTTGCATGAACTGATTATTTGGATTTGATTATACAGTATTATAATTGTATTACAATTTATTGGAATATTACTGTTTTGAATAGGACTTATTATACTGAAAAATGGAATTAAAACCATCAGTTTTGCTGCTTTTCTATCTAGGTTTTGTTGAGCAACAGCTTGCTAGTTTCTAAACATTTTCTCAATTGTCTTTTATGACTAATAATAATCTAAAAAAAGAAAAACGGGAAGTTAGTAACAGTAAAGTTTCTCTTGATCTTATTTGTCAAATATATTTAAGAGGCATAACACTGGAAAAATGTATTGTAAGTCTGACCAAAACTGGACTCGATTGTTTTTTCTTAAAAAAAGACTCAAATGGACCTCAGCATTTTGCACATGTAGAACATTGAATCCCTTGTCGTAACAATGATTACTCGAATCTCAAATGTAATCAATAAATGGAAGTTAAGTGCTGAAAATTGCAGATATATCTTCAACCATGCTTGAAAAATCCAACCATGAGAAAATGTTGTAGTCTGTATGTGAGCACGAAGGCAAAAGGGCAAATTCTGAGAAGAGCGGATGATTTGATGCTTTAGTGAAAAAAAAAAACATTTCCAGGAGGCCGGGCGCCACCCAAAGAGGAACAAATACAGAGATCCAAATTCTCGGAACATGAGAGACGAGTAGGCCTGCAGGCGTTTTACCTGAGACGGCACTCATGGTGAGGGACAGGACCCAGAAGAAGAGCGACAGTGCCAAGGTGGCACACAGCAGGATCATATCGGTCATCATCTTGATGTACTCCTTGGCCAGGATCTCCCGCTCAGAATCCATGAGGGAAAACGGGCCGGGCTGCAAGACAGGAAGCCAGAATCAGCATCAGAGGGGTCACCGGACCAGAACCACCGTTTTCTCACAGGTGTGTAGTTTCGTTATCACCGGAAGCTAAAACCTGGGCTCAAATCTGTTTTCCATAGCCGGTAGAGCTGATGCAGACGGGAGACTAATCCAGAAGGTGGATCCCAGCTGGCCAAAACGTTAACAACCTTTTACGGCAGCAGAGGTTTTTATTCAAAGAAAAAAAAACATAAAAAATAAACACAATCTCGATAGGAAAGTAAAGAAAGATAGATGTGAGGTTAGTAATGAATTGAATTTATCAACAGCCGAATAAGTTGGCTATTCCATCATTTAGGGGCAGTGACAGTAAAAATTTTATTTTTTTTACTTTAGTTCATGGACACTTCTAGGAGGAGCTGGTGGGCAGAAGGTTTCTGGCCCAGGCGTGTGCACTTAAGAGGTCAGCTGAGGTCAGCAGAGTAAGCAGGAGCCCCTTCATGCCAAAAATGGGAAAAGCCAGCAGGCACAATGGTTGAAGTTCTCCTTTTTCAGCAATGGCTGCACAGAGAGATGTTTAAGGCAGCCGGACCACAGCCAGAGACATCACTGGGGTTTAACTATTCAATAAGAAATGCCTCAGCTGTGTCAGGAGACTATTTCTAGGGCCAGAAGGCCCCCAATAAGACCCCCAGTAAGACCCCCCAACACTTTGAATGACCGGCAGAAAGGGGATGGCTAAAAGAAAAAGTTCCCTGAAAATGAATCTGTTTTAAAATGGTTGACATTCAAGTATTTTTTAAGTTCACTGGAAAGTCCAGCTTATTTTCAAAAAGAAAAGAAAAAAACAGATTCAGTGTTGTCCTCATAAATTCTGGATCCTGGATACACAGTGGATGGACAGATGGTTTGAGGACAAACCCTCCAAAAGTCCCTAGTTTCTTAGAAATGTTCCTGTGGTTAAACCCCAGCCTAAAAGACTTCCAAGAACGATGGTTTTAATCTTGTACAAAACCGTCATCGTCAATGCGAATAGGCAGGCCAACAGTTAAAGAAAAGAACAGTACAGCCTTTCACGTAGCGTCTCGGCTTGAAATGTGTCCAAAATTAACCAGAAAAATTGGAATGACACAAAAGAGACGAATTGGATATTTCTGACTCATTAAGTGCATTTGAGTTAACAAGCCTGCTTAGCGAATGGCAACCATCGCCCCAATGGAAACATATATATATATTAATATGAATGTACATGTATATGTTGAGTAATTAACACACTTGCGTAACGCATGATACAAGTGAACTCACCCATCGTGATTTAGCGTTCAACTCCCTTTATTTCAAAAGCTAAATGTAACCTCCTCTTCAATAAATACAGATGCAACCGCTAATATTTCTGCATATACGTTTATACAGATAAATACTGATACCAACAAATATTCCAGTGGATAGGAAGCAACTCCACCGAATAATTTCTCGGCAGACGCTCCCTGTCGCCCATAGGGTGTGGAAATAATGGGGGACCAGACGGAAGGATTTAAGTGACGGAACGACTTCCGTAAACAAAATGTTCGGGTCTTAAAGCGAAAGTTACAAATATTACAGCAACATACGCACAGCTCAGTAATTATGTCCAATCCAAAACAACGCTAAATAACATACTTACCGCGTTAACAAACGGGGAAGTGTGTGTATGTAATTATTTAACGTAAAAACAGAAAACCATTTAATGGAAAGTCTTTGAAGCTTTACATGCAACATGTTTTAAAACATCCATACCTGTTTGTCATATGTCTTATGCGCTTCTGTACATTATCATTAGACCCTTTCCATCCATACAATAAGCATGAGAAAGTACCAAAGGATCTTAGCTTTTAGCTAACAAAATTCCAAAAGTATTTGTGGAATAAACAAATTCGCATTACCACTCTCTGGTAGTGGTAACCAAATATTGCAGATTGATTGCATGGGAAGGGATTCTTTTTTCCAGAAATCCCCATAAAATAAATACAAAGGAAGCCTCAACATTTCCCCCTGAATTTCTGAAAGCTGTCAGTTTGTAGCTGTAGAGAAAAATGCTGCCTGTGAATTGTGATCATATGGGAGAAAGTTGTTCTTCTTAATATCAGAGAATGCTGCAGTGCATAAACAGAGCTCCGTCTCCAATCAATTCTCTCTCCATTAAGAAACACATGCTCTGTTCTCTAAGTGCCAAAAATCCCCCAGTGAGGCCAAGTCTTTAAATCACCTGACTTTTAAGATCAAATCTCCACTGCTGCGAGAAGAAAATGAATGAATGAATCAATGACAGAGACAACCACTTTGCTTGATTTATTCATTCATAGATTATCTGTATCCATATAGAATTTGGCACAAAGTTGTTCCCACAGGATTCAAATCACATTAACGACTTTAAAACCTCCATGTAGCTGAAATCTGATGGTATGGTGTTTACCCTGAGAAATAGCAATGTCTCCAAAAAATGACTGATCTAGAATGTATGTAAATTGTTTGTGGTTCCCAGATGATGAATTGTGACAGGATTTAAAATTGTGGTCTTGACTAGCAGAATAAAAAGCAATGTACACAAGAAAAAGTGGTCACGAAATGCTTGATGAACAATAATGACTACCTTAATTAGAGTTGATTAAAAAAAAAGAACCTAATTTATTATCGAAATGGTCCAATATGTCCTAGGCAAAAGATGTGGTCCAAATTTCCAGTGGATGTAAGAAAAAGCTCTTTAGCAATTAAAATAATGTTATTTCTGTGAGGGTAAATAAAGTCTGTGCAACTAATTAATGGCAAGAAAAACTCGCCAGCCTGGAGATATCAATTAATTAATTAAATTAGCTTAGAGTTAAATACACACAGATGAATCCATGGATGAACAAATATACATTGCTTTTATGATTTGTTTTTCTTTTTTGCTGAAAATGTTCTGCTCTTCAAAGACACCCCCTCTTCACCAAATAAAGTACAGCATATATAAAAATATGTACTCATGAACTACAATGACAGGTGTTTAGTATTAAACACTAATCAAACTTGTCAACCAGGGACACAAACATCTAAATTCAATGCTTACAATGAGCACTTCTGTTACCAAGCATGCACAACTCACACACTAAGAGAAGACAGCTATTCTTTTTTTATTGGAATGTAGCATGAAATTCTTGGCATGAAGCTGAATTCCGCTTGTGGCCTCATTAAACAGCTTTTTTTTTACATAATGAAAAGATTTGAAATCACTTACCAAGCAAAGTTGAGCTGATGAAGATCAGAGCAAAAGTGATTTGAGCTCTTTTTGATGCAGCCGACACTTTTAAGGAAGCGTAGATCCACCCATGGAGTGAGAAAGTGAGAGTTTGATGACATGCACCAGATCAAGACCAGGGGAAGTTTGGTTGTTTACCACAATAGATGTGTACAGTCATGTTTAATACTGTATTAAGAACCAACTCATCTTAGAATTGCACTCCTCTGGACAGAGATCTCGGGTTTTGTTACAACAATATTTTGGAGCTACTTTTGTGGGTTATTGCTCTGAATGCTTCGTTTACTACTGGCATCATTACTTTTTTCTCTCCCCACATCCATGCAACTGCCTCCTGTGGCCCTTCATGTCAGCTTATTGTGATGGTTGCTGTCACTGATGCTGCTGATCTGAACTACTCTCATGAATTCTTATGAAAAATGGTGGACTACAATAAATTAAATACACATGCTGGAGTTTCATTCTATATTATTTGAAATACTGAGCCGGTGTTTGAAGCTAAGTTATCTTAATGACAAAATAGAGTGAAATGTTTATTACATCCATCCAACTATCCATTTTATTCACTGCTTATTGCCATAAGCAGTGAAAATAATCAAAAAATGTTCTGCCACTTTTTCTTTAGCTTTTTGATATACGATTGGGTTAAATGTAATAGTTTAGTCATACAACGGCAGTGCCATTTGCAGAGCCATGAAGTCATCAGACCTTGAAGCAAATTGCAAACAGCAATAAATTAAGCTTCGATTTTTGGTTGATGAATAATGAACATCTTCAAAGAACAAAACGGATCAAGTTGTGGCGTATAAAAGCTCAACAATGATACTCTTCATAAGTAGGTTGTGTCTCTGACATAAAGCCTTCTTCACAAAATCATCATGTGACGGTGAACTTTCCAGCCCAGGTCCGCCCTGATGTCTGGAAGTTTCTGTTTGAAAGCAACTTTGAACTGAAATGATTGAAATGATATGAAACTGCCAAAGGCAGACAGAGATAATCGGTTTGGTTCTGTCCAATCCAGAAAACCACAAATATGAAGTGCTTACATTTACACACAAAAATGGGAAAAGCAGGGGTTCACTGAAAACAGAAATGCTGGATAAGCTTCTCTGTGAAACAAAAATATTGTGACCTACCTTTATTCATTTGTACATTTTTAGAAATGAAGAAAAAGATAATTAAAATGTGTTGACCTAAATGCAAAGCATAAAAGGCTAAAATTGCATGCACAATTGTAACAGGATATGAAACCTCTTTATTTGATATTAGAAATAAGACTGGCCACCCTTCCATGGAGAGAATTTCTAATGAAGATTGGGCCAAAAGGAGATGCATCAGCTGAAGGACCAGATGCATCTCTCAGGTCCTGATTCAGGTCTTTGCTGGATTTTTTTATCTTTGGCATCACTTTCAGATCCTCTTAATTACCTTTAAGTAGTTAATATTACATTTAAGTTGTGTAGACAAACAATGGTTATGCTACAAAAATGTAAGCCTGTAACTACAACATGTACATTCATTAAAATGAAATGTGCTCATTAACTGAAAATATCTATCTATGAATGTTCACATTCAAGTATAATCATTCACTATAGTAATTACATTATGGAGTGCTAGATATGTTTCAATTTGTAAAAAATACCTATAATAATTTCCCATCAATGTAACTCACTAATCGCTACAGGATTAGTATAGAATTAAATCATACACACAGATATTTTAGTTTCAACATATTGTGTTGTCTTTATTATATATCAAAGTTTTTTTACAGTAATATTTTTCACAGGAAACAAATTTAGACTATCCTGATCTACATTCCGCGAGTGCCTTCAAAACGAGTTTTACGTTTCTTGAAACTATGTTTGGACCTTTCGGCTTTCCGTTATATTTACATCCGGGGGATACAAATATGGCGTCGAGTTGACGTGCAGTTAGCTGGGTCTATTGACATTTTTTCTTTTAAAACATAACGTTTCGGGCTTATTTTTAATGCATTCACTAGACGAGTATAGAAACAGTGTAGAATTTTGAGAATGTAAAGTTTGAAAACTAGTACATTTCGTGTCTCTTGTGAGAGGTTTTCACGGCGTTAACACTCGGCTAACTTAGCTCCCCTTACTGGCAGCCTGTTGGTCTTTGGGGGAGTCTGCGAACTATGACGGAGGTGGAGGAGCTGCGGCCCGTTCCGCGGGAGCAGGCCATACTGGAGAGTTTCTTCACTCAAGTTGGCATGTTTTCCTTCGACCGAGCGAAGGACTACGTGGAGAAAGAGAAGGACATTAGCAAGAGCGCCGGGGCCATCTGGAGCGCGCTGCTGGCGGCTCTGGCCCACCTGGCCGCGGCCGAGAAGGTCTACCACAACATGACATTCCTGGGCCAAAAGCTAGGTAAACGGGCCATTTACCACCGAATACTGCTCCGGTTCTCTGATTGGTTCCGGATAAGTTTTGACCGGATAAGTAAAACTCCTTTTTGTCATTTCTGTAGTTTGTAACATTTAAATGTTTTACTTACTTTTAAAACGCATACATGCACAATTGAATATGCATAGATTGTATTTATATTGTGGCTAATCTGGGCAATAATCATTAAATGTTAATCACTATATTTGTTGTTCTTAGAATGGAATGCAAACTTGATATGCACAGATCAGTCCTGGAATGGGACATCCACCTAATTCCCCCCTTCCCCCCCCCCCCCCCCCCAAAACAGCCTCATTTCCCTGAACATCTGTAGCTGTCAGCAGCAGATGTTATCAGTCTTCATTTCGACCTTTTTCCCTTCCAACACATCAACATAAAGTACAAAATGTTTATATTCTGCACCCACTGTTAAAAGATCATCAGTATTTTCACAAGTGTAAAGTAGAAAGTGTTGAACTAAATCTTTCAATTTTCAAAAATAGTTTCTAAATAAATACATTTACAGTAACGAAAATAAAGGACCTGCTATTGTAGAAAGGGTTTTTTATGTTTGTCCTGCAGAATTCAGCAATCTTGACCAATTTCTAAATGTTGTCGAAAATGGTAACATTTCTATTATATATTTCAGCCTGAAAAGCTTTCTGTCTACTTGAAAAATATTTTATTCCATGAAGTTCTTTGGACATTAAATGATCATTTAAAATGATTTTAGAAGAAAGACAGAGTCTCCAACAGCAGGTGGCGCTGTGGCACATGAATGAAACCCATATTCTCGTTACACTGACCCAGTCCACAGAAGCGGTCTAATCAGCACTTTTCCTCCCTTCACCCTCTGCAGGCGGGCAGTCTTTCTTCAGCCGCAAAGACTCCATCCGCACCGTCTACACCTCCCTGTACAACGAGCTCCGGAAGGTGGTGACCATGGGGCGCCACGGCCAGCCGGGCTCCGCCTCCTCGCACCTGGAGGACCTGCTGTCTCACCTGTCGGAGCAGCTGTGCCACTTCACGCAGGCCCGCATGGAAATGGCCGACCTGTACGAGAAGCTGCACTCCCTGGGGAGCCAGAAGAGCATCAACTCGGAGGAGCTGGTGGCCACGCTGGAGGCCGTGCTGCAGAAATACAGCTCCAAGTTTGTACCCCAATACATCAAGAAGTGTATTTAAAAGCTGCATTCAGGGGCCGTCGGTTTATCCAACGCAGCCCTATAAACATTAACTGTTGTATTCTGACATTTATTAATTGTTTGGTAGATTAAATTTTACAATCAAGATCAGGTAAATGTTCACCAAACATGATATTAATGTGTTTTTGGAGGGATTTAAAAAAAAAAAGAACCTTTTTGGTGTAGTAAAATACTTTTTCCCCCCACTTCAATTGGTAAATAGTAACAGAATTTTCATGGAATACTGGAAAGCCTCATTATTTTTTGCTGCCGGAGATTTTCCACTTAAAGCGAACCCCACCCTCCCTCCACTGAAACCTTTCTTTGAACACGTGTGGGTTGTGGCAGTACAGAAACCTAAGCAAAAAAGCAAAGGAGAGAATGACACATTTAGGTTGGAGGGGGAAGATCCCCCCCCCCCCCCCGTCCTGCAGCAGGATCACCGCCCGGGAGCGCTGAGCTGCAGCGGGCATGACGCGCTGACCGTCCCCCGTCTGACCGTCCCCCGTCTGACCGTGCTCTGGGGGGTGAAGGTGCAGGCTCAGCTGCTGACCCGGTCAAAGCTAATCCAGTTTGGGCTTGTCCAGGCACAGACCTGGACACACCCTGAGCTGCTGTCAGGTGGAGGACAATTAGGTCAGCCGCTGCAAACAGAAGCTGGAGACACGTTATTGTCCCTGACAGGAGGCTTGTGTTTCTAAATCCAGGATTGCATAAAAAGGGTTACATCTTTTTGCTTCTCACCTGTGTTTAATGAAACAAACGGTCATCTGGGGTTCTTTGTATCACTCCTAGGTTCCACCACCCCATCCTGGGCCGGGTGGAGGAGGGCTTCCAGACGGAGGTGGACGTGGTGACCCAGCTGCTGCGCTGCCAGGCCCAGGTGTCCGAGTGGCACTTCCTGCCCGCCCTGCTCAGCCTGCACGGCGCCCACTCCAAGCTGACCGTGTGGGGCCAGCTCTTCCAGCGGCAGAGGGAGACGCGCAAGAACCTGTTCGGGGGCCAGTCCCAGAAGGCGGTGCAGCCGCCGCACCTGTACGCCTGGCTGCAGCGCTTCCAGGCCGCGCTGCTGGCCAAGTTCAGCTTCTACTTCCACGAGGCGCTGAGCCGGCAGACGGCGCCGGCCGACATGCGGGCGCTGACCGCCCGCACGGCGCCGGACTACCACGGGAAGATCTGCGCCTTCATCCGCAAGCACGACGCCAGCAACGTGTCGCTGGTGTTCGACAACCGCGGCTCGGAGAGCTTCCAGGGCCACGGCTACCACCACCCGCAGTCCTACCGGGAGGCGCCCAAGGGCGTGGAGCAGTTCCCCGCCGTGGTGTCGCTGCCGTCCGGCGAGCGGCCGCTCACCCACTGGCCCAACGTCATCATGATGATGGGCGACCGCGCCGCCGAGCTCAACACGCTGGACAAGGTGGTGCACTTCTACGACGACAAGGTCCAGAGCACCTACTACCTGACGCGGCCCGAGCCCCACTTCACCCTGGTGGTCATCTTCGACGGCCGCAAGTCCGAGAAGGACCAGGCCATCGCCGCCTTCCTGCAGGAGATCGCCGTCTCCCTCCGGAACTCCAAGCCCTTCAGCATCCTCAAACCGGGGTCAAAGGGCTGAGCAGAGAGGGGAGGGACGGCTCCGCTGGTCCACTTCTGTCCACTTCTGTCCACTCAGATGCCAAAAAATGTCCCAGACCAAAGAGAATTCAGCTGTGGCGTAGATTTATTTTACCTCGAGCTTCTCAGACCCATACAGAACCTCAGAGAGGAAACCGCTGCCGGAAAACCCTTTTGTAAGATTTCATTTTAATTTATCGTTTTAACTGCTTTTTATTTGTCATCTGCTGCCTTTGAATAAACTTTTGAGATGATTGCATACCTGGTCTTTTTCTCCACAACGTTAACCAACGTCCCTTTGCTAAACTCCAGGAAACAGTTAAACGGTGAATAAAACACGAGCTGCACTGAGCAGTCATCACATATTTGAAGTGTATTTTAATGGACTTACCGACTGCTGTTCAGATTTAAAAACCATTTGAAAGAAGATGTGTTCATGACAGACAAACACTTTCAATCAAACACGACGTGTATATGTTGAAATACATCACCAACACTACAGTGTATTTAAACGATGGTACTTTCACTTGCTATAGCTTATTTAATTAGTGATGCGTTCACTGACAGCTCAGCTAACGTTACACACCTAAGACCACATCGTCATGTGTCACATAACGGGCTTCTGGATTGGTTGGACGCTCCAACTGAATTAATCTTCCACAAAAACCGTCAAAGAAAAGGTCCCGCCGGCAGCTGAGTTGAATGCTAATTTATTTGGGTTTATTTATAATATAAATACAACACATTGATACAATCCATTTGGCTATATGAGCTCAACTTCATGAGGCTCAGTTTTCAAATACAGCAACACTAACAGACAAGAACCGTTTCCGTTATTATCAAACACATTCAAAGAAACCTCCCTTTTGAATTAAAATGCACCAACATGTTATGATGCTACATGCCAAGTACACAATCCTATACATCAAAGTGCAATGTCACAATGGGTTAATGCTAGAATTCGGTAATCTACTAGACACTTCATGATCGTTTCATCCGGAGTGCTGCTGCTCTTCGTTCAGGACATGCATGAGTGGATTCACAACTCCCAAAAAAAGACGAGGATTTACAAAAGAAAAAAAAAGGCACTTTCACGTACACTCTTACACACACGCACACACACACAAAGGTGCATTCACAGCCCATTCCAGCGCATCAGGTTTCATTTGAAATCCACACACTCACAGCCCAGTGGGAGGCCACATTCAGTGTGCTGTTCAAGTGTTCTTTTGGGCCTTTACACACGGAGCCCCACCCTGTTAGCTTATTGTGAATTTAAGGTTAACTAGTGACTTCAGTGGAACGAGCAGGTAAACCGTTACTTTGACACACACACACGTACGTACAGAAAGTGGCATGCTTTTTTGCACTCGTAGCGTTTCTCCCGACTCGCACACTGTGTTCTGGCACTCAAGGCAGGCATGAATTATCTATCATCTAACGCTATTCTAGTGCTTCTGCACCTACGAGGGAGCCGAACAGGGGCAGGCAGGCAGGACACACACACACACACTCACACACACACACGCAAACACACGTCTTATGCTCGCTCAGACAAACGAGAACTAAATCATACACCCACCCTGCCGACCCAGAAAAAAAGGCTTCCTCCTCCTCTGGGCCCAAGGTATGCTCCGGCAACGCAAGAAGGCCGTTTAAAAAGTTAAGCGAGCCGCTGTTCGCGTTCACAGCGGCGCGCCGAACATTCAATAAGATGGCTGAACAGTCGTCGAAAGCTGAACACATTCAATAATTAGCTGGACGTTGGTTAGGTACCTTTTTCTGTCACACCTCAAGAGGCGTCTGAGGTGTTAGTGAGCTTAGCAGCTGAACCGAGTGGAAAAAGACCAAAGGGAAAAACAAAACAAAAAAAAAAGAGTCAATTAGAAGTCACGCGGAGGTTGGAACCGTTGGTGCTGCATCCTCCTCTTCCTCACCGGTCCGTTCGGTCATCGTAGACACAGCAGCCAGTCGGGGACCGGCCAATCACGGGCCTATCTTCTTCACATCACAGCCAACATTCACGTCACTGAAACTACATTTTTACAGGAGCTGAGCCGCGCTCCCCGGATCTCCCTCCAACGGGACAGGAAGCTCGGCCTAGGCCCCGTCCTAGGCCCGGTTGTAGGCCCCGGCCCACACCCAGTCCTAGATCCCGGCCCACACCCAGTCCCAGGCCCCGTCCTAGGCCCTGTCTTAGGCCCCGTCCTGATCTCCCGATCAGCACTTCTTTTAGCTAACCTTTGATAAATGCTTCAATACATGGAGAAAGCAAACTCCTACACATCAAGAGAGTACACACCAACCTGACGACACATAAATATCATGGCATATCATATCATAGGTCATGTCATATATTTTTAGTTTATTACTACATTAAAAGCCTTTTCATCGCTCCTACGGTTTTTCTACCCTCATGTTGATTATGATCTATAAGCAATACCCTGATCTCCTCTTCTGGCCCATTTTTGGCCCGGGTAGGCCTGATTCGGCCTTCTATCGGCCACGTTTGGCTCACATGGTGCAGGATTTGTCCAGCGGTGGGGGCAGAGGCGGGGTGCTGCTCTTGGGCGGGACCATAGGCTTGGGTCTGAGGGCGGGGGGCCGCAGCGGAGCCCCCATGCGGGCAGCTGCCACAGGCTTGAAGGAGCCCAGGGCATCAGGGGAGGGGTTGGCTGGTCTGGGGGGTCCGGGCGGAGGTCCGGGCAGCGGGCTGACGGGGCTCATGGGGCTGAGGGGGCTCGGGGTACCGGGAGTGCCGGGAGTCCCGGGGGTCCCGGGGGTTCCGGGTGTACCCGGCGTGCTGGGGGTGCTGTGGGGACTGGGCGACTCGGAGGAGCAGGTGGTGGCGGGGCCGTTCTTCACCTGCTCCAGGGTGTCCAGGACCACGTCGGGGGCCGGCCGGCAGCCCTGCCGCTCCAGCTGCCTCAGCTCCCCGAGAGCAACGGTCACCGTCTCCTCGATATCCTGCCGGAGGGATCAGGACGATCAAGGGACAAGATTTGCCAAGTTCAACCATCCTGACAGCCTGACTTTGTCAGCAGGGTTTTTGATCAGTGCTCAATGAGCATCTACGATCATACAACGTAATAATACATAACATATTAATCCAAATCAGGACAAGGGAAGAGAAAAAAAGGGGATACAATGCCCCATTTCTGTAGGGAATCAAAAAGTTCTACCATCCCAATGACTACAAATGGACCTTCCAGCCCTTGTTGGGAAACCACTGCAGATGGTCCAGAACACGGCGCCACCCCTCTGTCCGTCGAGCCCCACTGGTTAGTCATAACCAGATCACATCAAATTCAAGTTCCTGATGTTAGCCCACAGAGCACTTAAGGGTCTAGCTTCTACTAGAATATGTGGCTTACGTCACAACTTGGTCGCTCAAAATTGTCACCTAGCGGTGCCTACATCGCTCTTAGAACAATCCGGACTCCGTTCATGTGTCCTTCCATCATGGTGGAGTGACCTACTAAGCACTACAAGAACAGGGGCGTTCCTATCTATTTTCAAGAAGCTCTTGAGGACCCACCTCTTCAGAGAACATCTCCCACCCCAATACTGACCCTTGTCCCCCTAATAAACTACGAATGCTGTTTAAGTGGAGCTATAACCCTCAAGATCTGGGTATTTTTACCAACAATTTTTACCAATGGTCCAATCAGCCCTACCGATACGTGTGTGTGTGGGTTTGTGTGTGTGTACCTGGGCTAGCGCGTCGGGGTCCATTGCCCTAGAGCGCAGGGAGTCGCTGAAACTGTGCTGGCCACTGCTGGAGCGCCGGATGGGCGTGTCCTCGGGCCGCCGCAGCGAATCGTGGCGGCTCACCGTCATGGTGACGGCGGCCGAGCGCCGGCGCCGCTCGGGGCTGTCCAGGGGCGGGGTCATGCCCTGGCCCCGCCCCAGCAGCAGGTCCCGGGGACTGAAGTGACCCGTCACGGGCGGGGAGCTGCGCTCCATCCCCCCGCCGTTGCCGTGGTTATCGTTGGAGCGGCAGAGAGGGCGGCGGAACAGGTCGGCCGTCCGTTTCCTCCTGTGACTGGAAGCCAGGGCCAGAAGTAGCACAGGTCAAAACAGGTCCAGGAAACTTTAAATGAAGCTCTAAAATAACTTGAATATACACATATAGTTACATATTATATTTTTGTGTGGAATGCTGTATATACAGTGGGGGAAATAAGTATTTGACCCCTTGCTGATTTTGCAGGTTTGCCCACTTACAAAGAATGCAACGATCTATAACTTTAATCATATGTACATTCTAACAGCAAAAGACAGAATCCCAAAGAAATTTCCAGAAAATCACATCATATGAATTTATAAAAATTGATAACCATCTGATGAGGAAAAATAGCATTCTTTGTAAGCGGGAAAACCTGCAAAATCAGCAAGGGGTCAAATACTTATTTCCCCCACTGTGTATATATATATATATATATATATATATATATATATATGTGTGTGTGTGTGTGTATAGACATGTATATGCTGTTGTATGTCTGGAGTTGGTAACAAAAATTATTTCCCCCTGGGATTATTAAAGTATTTCTGATTTTGAATTTGAAATCTCTTCAGGATATCTTTATAATTGCTTTTTTTGGGCATATATATGAAAGTTGGGTAATTTGTGGGCTTCCCTGACTTCAATGGAAACAGCAGCTGTTTGATTGAAAGCTTCCACTGTGTCATCTTGTATCATGTGAAGACAGAAATACAATTCTAGGTGTTAAATTGTCTTGTGACAACGCTTTTGACTAAGTGAGAAGATCAAGGTATTTGAAACCCTGAAGGCTGGCGACAGTTTTCCATTCTTCCAGCCCCGAGTCTGTAAGTTAAATAACTTAAGTTAAACAACTTACAGACTTGTGCGTCTGTGTTCATATCTTAATGAAGATAAAATCGTTGGTGTAAAGGTGGAGTTTGCACAGGTCTTGTGAAGGCTGACAGACAGGGAAGCTGGTCACATGAGAGCTAGCTGTGAGAACAGTGGGTATTTTTAGAGGTGGGAGAAGAAGGTGGGAAGTGGGCTTAAAATTCCCCCGCCTCGTGATGCCGTGAGGTGCGTTACATCGCGGACCTGTTGTAGTTCTCGGGCGGGCGGATGTCGGTGGGGGAGCTCAGCTCGCTCCGGGAGCGCTTGTCCTCGGTGCTGCTGCTCCCGCCGTCGCTGTCGTTCTTCTGACTGAGCGAGTCCGACATGGCGTCGGCCCTGAACACACACAGACTCGATCAGGATAAATCACTGCTGAACCAACAGCGCACCGATCATCAATGAGCCGATCGATAGTGGCTCCTCCAGCCCGTTAATCAACAGCAGCAAATCCACTCAAATCCATCAGTTAAGCTGCTCGTTAAGGAATCAAATGGGCCAATCACTGTATGTCATCTGAGGTATTTCTGTTTTCCATTTCAAAATGGTAAAAAAATAAGGACCCAGATGTTTCAAAACTTAAAAAAGTATAATTGAATGTAGTCTAAACATAAAAGCAGCAATAGCTGATTGAATATTAAAATGACTAAATAGAATAATGTGAAGACCAAAGGGAATTTTCAGGGAAAAAAACCTTCTGGTTCTTACCAGGTTTAAAATGAGGTAAGATGCACAACAGCACAATACATTTTAAAACCACGCCACAATTACTTTAGTAACTTTAAATCAAAATGATGAAGCAGATTGTGAAAAATTAAGTCTGTTTTTCAGTTTTCAAAAAGTGACATTGTGTATTATGTCATGTGTTGTTGGCCAAAGGTTGTTTTTACCTCATTTTAAAGATATCCAAGACCATTTTTTTCATAATGTACAAAAGTATGTAAATTGGAACAATAGTAAATGTAATATTAACATAATGACAAATACAATAACAGTAATAATAATGATATAGACATTACCATTTGAGTTGTAAGTTTAACAAAATGTGTTCATTATACTCGAATACATTCATTTTACAAAATTATGAATAAGAAGTGCACAATATAGAGTATTAAAAATAAATTAAAATACTAAATTAAACCGCATCATAACCTGAATTTATAATGAATCAATTCCAAATGAACTAGACTTAAATCAAATATAGTTATTTCACTAACTAATGTTCTTATTTGAACATATATCCAGAAATGCAAATATTAAAAACAAAAACAATCTCGTAAAAAATTAAAACATGAGATTCATGTTCTATTGTTGATAACATTCAGTATGGTAAAACAAAACTAGTTAAGAAAGAGAGAATGAAAAAAAAAAAACATCTCCCAAATTTGGCTAAAAGCTGGCAAACATAATTCTGAACTAAAAAAAAATTGGACGGAGACGTGCGGGGGGTGTTTTTCAGACTGTGCCGTGCTGGTGTCTGCTGTGTACAAACCATCTGGGGCTGTTCACTCGCCTGTCCTTCACCAGGATGTACTGGTGGGGCACCAGGCCGCGGCGGCCGTTCAGCCGGCCCTCCCACCAGTCATGTGACGCGCGCTGGAACAGCTGCAGCGACGCCCCCTTCTTAAAGGACAGCTCCCGGCCCGACCGGCCCACGTAGTCGAACCTGGCCACCGCCTCCACGCCGTCCCCCTCTGACCGACAGAGAAAAAGAGGGGAAGGATAAGAAAACCAGGAACCTGACAATCTGCAGCTCCACCAATCAGATTAGAGCTTTGAGTCTTTTCTTATCAACTCAGAGGAAGACGGGGGGGGACTGAGGAGGTGGGTTGGGCGCAGAGGGAGAGAACGCGGCGATGTCTCCATGAGCGCCGTCGCCATGGCAACCGCTCTCCGGCAGGCTTGCGCAGGGGAGGGGTGGGGGGGCGGCGTGGGCGTTCGCGTGAAGGTCAGGGGTCGGGCGTACCCTCGTCGCTGGTCTGGGTCTCGGCGCCGGCGTCCGGCTCGGCCTCCTCCAGAGCGCCCGGCTCGCTGAAGGGACTCTCGCTGCGGGGAGAGAGGAAGAGGAGGAGAAAAACCCCCCATCCGATCAGTGCGGGGAAAAACAAAGGGAGGGGGACGCGGGCGCGGCGGGGGGGACCGGGCCCGCCAGTCCGAGTCTGACCAGGCTCCCCGCTCACGCCCGGGAGTCCAGATTTATTCGCTAAAAAAAAGGGGACGCGGCACAGTCTGCCGCCCCCTTTCACGGGGGAGGGACGGCTAGCCGTCGGGTTTAAAAACACGTGTTTTTGACAGCTCTCCAGGTGTCTCTGAAAGAGACATCTCAATCCTGCCAAAGCCTGACCCTGGGAGGTATTTCGACTTTATTTTCCTGAGCTACAAAAGTAAAAAAAAATGAGAAAATTCAGCACTGGGAAGGTTAACCTGAAATGCCTCACCAGTACTGGTCACCGGTCATGCACTTCTCGTAAACCGGGCCGGGCAGCTCCTTGGTGTCGGGGAAGATGTTGTCGTGGTGCAGGATGACCGTCTTAATGACCTCGTTGACGTGCGCCTGACAGGCCACCTGGTCCAGCGTGTCCGGCGTGGGCAGCAGGGTGGGGCCGAACACGATGGCCAGATTCCCCGCGTCCATCATGTTCTCGTCGCTGTACTGGGAGAGGCTGGAAAGAAGCAGGGTGCAGTGTGAGAGTATGGAAACATGGAAAAAAAACACCACAGATTCTGTAAAATGATCAAAATTGTAAGTAAAAAAGCTAAAATCTCCAAGCTGAACATGCCGAAAATGCTGCTTACATTTCAAAGAAAAAATATTTTCTGAGTTAATAGTCCTGTAGTCAATTACACTAAAACAATCCTCCCTCAGAAAACACATTACTTTTAAAGAATGATGACATATAAATAAATATATCATTATTACCCTCCTGTGTTCTGAACATCTAATCGGTATGGAACTGGGGCATTGTGCAAAATAAGGTTGGCGATCTCTAAACCAAACAAAGACCTGGCTGGCATTCAGAGTCAGATTCTGGCAGATTTTTTTCCAAAGGAAAACTGACATAACCCGGAGACAACATCCCAGTCAGAACGGGGATAATCATGAATTCTTTGTTGGCCATCGCCCTTTATTCTGCGGCTTGGGATCGGTTTTTGAAATAGTGATGGTGGAGCGCCCGCTTTAATAACATTGTGGCTGAAAGCGCTTCAGAGCTCTGCTAATAAACACACACAGCGAGTCATCTGGCGGGTACATCACACTTTCACATCACACTCCCCGCTCACACCTCCCGCCTCTCCATCGGTCACCGGGCTCTCATTCTATATTTATTTGAGCGCAGGCAGAAAACAAAACGAGCTCGCTTTTTGTCGTCTCTACAAGTGCACACTTTCCATCCACTCCGTGTGAGAGCCTCTCACACCTTTCTTCCGCTTTAAAGTCACGTGGGAGCTCTGGGAAAATAGGGAAAAAAATAAAAATAAAAAGGGCAATCATCATTAAATGTGTGAGTGGATACTCACTGGTTGAGGAAGGCGAACAGGTAGCGCATCACCACCAGTGTGGCTCTGGGGACGCCCAGCAGGATTTTACGAATGCACTGCGCTCTCTCATAGAGGTTTTCCATGCCTGTGGTAAAGAACGCGCATGATAAAAATCGGTACGAGTCCCCGAGACATCGCGGGGTGTCGGTAACATAAGCGGCACGTCCTGGAAGACACCAGCCGGTGGCAACACAAAAAAAAAAAAAGAAAAAACCAACAGAAGGAGAAGCTCTATCTCTGCTGTAGATGAGATGAGTTTCATAAAGATAATGAGGCGGCAAAGTGAAACAAAGACGGAGGAATTGAGATGGAAAGCGAGTGTGCGTGGGCTGAGGATGGACAGATTCCGCTTGTGCGGATACGGCGCGGCACTCACGGATGCAGGAGATGAGGTCATTAAATCTGTCCTTGGGAAACAGAGGGTTCTCCAAACCCCTGAAGTAGAGCTTCAACACCCCAGCCACAGAGTTGATGTCATGGTTGTTCTCCTCATCAATCAGCGGGTCGTTACCTGTTCAGGAGAGACAAAAAAAGACCCCGTAACATTACCACCTTATCGGTCATGTGACGCTGCAGTGACCTATGAGTTGACCACTCACCTCTTTCAAAAGAGTTCTTGATGTCATTGACCTCAAGTTGGGATCCCGATACCCGGAATATGCCTTGATGCTGAAGGCCTGTGGGAAACGGCAAAGAATTCCCAAGAAATTAGAATCGGGGATGGGCATAGTGGGAAAAAAGTGGTGGGAACTCACAATTGTGATGGAACTATTGGTCGATATGGAATAATACTTAGAATGTTAGTACCACCAAAAGGTTAGGGTTAGGGTTAGGGATGAGATGACAACCAACATGAAACATCAATGGTTGGAACATGTGTGTTAAACTGTGAGCTTAGAGATTTAGTTTGGAATATATATATATTTTTTAACGAGAAGAAAATGGAGTACGGATCAGTTCCGCGAGGTGAACCCAACACATATTTACAGTACGTCAGTAAATCTCTTTCCTCCCTTATCAGCGCTCAGAATAATGAGCAGTAGGAGCAGTAGCTTCTCAGTCACAGCAAAGCTGCCCATCAGCAGCTCCGTTTAAACCGATACTCTGGTTATACGAGCCGCTTTGCTCACATTTGCTTAATGCAGTTTTTGGTGTTTGCATGGTGTCACCACAAAATAAACACATTTGGGAAATACTTTTCATAGAAAAAAAGGGGAATATCATACAGGAAATTTACAGAAATGTATTCAAAAGCCTCCTGCTACACAATTCACAATATCACACCATTAGTCTAGATATAAAATCTACTCTTAAAACAGTCGCTTTTCTCACCAAGGGGCTGGCAGATAAACAGCATTACGCACAATTGATCTCAGAAGATAAACACATATTTATAGACAGTTACAGAGACAGTTGTAAAGCCCTGTGTGAGAGGTGAAACTCACCGTGTAGGTTGATGTAACGGATGCAGCTCTCCACAAGCAAGGGTATGGCTTTGGTTGAATCCTACAAACAAAGATGATGTTTCATTCACGGACATTCATTTAATTTTACTTATGACACACTGACAACCAAATGATTCATTAATCACATGGTGCTTGTCTAATCTTAACCATGTTCTGTTTCTCAGCACAAAATAAATTCAGCACAAAATGAAAAAAGTAATATTTTATTAAACTTTTTTTTTAAAGATGTTAGTGTAAAGGGACAGATTTGATTGAGATAAAACTGGAAATGCAGGGAAAGAATGCGGCATGCAGCAAAGGTCTGCAGAAACACCAGTGAAAAAAAGAGGAATGTGGCTTAAATTCCTTTTTGTCAAATTCTACAAACTAATGTCATTTATTTTCAATTAAATCTTGTATGATATAGATCCCTTACCAATACTATACTTGACTCATATTAACCTTTCTTTAGTATTTTCTGGTCATATTAACTGACCATTACTGAACATATTTGTTGGGATAGGAATTATTTCTAACCCAACTTGTGGCTACATGTTCTTAAGCCACTAGTTTAAGGAGCTGGTAAAAATTAAGCTATAGTTAGCCTATAAGCACCCATTAGCTTTTTAAAACTGCACTTTGCCCCATAAAAAATGATGACACCTAAAATATCTCCTTGGATGTTTCATGACCAATATGAACATCCAGTAATTCCATGCTGTGCTCTTGACAGCCCTTAGATTAATACTGCAGCCTCCGTTAGGTAAACTCCAACCCCCAGAAGTCACTGTCCAACATGTTTTAGATGTTTCTCTGGATGGTCTCATTTAGAACTTGAGGACATGCTGTTGGTCAGATTAATTCAATTTCAATCGAGTGTGTTGGCGCGTGGATACATCCAGGTAAAACCCTTTAAATAAAGTACTTAGAAAAGTGAGGACATAAGAGACACATAACCCCAATAACAGTGTTTTAATAACAGAAATTGCACCTTTAACCACAACCACATCCCCGCCCCCCCCGCAGCCTGACTGAGGTTAAACTCTACCTGATGCTTGCTATGGGAGTTCTTCCGCCCACGACTGTTATGAGCAGAAAAAGGAAGAAGAGACAGAAAAAAAACAGGTGTCTCAGATTCAAAGAGATAAAACTGAAGTGAAGAGAAAAGCAGTAGGGTGGATTTATGAAGGTAAAGAGGAAAAGCGGTCCTCAGCATAGGAGAAGGCCCTACCTGGTTGTCAGCAGCTCAGATTTATATCCTGCGGGATTAGAAGGAAACAGATTGGAATTTCTGAACCTACTGAAAGAAGCTGTACATGTGCACCATAACATATGAGTATCTTGTCAATCTTACCTTCTGCTAAAGCTTTTTTTAACGTGTCATGTTTGGCTTGGAGTTTGGAAATGAGATTGCTTCCCTCCAGGTACTCGCGGAATTTCTGAGAATGAAAAAATAGACTGTAAAAATGACTATATTCAATCAGATATATTAAATAAACCAGATGAAAAACAAAATGAAAGCTATAGCTGCATTGTGCGGTGAGTTCAAGTCACAGTGATAATGAATGATACTTCACATTAGCACCTGTGAGAGAACATTTGGTACATAGAGGTGCAAACTTATTCCTCAGTGTTAGGCAGAATAATCTGCATCAGAACAGGTACAGTATAATGAAGGATTATCTGTTTAAATGAGTTTCAAATAAAGAATTTATAGAGATATATATATATAGAAATATTTTAGTTTTCAATTAATAAAGTGCTACTAAGTTTAATTCAAGATCAGAAAAGATTACAACATTACAGTCATTAAGCATCAGTAAGTGACTTTACAGGAGGTCGATGGTTCCATTTGTGATTTCCCAGAAAGTTGTAAATGAATTTCCTGGAAAGCCTGCCAGAGATCTGTCCTAGTTGTAACTCATTTAAAAGAAAGGTAAATTGTAAAAAATCTCACATTTTTCAATTCTTTTTTCTGTTATTTGCTAATAACATATGTCTTCAACAACAGAGATATATTTACAGTCGTGAACTGGTTTGTATTATACTGTTTTCTGAGGGAGAATCAGCCCTATTTTTGTAATTCACACTTGTTCATCACAAGCATTCTCTTGTTCCCACCTGTCTCACGCATGCTAACAATACCCTATCATGGGATAAACACCCAAAATCAAGGCCCTGCCCGGGGAGGCTGCTATGTCTTGCACCACTGATAACCTTAGTGGATAATTTCTGAGGCTTTGACACCGGTGTGAACACGGTGTCCTGTCGGTTTTTTCTCACATTGAAGTAGAAGAGTTCCGTCTCCTGCTGGTTAGCCCGTCTCTTGGCCAGGCTGGGTTTGTTCAGGTAGCCGTCGGAAACGCTGGACTTCACGGACTCCGAGGACGGGCTGTGCGTGAAGCTCTGAGACACGTCGCAGTCGTCCAGCACCGTCATGTCCTGCAGGGTGGTCAGAGTCGCGCCCCAGGTCTTCTTCACCTAAAGGGAAAAGAGGATTGATCATATGCATAATCTCCTCTCTGACTCAATCAAATTTGAAATGTTTTAGGCGGCGTGCGCAGGTCCACGCCCCCTTCATTTGCAAACCGAGCTCGTATTTACAGCAGGGATAATGGCTGGAAGGCTTTCTATTTTTCTGTGATAATAGGGGTGTGTTTGTGTGCGTGCTGGAAGCTGCTGAGACATGCAGATGCAGCTCATTAATCCCGACTCCTTCAGCGTTTTTATGCCCTTCAGGCTGAGGGAACAGCTGCCCTCCGTGCCAGACAACAGCGAGGGGCACCAGCAGCCCGAGCACCCAGGCACTCTCACATGGCTTTAACTTTATTTTTAGAGGCTACATCTGCCACATTATCGCCCTATTAAAACGGTATAAATTAGCATAACTCGGAGAAAAAATTGGAACCGCCAGAAAAAACAAGGCTTTAATGTGTCAGTTGTGTAAGGAAGTTTTGTGTTCTTTAGTGGACTCTGCTTTGGATTAGTGGCCCAATGAGTGAGGGATAAAGGGCACAGTTTGTTCACATAAGAAGGTTTTCCAGAGGATAAAGCCAGAGTTATGGCAGCCCACCTCCATTTTATTACATTTGTGACAGAGAGGGTGTCTGACCTCCTCGTTCTCGATCTTCAGGGAGGACAGGCGGGTCTGGAGCTGCGTGAGTCGGAGGGTGAGCTCGGCCTGGACCTGCGGCTGGGACGCAATCTGGGTCACCTGACAGTGAGCCAAACAGAAGCAAAACAATCAGGAAAATCCGCTCGACTTTTCATTCACTACTCAAATTACATCGAAATTTGCAGAAACATCTCCTACAAATTTTAAAGTTATTGGAACTTCTTCTTTTTAAAAATGTTACTGAGGACCTTCTAAAAATATTTCAGTTTTTCTAAAACCTAACCTAAACCTAAAAGTTTTTAGTGGTTTCCTATTCTAACATTTCAGTGAGTTTTTCTTTAAGTTTTTGAACTGTGACAATGACAGAAAAATAAAATTTGCCATTAATGAGGTTTTCATTTCATCAGAAGTGTTCATCATAGGACCATTTGCATCATCAATTTGATGTAATTTCATTCTTTTAATCTCACGATCAGCATCAGTGCATATATCCTCATCCTTCAAACTAAATCTTTATCAAAATCTAAATTTGTTTGTTGGATTAGTACTGACTGAGTCGCCCATGTGGGCCTGGAAGCCGAAGCGCTGCGGTGGGCAGAAGGCGGTGGGGTAGAGGCCCAGCAGGCGCTGCCGGTCGCGGGCGGGGTCCAGGTTCTCCACCGCTCCCTCCAGGACCTCCAGACCTGCCCTTCTGGAGGCTTCCAGGCTCAGTTCAGCCGACAGGTAGGTCCTCAGAGCCCGACTCAGACTGGAGTGGTACCCTAAGTCACAGCACTACGGAACACGAGGAGGAACAGGAGTTTTAACTTCTGGACATGTCTAGGGGCAGCTTTCAGCTCATCAATTTAATTGTTTGTGTTGTTTCTAACTGACTTTTGCATTAGGAGATGTTATTAAATTCTTTTCCCACTATTTTAAAATATACAAGATAAATACACAGAGTTCTTAATCTCCAACAGTTGCTGCAACTGTGAAATAAAAAGAATTAATACATATTGTGTTTCTGATATCTTGAATCTCTCCTCTCACTTTGTGTGTGAACCTGTATGTGCGTACATAGGAAGTCATGCAAAAAGAACTGGCATTTTACAAAAGCACAAAGGGATATACTCACGTCTATGATATCTGGCAGGTCATGGATGTAATATTTAAACACGGATGCATTGGTGGCCTCCAGAGTCAGTAGATACTCATTTCTGGCTTTCAGAGTCTTCAGTTTGTTCTCAGAGTATTTCGCCTTCCTCTGATTAAGAGTGAAAAATTACAGAAAAAAGATGAAAATCTGAATTTTTAAAGCAAAAGTTCAGTTATGTGTGCTTATCTGTTTGTCCAGTGGGTTCATCCAAATAATCAGTCATGAATAATTTACAAAAGGTAACTGCTTCTTTAAGCCTGGATCACAAATGGACAGAGCAGTCAGGACAGAACAGTCCTCCCCACCTCCACTCACCATAAGATTTATAACTAAATAATTCCACTAGGACCAATGCAAATTCCAAAAATCTGAATATTCAATATTAACTTAATGAATATAGAACACAAGCACAAGTTCTAACTTTAAACTGTGACGAATAAAAAATTGCTTGTATGAAAGGATGTGTGATGGTATCAAAACTTGCAGCAACATTCAGCAACAAACAGTGACATTTAACATTAAACTGCAAGAATAAGTACATCCTAAAGAAGCAAAAGACATAGAAGGCTGTATGTAGATAAATAAATGAACCAACTTTGCTGTACTTTGACTGTAAATCCACCAGTAAATATCTGATTATCTGCTACTTTTTCATCAGTTAGTGTATAACTGGCCTAATCCGTCTGAAAGCCTGACCTTCTCCCTCATCTTCTCCATCTTGCGAGCGGCGTTGCGTCTCTGGTGGCGTTCTTCTATCCGGAGGCCGAACACAGGCTCCACCCCTCCGCCCGTCCCGGACACGCCCTTCACGCGGCCCTCCTGGCGCTCCGCCTCGCGTAGCTTGGCTTCAGCACTGATCGTCTCCACGTGGTACATGTGGTACGTCTTCATCACCTGGGTAACGCCAGAGGAAAGCTCATGCTTCATCCAGGACCCTCCATCTTTATTAATGAAGGATATCAGGTTCCCTCAAATGGGATTTCTAGTGTCTAGACAAGCAGCCTCGAGTGCTAAAACTCTGACCTTAAGTAAACTTTGATGATTGACTGCCAATAATGAACAGATTTTTTTTTCCTTTAAAGCTCATTGCAGACTGAAAAAATCCGCAAAAGAAGCACAAGCTCATGGTGGCCCAGAAAAACATTAATAGAGATGGGCAAATTTGCATTTAAAAGGAATTCATTTTGAGCTTGTGGAATATCCTTTTTCATTGGCCCAGTTTCTGAGTTGTTACAGAAACATGCAAACTAATCGTACTGGAGGAATATTTTCCCCAAAATTTTTAAATAAAAAAAATGTTGGCTTTCACTTACGGTATAAAGCTCATTCAGAAGCTTCATCAGGTCTTCCTGGAGTTGTGTAATGATTTCTTTACTCTGAGAGACAAATAACATCAGAATTAGTCAGTAAGATGTCAGCCCTTGTGTTCACATAGAGGCGTTATCATATGCTACGTTCTGATTTAGATGAATACAGATAAATGCATTAGAAAAGGTGTTCCTCAGGGTTTGAATCTGAGACCTCAACAGTTTATTTTAAATACTAGCAAGTGTGATCAAAGCATACTAAATGCTCATTTTCACTTATGTTAATGATACAAACCAGGATCTCCATGGGCTTCAACACATTTTCAGTCATCTCCAGTTTACCTTTCGTTTCTGAATCCCAACAAAACAAAGCCACAAAAACAGGGACTTGCAGGCACTCCAAGGTCCTATTTTAGAGACCCCTGCCTTAAAGCCTTAACCTTAAATCCATTACTACTTGTCAAGACTGAGATTCCACAAGAGTATCAATACAAATATCAATGAACTCACTGGTGAAAAATGGGGGGGGGGGCGGATTAGCTACATTTTTCCAATAAAAGAAAATCTCAAATGTCCTCATAGGCAAAGTTCTTCCTCAGCCTGAGCTTATCATTAACAAGTCATAAGTCATAAAGTGTGCAAAGTTAATATAGAGACTGCCATGACTAAGAGTTAAGTGACTGGATATGATCAGGACATGTCCACTTTAGGAGTCTCATTTCCCAAGTTAAATGAAGGTTAATTCAAACAAATTGAGGCTTAATTCTTAAATGAGTTAAATTAATGAACTGTAAGAGGTAAAAAAAAAATATCTAAAGGGTTTAGCTTCACAGTAATGCATTAAGATTTGAAAATGTTTTCTCCTAAAACAGCTTCCTGCTCTGATCCAAAAAATGTTAAGGTACTATCAAGAGAAAAAGACTGATTAACAAAGCTGCTTTGAATGAAATGGGTGAGCCTTAGTACTGTACTTCAGCCTATGTATGATGGAGTTAGTTTTGTACACAGACCTCAAGGCTTTTTATTTTTCTCATTCGGCTTCTTCAAAGAGATCATTTTACTGAAATATAAAGTCGGTCCTCCCCTGAGCTCTGCAGGAGTTTAACAAATTAAACACACATGCACAATAACTCTGCCGCCTCTAAGTTTAGCTCACCGTGTTCATTATTAATCCCTCTTCCGGCTCCTCTTTTATTCATGCTAACTAAAGTGCAGCGGCTGCCAGCAGCTATAAACAGTAAGACCTCCATCACATCGGCGCGTCCACTCTGAAACCGCTCTCATGAAGGACACCGAGAAGAGACGGACGGCTCGGCGGCCGTGGAAATGCCAACAGCCACGTGGCCATGGCAACGAGCAGAAATGATCTTTTCTCAGCGGGTGCTTCGGGAGGGGGATCCATCCATCCCGGGATCCCATAGTCATTTAGCATAATGCAATATTGATGCTGCCACATAACTCTTTCTCCCAACTGCCCGGTTGTTTCATGTATGAGGCAGAGACTCGGCGGAGCAAAGCAGAGCGGGCAGCACAGCCTCGCTTGTTCCATTTAGGAATTCATTTGTTTCTGTGTGGTCAAATCCATTTATTTATCAGTGCTGCTCAGCCCGCCTGATGGATCTCTGGCGTTTCTGTGCCTTTACTTACAGTCTTTTAGCAACTACACACAAGGTAAACCTTGTTTTTTTTGTTAAGTTTGTTAAGGCCCACGATCTCATTCATTAAAAAACTATGGCTATATTGAAGTAGAAAAACACGACTCTTGAAAATCAGAAGTCAAAATGCAATTGCGTAATTACCGTAAACACATCTCAGAATCACAACTAACATTGGTAATAATCTCATAAACACGATGAATCTTTAATATGTGGATTGTTCCAATTGCTAAACATTGCCAAAACACATTGAAAAGATGTTTTTGTGGTTGCTTTTCATGAACTTTGACTAATATAATCCGTCCCAGGCTCACCCTCTTCAGCAGGCGGGCCGAGTCCTCGCTGATGTGCGTCAGGCGCGAGATGACGTTGTTCAGGTACAGGTCACTGAGGGTGGCGTGGTCCTTACTCTCTCTTCTCACCTGACAAGAGAAAGGCAGGGTTGGAAAATACATGCGATTTTTACACATTCTCTTGTAAATTGGATTTGAGGAAAGTCCCAATCGCACGAACCGACCTGGTTTAGCAACAAGTACCAGCAGTTGACCGGAGAAAGCAGGTTCTGGTCCTTTCTGGAAGAAATTGCACGTTTCTTTTTGGATTTCTGATCACACACCTTCTCACAGAGAGTTCCTTCCCGTCCCGTGAAGGGAGGAGCTCTTTGGGAGCGTGCACGTGGACCTACTTGTACTGCTGATGGTCCTTTGTGCTGCGCGTCTTGGCCATGAACCGCTCCGCCAGCTTCTCCAGGTTGCGGGAATACTCCGTTTCGATCTCGGCCTTCTTCCTGAAGAAGTCCTGCAGGTCCTGGAGCAGCTGGACCCGCATCTCGGTCTGCTGCTCCAGGCAGCGCTGCTGCTCCACCAGCTGGGTGCGCACATCTGGACACAGTCAGGAGCCCAAGACCCTGAGACCTGGACCACACATCTGCCCCTCCATGCCTCCATCCATCCATCCATCCATCTGAGAAGCTCTACATGTCATTTTTGTGCTATTATATGCTTTCCTTGGCATTTTGTCTTTACCTCGGTCATAAATCCAGGAATAATATCAGCTTTAGAGAGCTGCAGGGTTGCTGGGGCGCGGGGGACAGAAAGACATGGGCATCTATAAACATGACGGAGTACAGGGCGGTGGGCCCAACAGCAATTTTTATTTTAGCTCAGCTTTACAGGCGCTGGAATATCTATGTTGACTGCAGCCTTGCCGACCAAATTTGACCCCTGTCAGCACGTTTTCAATAAATTATCGTACAGTCTCGCACAGTTACATGAACAACATCGATCAGTTGTAGCCAAAAAAAAACATTTAATTAAGTAATATTTGCTTTGCAGAGCTGCAAACATGAGAAAATGAAGAGTAATATAGACTTTTCAAAAAAGATTATGCGAGTTATGTGCTGAACTGTGGCTCCAAAAATGCCCCCAGCATATCCTACATGAATTTACAAATTGCTTGTCAAACTATGCACTGAGTAATTTATTTTGCATACATGCACACAGCAATGAACAAAGGGAGCATTTGTGTGGATCTACATTCTGTGCCATCATTGACTTGAAAATGGCTCCCGTTTCTCTTTTTTCCAATGAGTACCCAAACCAAACATGTAGAAATCAGTCAGAAACTAAAACAAGTGCAGAATCTATTGGAAATCCTGCTTAAATAAATTAGCACCACGGCAGGAATCGGCATCCATCTCTGAACAAGGAGCGAAATACCATCCTCCTCTTTTTAGCTTTGAAATGACTGTATGCTAAAACCAGTGAATCAATATATATATAAAGAGCGAAATCCTTGGAAAAGACAAGAAAAGCCAAAGAGGTCCTGAATAATCAGCATCCAAATGTGGCCATTCCCGAGAGATCCAAACATAGAGAACACGGCACCAGTGAGATCAGTTTAATCGATTCATAAGCAGTCAACCTGCGACTGTAGCGTGCAAGAAAACAAAAAACAAAACAAAGAAGTTTCTAAATGTCACTGAGTGAAATTTCATTGTGAACCTTTCACCTACTGCTGGGTTTTGGCCCTTTGCTTCTGTCCTGGCATCTGCTACTCTGCACACACAAGCAGTTTCTGTTCCTGCTGTCAGGGGATGAAAGAAAGTTTGAAATTCTAAATCAATTTATAAAACTTACAATCTGGTCTTCTGTTCTGCTCCTATAAAATCTTAATTTAACAAGCACAGCATCACCTGATAAAAACCGCCATTCACTGAAATTTAAGACGTCTGTTCAGATTTCTGCTTTATTTTAATGACTGATGATTGCTTGGTGAAATAGGAAGCGATGGCTAATAGAACTCATCCAAATAGAGTTCTCAAAATCCTCTGATAGAAAAATGAGCACGAAATTCACAATGGAAGGAAACGCAGTGTAGAAGTGTCAACCCAGGATCAGTATCTTGGCAACAGCGCTCCTTTGTTGTCATTCGACCACCCACTTTGGAAACATGCGTCATTTTTTTCAAGGAGAGATAAGCATCAATTTTCCTCAAAAACTGCAAAAATTTCGACAGACCAAATGTGATGAAGGGGAAATCACTGCCAGTTTATGCAAGCCTAACAATACTCATGTTTCATGTTGGATATTGGTATTGATAATCAAGCGTATGTTGTTAGTTTGTACACATAGATTCAGAAATTAAAATAAAAAAGTAATCTTACTCCACATTTCCTCATATACGGATTATAGGCCCAACCTTTAAGATTTTTATTCATCTAAAAAACAAAAATTGTATTTGATTATAGATGTATGTAGCAGAATGCTGTTAAGGAACAATTTATGTATATCAAGTGTATGCTCCCACGTCCAAAGAGCACCTTGAATTACAACATTACTGAATCCAGGAAGCGTTCCAACACAAATAATTATTTGAACAGGGAAAATTGAACTGAGAATCACTAGATGAAAAAAATGAAATGAAAAAAAAAAAATCTACAATGAAGATTCGGTGCAAAAATGTATTTACACAACAGCTGCTGCATGAGCCGTTTCTGTGGTAACTGTTCAGAATGGCCGACAGCCCTCTTTAGTATGTTCAACCCAAGAATGTTAAAGATTTCCGATTTTCTAATGAAATGTTTCCATTTCCTGCTTATTCCTCCTACTGCTCTTTTCCTTGGGAATTACAGATGGAGGCTGTCTGTTTTTTTTTGTCGGAGGAGTCACCTTGGACAGCATCCTGTGGCTGCGTTAAAAACCTGCTCAGAAACACACACACACACACACACACACACACTGTGAGTGAGTTGTACAGTCAGCATGGTGAAGCCTGGCTGCACGGCTCGCTGCTCGCTGTGTTTCCGAGCTCGATCTATCTGCAGCAGCAGGGAGAGAGCGAGCACAGAACACGAAAGGAGCTCCACCTCTCTCTCACACACACACACACACACACACACACAAAGACACACATCCCAGGGGACCGTATCCACTCCACTACCTGTTGTCTTGGTAACCACACACTGTGTGTGAACCATGTGATGAGGAAGGTGAAGAGCTTGTCTCTGCCGCATCGACTTGTGCGCACACACACACACACACATATACACACACACACACACACACACACACGCGATTTGCTACAGATCTTTATGGAAAACTGCAGAGTCCATAAAACTCCTTCTATTGTTGTATGTTTATTGATTCTGGCATCAATTTGCTGTTAAATTAAAATGGCTGCCATCTCATGTTGCTCTCATAGGCTGAAAGCGTGGAGCTGCAGCAGTTTCATAAAAATGAATGTGTGCTCTGCTGCTTCGTGGCCTCATGGCTGTTGCATATTTTACCCTGGGCAGGGAGAATACTCGCTTCTGAATGGCTGACGGGCCAAACGGGATGGGTTTCTACCGAGGTGGTCGGGCCAGTTAATCACTCCTGTAATGTGGCATTAACATCAAGATTAAGTCGTACAATTTAAAGAATACTTACAAGGGGCTGAAGCCAAGTTAAATGCTTATTCTCTGTTGCAAATATCTATGGAAAAATCACACACCCTCAAACACCACTACACTATAAATTACTACATGAACACAAATATAGTCGATTCTGATTATTTCAAATAGAGCTTTCAATTGATTTCAACAATTAAATGCAGAATTTTTTGATTGTCCACAGTTGATTCACAGTTATTGGGAAAATAACTGCACTTTTAATTTATATGCCGGGGTACATAACGTTGCAGAACTCTAAAAGGAATTTTCATTACCTTAGTATTAACACCTTCATTTTGAAAGCCCAGGAACAGACGTGGAAATGTCATTTGAAAAACTTGGAATCCAGCGTTTTAATTACACAAAATGCCAAATGTTGAAAGTGAGATTTGACTGGCTCATTTTTACATTTGATGGCAACAGCATGACATGGAAAGTAGAATAGCTGGTTTGAGTTCCCAGATGTTATAAAGAGCGAGGATATTACAACAAATCCATGTCCCATTATGGGTCATAGACATGTCCCAAGATGGATCTAACTCTCTTAAGACTTCTTTAATTGAACTGTCATATCTAAAAAATACCATGTAGAATATTTACCCAAACAAATCTGTGGTGCTCATCAGCATTTCTGGTCTTCGGCTAAAGAATGTTTCAAGTAACTTCTTCACAGCCCTAAACTGTGCTTCTGGGATCTGCATTTTCTTCCTTTTAACGAATAAACAAGGAAATAAATGAGTTAAACTCGAACGTTTTACTTCCCACTGATGAAAAACCAACTGCTCGCTGCAGGCCTAAAGAGAAGCACGGCTGTGTTCTGAGACCGAGATTAAAATAAGGTTTCCTGTTGCAGAGCAGGAGGATTCCTCCACTGAGGAGGTGAGATTATATCAATGAAACTCTTCGGCTTGGATCACAGTTGAGTGAAAGTGAAAAGGGGATAACCGGCGTGCTTTAGCTTTTGATCTCTGAAACGCTTCTTCCTAGAAACCTCCTTGTGCGTCCTCGGAACACCCTGAACGACAAGACTCAGCCTCTTTGATCAGACCGGCTGCACAGTGTTGCGAAACCCAGAGTAAGCGGACTAAATAATGAGCGGAGGAATTTGTCTGGCTAAATCTGTGGACTGATTCAATCTGAAAGCTCCCCGGAGATCATTTTCCTGCTTTTCCAGGAGGCACTGAGTGTTCAGGTCACGCAACACCTAAGGTCAGAGCATGAAGCGGCAAACTGGGACCACACAAAACGGGTTTTGTGTATAATAATCAATTCATTTCAACAGAAAATGTAGTAAAACTAGAAAAAAACCCAACACACACTGTTAATCTCAGCACCAAATACCCAATCCACCTAGGAGCATATAGCACTGGCAAACCTAGGTCTTCATATAAGGGGTGGAAACCTAAAGAGACAGGCTAAATATTTAGATGTCAGACGTGAACACCACCAAAAATTGCAGTTATGAAGGTCCTTCTTTGTTAAATCATGCTGTGCAACATCTGAAACACACAAAACTACTGCAAAATGTTCTCTCACTCAGACCAAGATCATTCCACAGAGTTTTGAGGTGCTATTGGTATTCCTCTGAACGTTCAGTTAAACGCACAAGGGTTGCATGATTGTTTCTTACCAAATCAAAGAAAAAACAACAAGCTTGGTAATCAAACCTTGTCCAATCCAAAAGACAAGCCATATTTCCACCAAAAACCTTGGAAAAACAACCAGAACATCTTCAGATCTTTGTAGCCTCTAACCATTCAGATGCTGGCAGGCTGACGTGTAAAACTGAAAGGTGAGTTAGATGCATCTCTGAAGACCTCACAGAAGCACAGTTATCACACAATAATAGTTCTTATCATCACAGTAATTCTTATTAGCCAGCCCGGCATGCAGCAGTTGTGGAACACATAGCTATGGTGGATGGAAGCCCTAAGCTTAACTCACAGGAAGTTGTTTTTGCATTACAGTAACAGTGTAGCTTTGATATGCTTGATATTTCAGCTGCGGTCCCCACAGGACAGAAGACACACCACCAAACTAATTCTTATTCCCCCTCCAGTTAGCTTCCTTATGAACATCCGTTGTCCCGCAGAAATTATAGCAAGGAGATAAAAACCACAGAGGGGAAATCTCTGAAAATACTGCTTCTGATTTATTTATCTTGAATCAACTCGTTTTATTGGTCCAGTTCATGACTAGAACATGAAGAGCAAAGTGGAGAACGTCCACTGGGATAAAAACAAGAGGTTTCACAAAGCAGGTGGAGGTTCTCAGATCTGTCTTTGCAGTAGAAATAAAACTGGAATTCACCCTAACCCTAACCCTAACCCTGACTACTCAAAGCTCTGCTTCTCCTTCTGGTTTTGGAAGCTCTGGCCATAATAAGCAGGGGTGGACTTAGAGAGGACTGAATAATCTTCTAAGATCTTTAACGTAGCACCAGGCTCTACAACTAAGGGCGTCGCATGTGACTAGAAGGTTCTAAAAACTCTATTGTTAAATTCAACCGGCAGCCAGCGTGAGGAGGCTAAGATGAAAAGATGGGTTCTGATTTGGTCATCAGACCTCCGGCTGATTGGATCAATGGAGAGAGTTGCCTGGACGCTTAGCCAAAGCGACATCAGTCCAGCCCAGAGCTGCTACAGGCATTTAAGCTTCTATTTGGTGCTGGATGCTTCTGATTTAGACAGCTTACCTATTTCACATGTGAAAGGCAAAACAGAATATATATATGAATATCGGCGATTTAATAACTCGCTCAATCATATTATTTTGAGCACTTGACAGAAATGGAATAGACCATGTTTTCTGTCACACATTAGGTGTTCTGATTGTTAATGTTAACAGGGGCTGGAGTTAATGTACACTAGATTTTTTCTTGCATTAAGTGAGCGTGATGGTTAAACATTTTGAATTAAGTAAATGTTCATTTGGGGCTCCTGTGTCTCTTGTGTGTGTGCATAAGTAGCAATATTATGCAGCTATTTTAGATGAATGCCACTCTACCATTAGTGATACGTTGCATCTATTTTCCATCCAAATCTTGTTTATGTAGAGGACCGGCATAAGCGATGGCTTTTGTGCTGGGTGGAAAAATGGACTTGGGCTTTCACACATTCTGAAATCACTCGGTTGCGGAATAGTAAAGCTATTGTTATCCACAGACACGTTCTAAATCTATTAAGTGGCCTTCCGGGGAGATCCGAGGGTCTCGATTTCATTCTGCAGCCGGAGAGAACAACGAATTTTGGTCACCGATGGTCCAAAGTAGATTACAGCAAAACACAGACAAACGGAGTCCAGGGAAGATCTGTAGGGACTTTTCTGAGGTCCTGGAACTTCCTGCCACAAG
>CAJRST010011113.1:1138495-1245434 GCA_907169785.1 Menidia menidia | reverse complement strand
AAATGCAAAGGACCCCCCGAAAATAAATTCTCTATTTAAAACAGCCCGTTTTGCGCCCCTCCGTTTGCACCGCCCGAGGCTCCGCGCGCGCACACGCTCGTTCCATCCGTCCAGTGCCGCAACAACACACAGAGTAGTGGCCCCGCGCCTCCACGCTGAGGAGCAGCAGCAGGAGGAGGAGGAGGAGGAGGAAGAGGAGGAGCAGGAGGAAGAGGAGGCAGGGAGTGAGGGAGGGAGGGGGTCACGCGCGCTCCAAAGAGAAATCACCCACTCGTATCCAGCACCGCGTGGACCCGCTTTCCAGCTGATTAGGAAAGCTGCATTCAGTAGGGCTTCACCTCGTGGAGTCGCGCGCGTGCACACACACACATGCGCACCGGTCTGCAAGCATGGGGGGGGTAGGAGGAGGAGCGGGCGCACGCCCACAAGTCAGACACGCGCCGGCTGGACCACACATGCACACACACACACACACATGCACGGGTACAGACGCACGCGCGCACGCACGCACAGCAGACTATGGGTCGGTGTCTGATCCTATATCTTCACCTCAAAGTAACCTTTCAAATGTACGGCGCGCGTGCGGCCAATATCAATAATCCTAAATGAAACGCTGCCGGGGGGAGATGGGTGTGTCCGCGGAGGGGGCGGGGCCTGGCGCCTGACGGACAGCTGAGGGGACCAATCAGCTCAGGGAACCGGAGAGAAGATGAAGGGCCTCCCAGAAATCTGCTCAGAATTTGGAAGTTGAGCACTAATGAAGAAAAAGATACACAGACATGGTTTTATCAAATGGTCTGCTTTTTAAAGCAGTCTTAAAAAACATGAATCTTCATGTACAGAGAGAGGGAGATTTTCTCCAGTCTCAAACAGCTCTGCCTCAGTCTGTCCACCTTTTAGATAAGAAAGCACAACATGGATTCCAGTCTCCACCCTATGGCCAAAAAGGAAAATGCAAAATCTAAAGGTAAAATGTTTTTTTTATAAAGCACATTTTATGAACAAGTGCTTTACTTACAAAAAAATGAAAATAATGCATTAAAAAGTGAGAGTTCTAAAGTACAAGCTTAAGAATAAGCTAAGCAAAATAAAACAATATTAAAAAATAATTCATTAAGTTAAGAGTGCAGATAAAATACCTGCAGTTGTCATAAAATTGTATGTCTAGAGCTTAAACAGTTGATTATTTCCACCTTCCTTTGCTCTCTTTTTTGAAAATGGAATTTAAAGTATGTTGAGAAAATGAAATAATACCATAAGAGACTAAAAGAAACATTAATATAGAGGAAAGTCAATATTTGTTATGAGCTCCTTTATTTCCCAACAGTTTTCAGCCCCATTACTGCTGTAGAAAAATTATTTTTTCTGTCAAATTGTTTTATTTTTGGCATTTTTCACACATCAGCTTAAAAAATGGGAACAAATTATGTGTCGTGTTAGGCTGCTGGTAAGAAACTCCCCAAAGATCCCATTTAAACATCATCTATGCTAAGTTTTCTTTCATAGACACACCATGGTGCCTTTTAATTTCTTTTATGTTGTTTCTATTCTGTGTTCTTGTTTTCTGAGCCTTTGATCCTTTGTATGATTAATGTATTTCTTGGTTGCAGTTTTTAATTTAGTTTGATCTTAATTGGTATTGTTTTTCCATCTTCCTCTGGATATTTGTCCCAGTTGTTCTCATTCCCCTGTGTAACATGGAGCAGGTTTCTCCACTTTATCGGCCACAGCTGCAGTCCATTCCTCATTTTTTCTGTTTAGCATATTCTGCCTTTGCTTACGGTCACTTCCTTCCAGTCAGCAACTTTTCAGTTATTTTGCTTCTGTTTTTTTTGTTACTTAGTTTAACAACCATCTTATTTAATCCCTCTGATCAGTCATTTATGTATATGTTGTGTTCGTTGTTTTTTCTTTTCATATTTTCTTTTTTTGGTCATCTGCTTTTTCTAAAAACCTGATACACACAGATCACTGAACATGCATGGACAAGTTTTGTACCGTCATCCTCCAAATATCATGAAGCTACATGAGAAATGGATAGCTCTTTAAACCTGTTCCAGCCATAAAATGCATAAACATCAACTCGTCTTTAAACCAGTTAGCTTTACAGAATAAGTTGCCATGGTAATGAGTTGCCTTAATGACAGTGAACGCTTACATGGACTAAAACTACCGTCATGTAACAAATTCACTTCAGCATTGTTTCTAATTCTATTTTCTGAACCTGAAACGATGAAAGCTGTTTGGAACATGCTCCACTTCCTGGTTCTCTAATTGCCTCACCTGCATCATGTTTGTCATTTTAGCTCCCTGCCTTATTTCTCTGCATTTTGGATTTGTTTTCATGGACTCCTAGCCGATCCGGGAGCTTTAATTATGCTACCTGTAAGCTTGTTTACAGCTCCTGCTTGCCTTTTGAGTCTGCATGCCAATTCTCTTCCCCACACCATCCCGCTAATGGGTTCAAAGAATGGGCTAAAGGGTCACACATGCATGGTTTGTGGATTTAGGGGTGTGGGAGCCATTTTGCACTTTTACTTAGAGTAGTGGTAATTCTGGTTTGTTTGTTTATTATGAATTTGTTTACATTAGTGATGGTTTCATATTTTGGTAATATTCTTTTTGTAATTCGTCTAGTTAAGTGTTTTGCTTTATGTTTAGTCTTTATTTGTTAATTTTCTAATTGTAGTACTTGGTTTTAGACACCTGGGGGTAGTGGTGCGCACAGGTAAGGGTGGATTTAGGTGAGTAATGGCACACACCTGTATGCACCTGGGTAGTGGGCAAATGTTTTTTTTACCAGTGCAAGAGGTTTGCTCACGTAAAACAGCAATAAACGGCCTAAATGACAATTCTTCGTGGAATCATCTATCTTTTGCCTGCGTACGATACCTGCCCAGGGTGCCAGAAGTTGCCGTTTATTTTATTTTAAGTTTGATTTAATTTTCGTTAAAAGCTTGTTTGACAAACGGCTACTACAAGGGGGCTTCAGTAAAGGACAGAAACTGAAGATGTGCAACAGCAGAAACAAGACGGTCACTAGGGGCCAGCAGAGGGCCTCGGCCCACCGTGGACGGGTTCGGCCCACACAGCAGCTCAGTAACAGCGTGACGGATTTGTTTTGTCCCTCAGATCAACGGGGGGGCCTTCAGCGGAGTGCTGACCAAGCCACAGAGCTACCAAACATTAAGCCTGATGCCAAATAGCATAATTTCACTGTTCAACTGCATCAAACATTGTTTTCAAGTTGATTTGAGTATTTCAGGTGGCGCTGTGGCTACAGCTGTAAAACAGGTTTTCCCTTGTTTTTCCATTATTAATCATGATACAAACATCCATCTATTTGTCAGTTTGTCTCATATCTGTCATCATGCATCTGTTAGCCTTTTTCTTCTTTATTTCCTGCAGATTTAAAGGAATTTATTGCATTTAACTTTTGTTTTTCATCACGTGGTTTTATGGATTTTTGGTTGTTTTATATCTAGTGTTTTTTTATCTATGTTTTTTTGTTTTTTTAGGGGATTAATCTATGTTTTTGTGTCTCTAGTTGTTTTCTGGTAATTTGTTGAGTCTACAGATGTTTGTTACTGCATAGTTTTTTTTTTTAGTTTGCTTTGCCTTCTGGTCATTTAGTCTATTATGCAACCTGCTGTCATCCTGAGTTTAACCGGGTCTAATGAGTCTAAACTGTCTCCTTGTTTTGTCAGCCTCCTCCTTTAAGAAGACCCGCAGATGTTATCAGCTGTCTGTCAGAGGTAATAACATATGGAATGTAATTTGTGATTCCAGCTGTTAGACACAGACTGCACATCCATTAAGACCCCCGGAGTTAATGGTTCTGTTTGTTGTATAGCTTCCTGTTGTCCGGGCTTATCTGTCCAGGGCAGAAAAACAACATTTAGAGTCTGCTGGCCTCAAATTCAGGGTCTCAAAATGTTTATGCTAAGAGCGTGTGGAAGGACAAGAGTTAAGCAAAATGTGACCGGTCAGACGACACTGACCTTGTGGAAACTTAGTGAAAATATACATCGCTTACTATGGTGTTTGTGGGATTACGTTTTTTTTAGATTTACAATTTAGTTGTAGACCTTGCTTTTTTTCTTCTGTATTGTGGTTTCTTTCTTGTTGGAGCTTTATATTCTGTAGTTTCCAGTTGTCTTTTTTCCCCCTGGATGTATTGAGTTATCTTGGACTTGTCTCCTAGCTTCATTCACACTTGTTTTCCAGCAATAACTCGCTTGTTGTGGCACAGTTCATTATTCCTCCCACTATTTGTAGCTGTACAGTCATATTTGGCTGGTCCTTGACGTTGTTCAATATTCCTGTCATCTTTTTCTTTTGGTTTCTCTCTCTGGTTAGTTTTTTTCAGAGTCAGTTTGCCCACCAGACCTGTGATTTTCTCTTGATTTTCTTTTTACACCTTGTCTGGTAGTCCAGTTTGGGGTCCTTTTCTCCGAACTTTACACTATTCGTGTTGTTAAAGTTATCTTTTGCTCACAAATAAACATATAAAATGGAACCTTCATTGAAGGATAGAAGTGCTGGAAACACTTGTGGAACCAACTGAATTCGGTCTTCACTTTGCAAATTAGCCCTCCACTTTTCTCTCCCATCCAACAGCTATACTTCCCATGATGCACCTCTCTTTCCTCTCTTCGTACATGTGACAAAACAGAACAGAGGTTTGGATTAAAGAGCTGTTTTCATAAACTAAGTACGACTTGGACTAATTTAAGATTCTAATTGATTGCTTTTGTTGAACTAGAATTGCATAAAATTAATTGGACTACAATTGGCCCAAATCAGATTATATTTTTGAGTTTTTTTGTGATTTGGCACCATAGAAATGAAGCTATATTGACTAAAAGCCAAACATTAATGGACAGACAGAAGCAAAAACCGTATCAAATAGTTCGTGCAGAACATTGTAAAGTGATAACTTTCTCATAACAATTTTTTCCTGTTGAATACATTCACAGACACACGCAGCATCTGAAGTTAATTAGCCGTGGTGAATGGAGCTGGTGTGCAGATGAATTCTGATCTTGATCACCGTGAGATTGCCCTTTGTCGATCACGATGTCCCCTCATTTCCCTTTTTCCTCTTTACAAACCTGCTAATGTTCCCACTTAGTTCCTGATTCGGCTTTTAAGTCGCTCAACTCCCCCACACTCCTTTCAGGCCGATGAATTAGTCCGCTCATCATTCCTCTTCTTATCCAACAGCCTGAAAGATGGCTTGACTCGACTCTTCAGCACTGTCTCCCCACCAGTGTTTTCCATTCACAAGAGGCAGATCATCAAAGTTCTTACAGTTATACAATAAGCCAGAATGTGAATTCGGTAAAAAAAAGAATAACATAGAAAAGAAGAACGTGGGCTCAGGAGCAAGGACACCAGAGGAGAGGATGCATGTGAGTGTCTTTAGGAAAACAGCTTTATCTGCCCACAAACTAACTTTCAGATCCGTGTAAGAGCTTTTTTTTTTCTTCTTAAAGGCTAAAAGTAAAGTGTTTTGTAGTGAGAGCCCAGAGCCTTGGCCTTTCAGATTATTCTGGAAGAAACAACCCCGTTAAAACACAAAATTGTATTTGTTGAATTGTATTTACCGTAAGTAAATACTCTTCTAACTGGTCCTGAACAAAAAGATGCTTGAAGATAAACTACTGGACAGGCAAGACAGAAGAGCATATAAAAAAGGATTCAAAGAACTGGAAGTCAACATAATGGCACCAAATTTACAGCATGCTTTCATTGATTGATCGAAACACCAGACCCCTTTGATATTAAATTTTTTCTGGCTTCCCCACTGACAAAAAACTAGGACAGAAATGTTGACTAGAATAAGTCATTCATCAACCCTGTAAAAGCTTTTTGAAATTGATATATCAGCTTGTTTTCACAGCAAAACATTAAATCATTTTCTTTTTCTGTTCTGGTGTTCCATATTTCATCTGTCACTTTCATAGGTCACTTTCACAGACTTTGTGTTCTGCTCAGGGGGTCGGAGTTGTCAAGGAATTTTTTCCTTTGGGAAAAGATTCTATTATTCTATCATTAGTAGATTGTATTGGGAGAAAGTTAATGAGTGCATCATCTAATTGGAAATGGACCTTTAAAAAATGCTTGTAAACATGTTATTCTTACTATCCATGCTTGGAGGAGAAGAAGGAAATATAGGATATATTTTTAAAATCGTTTTTTCAGGCACAAGGACATCATGTGAAGAAAAATGGACTTTTTAAATATTCGATTTCCAACACAACAATCACTTGTGTGTGTGTGTGTGAGGGCATCCACTGCGGTATTTGATTGATTGATGTAGCAACCCAGCCAGTTTCTATGAGTTTCAAAGTTGGATTCTGTGTGTTACGTGTGACCCAGGTGAAGTTTTTCAGAAGTGTCTTATTTTGAGCTTCCTTTGTGAACTTCTGTAGAAACATCTTTATGTCTCCATACAAGTCTGCCACTACCAACTATCTGACTTGGAGATGATTGTTAATGCACTTATGCTTGAATAGACTTAAACGCTCTATATCCAAAAAGATTTGGAGCATATACAGAATAATTAGGCTCATGTAAGTCATGGAAAACATAGAAATGCAGGTTATTAATGAGCTTGGTGTTTCTGTCCAGGTTTGGGGAATGAGATTTTGAAATTATATAATGTAATTAATTGGAGGTCTACTTTGAAATATAACTCACTTTGTCATTTGGTTTTTTCTCCATGAGTATTGAAATACTTCCTTTTAATCAACGTATTTCAGTTGTGCTTTTTGGAACCATCTACACCTGCAGCACTTTTGGTTTTCATATAAAAAGAAATGGATTTCTTGCCTCTGAGGGCTTTTTGGCGTTCCACAGCCAGACTTTGTGATGACAGGACTGCTTTCAAACTGTCCATTTTCACCTCTGATAAGGGAAGTTTGTAACATTTTCCACGTTGGTGCATGGTAAAGCCTCATTTGCTGTTTTTCTGCCACCCGGATGAACTTTTCCCCAAAAATATGTGGTCAAATGAAAATAAAATGAGATCAAACCTACAGCAAACAGAGAGTTTCAGCTCTCACACACTATGCTTATCATTTCCACATGGACCAAGCACCTCCATTATTTTATGTTCCCTAAGCTGTCAGACTTCATAAATGGGAGGCGCGAAGAGGAAAGGATGAGAAAGGCAACAAAGATAATTCAAACTTATAAACAGAAATAAAACAACCATCGTCAATTTTCTCCTTTAAAGTCACAGCCGGAATGTGACAAGGATATTCCAGAGCTTTACGTCTCTATAAACACATTCCACTCAAATTAGCTGCTGGCTTCTGAAGTAAATCTGCTTTAAATTAGTAAAGTAAAACAAAGTAAGGTTTTATAAAAGCTGTTGAAAAGATGGAGTGCTTAAAGAGATTCGGTTTGAGGGGCCACACAGAGGTGCTCAAAGGTTTTTTGTGAAAACACCCGCTGTAGTAATTCACCATGATCTGCTTACTTTCTCAAGTGGGTATTAAGTGCTGTACCAGACCTGTCCTGCGGGCTCCGGGTCCACTTTGTCTCTTAAAGGCATATCTAGGACACAAATGAATAAAAGATGTGGTTCCAGAAAGCATTGTGGTAGCGTATCGATGAGCTAATTCCTACTTTTGACAGACACTTAAAGGATCTATAAATGAATGATTGCATCAATGAAAAGTTGAGACTGACAACAACATACTGAGAAAAAAAATTAAATGACTTCTGATAAAGGTTGTTCTTCAAGCCGTTGAGCCATGGAGTAAACTTAGTTTTTAACACACTGCTAATCTTTTTTCCTTAACAGAGCCTCGGTTCAACATGTTAGTGTTTATGTCCTGATAGTGGCCAAATGTTGGTTTTATCTTTCTGTTTGTCCTGGTAAACTTTCTCTTTCACTTCAGCCCTGGAATCATTTAACGGGCAGTTGTTCCTAAATCTTTAAGTATTCTTAAAGATCACAGTCGTTGAGTCTTTATTTTCATTTCTTCTCTGAATTCTGTTTGTTTGAATTCTTTTTTCCCTTCACAGTAAATTACAAAATCCAAGCAGTCTTTGAAAAATGACTGATTCTTGAATTACTGACTACTAGTCAGGACATGGATATAAATAAACCATGGCCATTGGTGCATGGGAAATCTATTATATCTATCTTTCAGTGTTGTCAGAGAAGATATCTCTGATTTGTGGATATGAGTGATAATGTCATAAGTGGAGTCTGTCAGCCGGACACTGCAATCATCTGGCACTATGGAAAGTGTATTGCCATGGATACGTCTTATGATTAGTGAATGTGAATGGAGAATTTTCCTTTAATTTATTCTACAGGGCAATTTGTTTATTCATGATGCAAAAACGGGGTATTACTTGAGTACGGGGTCGAGGAAATATTAGAAACTGGCTGACCAACACAGGGATGCGTCTTTCAAAGTGATGCCATTTTATCACTAAAATAAACCCCATAAAAGCTGATGAAAGCCACAAGAGTGTCTGCATCTCTTTAAGAGAACTTCAACTTTTCCTCCTCTGCCTTTGAACTGCAAGTTCATCGTGTCGTTGTCAAAGTTGTGGCTAATTTGCAGGAAAAGAGGCTAACTAGGCACACACACACTAAAGCCTCTGATAATGATTAAGTATTTAAAGTCTGCTCCGGAGAGGCTGCAGGGATTTTTTATGACGGATCAGCGCTAATTCTTCTAAACCCCGTATCTTGTGCTCTCAGATTACCTGATCTGACTTGATCCATGTGTGATCCTCGTTTTATTGCAGCCCCTCTCCGGCGGCCATCGAACGGCAGAAACGATTCCACAGCCCAGAGAGCGCCAGCCAGACTCTGCCTGCGGACAGCCTGAGATCAACCACGGGGATTAGAGGGTAAAACTAAAATAGAAATCGACAAAAATGAACCGTTCCGGTTAATTAAATATGTTTCTCAAATTAAACGAGGTGAGACAACTGATGCTTGGGGTTTTACACCTTTGAAAATCACAGCTCACCCTGCAGAAAGCAACAAACACTGAAGGGAAACTCATGAGACTCGTGTGTTTTCAGACCCTGCAAAGCAATCCGGATCAACCGGATGATTTGTTTGTGCTTCAAACATTGTTACACAATCGACACTTACGTAAACCACGCACTGAGTGCTTTCGTGATGAGCTGCCCTTGACTGCTTTTTATTAGCAACAGCAACGATGATGATTAGTAAGCGACTGTCCATATCGTTTCATAATGGTGACGTGCCGCCACAAAATGACTGAACAGTTCACAGATGGACATATGATTAGTCCAAAACGCTCTTGTCCTTCCACTAACCGCCTCATCCTACGCCGTACTCTACCTCAGGAAGTGCTGGAATTGTCATATTTCGTAGAAAAAAAACAAAGAGCTACTGTATTTATAAAACATACCTCAAAATGAACCAAAAGTAATAATCAATTTGTGAAATCGTGAGCAAACATATGAGTTTGGCCTTCCTGTCTGCTCATTCTTTTGTTGATTCTGATGGTTTGGGACTGTAGGAGAACACTGGTCAAGGGTTGCTTTTGTGTTTTTGTTTAATGTCACTAGAACCAAATGAAGGATCACTTTATCTAAGTCACCACGCAGAGGGTCAAGCTTGTTTCTTTTGAACTCTGCAAAGAGTGTTCTTGTCAGCATGTGTGTGATTTCCACAGAAAGATTCTGGAAAAATTGTGGGGAGATGAAGACGTCTGTTTGGATGCCTCAGGGTTTCGTTTAAACTCTTTGTATATAATGGGTTCTGTTGGTTTCTCAGTTTGAACATTGGAGGTTTGCAACACAGTTGGTGTCTGAGTCTGAAGCCATGCTTTTTGACCAGAAAAGGACACAATTTGGGGAAACGGGTCTCCTAAAGTGGCGGATTTGAAGTTTTACGCAATGTAGGTCACGAGTGATGTCTGGTTGAAACTGAAGATGGAGAAGGGGATTTTGGGTTGCTCTAGACAGCTTTTTGTGAAAAAAGAGCCGAGCCAGAAGGTAAATCTCTAAATTTTCTGGCCCATCATCATCCCAACTCTCGCCTGAGGTCACAGATCTGCATTTTGACTGAAAGAATTCAATTACTGACGCAAGTGACTGCAATGACTTTCTTCTGTGTCCCTTTTGTAGTGAGAGGAATTGGTTGAGGTGTTATGGTATCTAATTAGAATACCTCCTTTTTGCCTCCCTTTGAAAATGTTCTCAGCATGTCCAGTTGAGTGGAGATCCCCGGGCAGACCCTGAAATTGCTGGGTGGGATAAAATTCCTCCCATCTGATATGGAAATGTCTTGGAATCCCCCCAGGAGGGAGAGGGTTGTTACCCACCAGTTGTGGGACAAAAAAAGACGATGAATGAATGGATGGAGACAATAGCCAAAGAAACCACTATTAATCCATTATTATTGGTTGTTTTGTTACTAAATGTTTGGTTTGATGTTTGTTACTAACTTTGGTTTGTTTGGTTTTTTTCTTTCACCCACCAACGTCTAAAAGCTTTGTTTGGACAGTGTTTTTTTTGGACAGGTGCTTTTATTCTTTTTTGGATATCATATTGAATGGTTTTAAACTATATGTACAATAAACTCTGTTTTTACCCTAAGTTCCTCATCTCTTCCTTTAGTTGCCAGGTGCACTTGTGAGTCTAATAGGGAACTCCTTTTTTTGGTGTTGGCTCTGGGGTTTTTTTCAGTTTTATCTTGGACACCCACTTTAGGACACTTGGTCACATTTAGTAGCTGACCGATTAGCTTTGCAGGGTGGACCCGATTTAGATGCATGTGAGAAGAAAAACCTATTCTGCTTCAGGAAATATTCCCCCTTTAGTTGTAAGTACACAATATTTTGATGCTATTTCAGTGAAGCATGGGGGTGGAAACATCATGCTTTGGGGCTGTTTTTCTGCAAAAAGGACAGGACAACAGATCTGTGTTAAGGGGAAAATTAACAGTGGCCATGTATGGGGAGTTTCTGAGTAAAAACCTCCTCCCATCAGTGGGAGCATTGAAAATGGAACGTGGCTGGGTCTTCTAGCAAAACAATGAGCCCCAAAAAAGAGGTGCTCCATTAAAAAGCATTTCAACGTCCTGGAGTGGCCAAGCCATTGACCTGTCAATGCCAACAAAACTAAAAATTGAGATGAACTTTTGTTATTGACCAAATACTTACTTTAGTTTCCACCATAATTTAGAAATGAATTCTTTAAAAATCTGAAATTTAATTTCCTGGATTTTCTTTTTTTTTCCCATTTTGCCCCACATAGTTGAAGTGTACCTATGATGAGAATTAGACCTCTCAGTAGGAGAACTTGTACAAACATTGGTTCACGAAAAACATTCTTGCCACACTATAACAAGAAAAATACAGAGCTCTTATTCATGAACTACTTCCATCTTCAGGAATATTTGGGATCTTACAGTCACATAAATGTATTTGCCATTTCAGAACAGACACATTTCCGTCTTTGGAACAGGATCAGACATACTGCTTGTTAGCCCGATACTTTAGTTGGAAGCCTGAGAATAAACCAAAGTAGATCGAGAGTACAAATATGACAAATATTGGTCATAAGCAAAGTAAATCAGCTCTGGGCTCTCACAGACAAAACTCCCATGGGATCTCAGTCGGCAAGAGCCCCCAAATCCGGATGTGATGGACATTTATCTTCTGGGCCAGGCCCACCCCGTAGAGTAGGACAGCTGGACGCAACCAAGTGCTATTGGTCAGTTACCTCTGACATGAACAGGTCAGCTTCTAATTAATGCAGATTTCAGTGGAATGTGATATAAAAGTGTGTGTCTGTGTGTGTGTGTTTACCTTGAAGACGAGTATCTACAGTAACAGAGAGAGAAGGAGGATGTGTGGGCAAATCTGGAGAGTTTAGAACAAGAGTATAGTTCTAAAAGGAATAAGACATCAGTCATTTACATGGATTATGTTATAGCATACAATGCTAAAGTAAGTAACTATAGCCCAATTCTAACATGTTCATTAGACAGACAGCAAACAAATTTGGGAATCTCATCTCATCTGACCAGTCAAACGGGTCAAAAGAAAAGAAGCTTAAGCTGTCAGAGGAGTTTAAGTTTTAATTCACATCTCGAAAGCACAATTTGTGATGTGCAAAATTAAATTATAATTCAGCTAACCATTAGCTTTTAATCATTTAGGTAACAGCCTCCAGATTGGTTGTAACCTCACGTCCCCATTCAGACACAAGAAGGTGAAACTTAAGCCATAAAACTATTTTCCTTTAGGGACATCAAAAGACAAAGATGATGTCAGTCCAGTGGACGAAGAAGCCCGGTATTGTCCTTTGATAATCAGTGTAAATCATTTCTCTTTGAGCTGTCTGTATTTGGAACCTCTCTACTTTGTATTTCTGAAATGAATCACGATTATTTATCATGCTGACAGCATCAGCCAGCCCGGTGGATCAGAGTTCCGCTCAAACAAACAGTGGAGTGGATTTGCCTTTCAGCGAGAGCATCCTCCAGCAGACCAACACAAACAGGGGCTGCGCATAGGTGCAAGGCCAGCAGTGAGTCTGTGTGTGTGTGTGTGTCTATGTGTGTGTGGGTGGGATATTATCTTATCAGTCAGGAGCCCCATTGCTGGAGGTTTCGGATCTGAATGTTCACTTAGTCATTTATTATCCCAGAGCCTTAAAGCTACACAAACCCTAAGCCGTTCTGTTTTCTTCAGAGGCTCCGAAGGCAAATCAGTGCCGGGCTGCCTTTGAAAGAGAGAAGAAATAGGATGAAATGGCGAATATGGTGGTTTTCGTGTCCAAAACTGATCAAGACACAGAAAATAAAAAAAACTAGCAACAAAAAAAAAGCTGCAGGATTGCATAAGTTGTTTGGTGTGGAACTATCACACGATCTGTTTCATTTGTGAGAAATATTTTATATCTCAGCCAGCTAATTAATGCAACTGAGAACAGAAGAAGCTGACATCACACTGCACAAGTACAAATAACATTTGATTTAAGCCTCTCTCCAACCATGCTTTTCAACCTTTATTGAAAAAACAAAAGAGGCTCGATAGATTTCTACTAGAGGGCTCAGAAAAACAGAAAAATGTCCAAATCACACAGTTCAGCGCCGCTCATAACTCTTTTGGTACTGCGCTTTTTGCAAGCAAATCCAATCCTGTTCATTTTTTTATTTTATTGCTGCAAATGCATTCAGTTTGTTTAGGGAGACACGAACAGAAACAGAAACAGCACAAAATGACTGCAACAAGATCCAAAATAACTAAAAAAACAAATAAAATGAGTGATTACAGAAACCACTGACTACTTAACCATAACAACAAAAATAAAAAATAAGTTTCTAAATTTCTAATTGTCACAAAAGAATGCAAAACGAGAAATCCAGTTAGACTGTGTGACGACAAGTAATACAAAATGGTAAAAACCACAATGAAATATTAAACAACATTACAAACTATGAACATTTTTTAAAAGACCTAAAATCACAGTGATAGCTAAATGTTTAACTGCTATGAGGAGGCCGAGTCAGATACCAAAGTAAGTAAGACAGAGATGCCAAAACCTCTTTCTATGGCACATTTAAAATCATAACTCATACTGACCTTTAACATGAGTGGACATAATATACTCTAACTAATGTGAATACATTTAAAGGAATAATCAAAGCTCATGCCAAGATTATTTGAAAATAGAAGATACTAAAAATATAACTGACCCAAGCTAATGTCATAATAGAAGGATTAAATAATAAATTCCCTTCATGGTTGAACAAGACAGCAAATAATTTAAAGACAAAAGCAAATACTAATATAAAATATGGGCACATGAGACACAAAACAGCCACAGAAACACATTCCACAAAAAAGTAACTGAGAGGAGGATGGATAGCCTTCAACAGTTTGTTTAGGTCTCAGTGAGCTCCTCAGCTTCAGGTGCGGAGGTCTGCCTGCTTATTGTATCTTTATTGAGCGGGATTCCCTGTGAGATTTGATTTCCTGAAGGCTTTACTGTTCTAAACAACTTCACAGCCAAAAGAGAATGTGTCAGAGAGAAGGATGGAGCAGATGCAAAAAACTGCCCCAAAAACCCAACTGACACCATTAAATCAAGAGACACTTACAGGTGACAGATGGAAAAAAATGTCATTTTTCTTCTGTTTCTACAAGCACCTATTTTCACTGTTTAAAATTCTCAACATGAGTAAAAATGCAATTTTAGGTATCTCCTCAACTTTATTCCAGCTACTCTGCAGAGCCTTGGCTCCCATCTGCTGTGCCAGAGTGGTGCCAGCTTCTTCCGCAGATGCTTTGATTTTGGCTTTATTAAGGAACATGCATCAAATATCTGCCACCACAGGGTATAAAAGCGTATCGAACAATGGAAAATATTCTGTTTTTGGGGGAAATGTTTCTGAAAGATTTAGCTGAAGACTGTGCATGTGCAGGAACCACTTTTATTTGGACTATTAACATAAAAATTGAGCCACACAGTTAGTTCCAACTCTGTCTGAGCCTGAACGTCAGACAAGGGAAGTATAAATAAAGTATAAATATCAGGTAATTTTTCTTTATATTTTCATTTAACTGCATTGACTGCTTACATGAACTTGGGTAATATGGACCACCGTTTCCAAACACTGGTCCCGAGGCTTCCAGCATTCCTGATTTAAATAAATGGGACAGCTCTCCGGCTGTTTCAGCTCCAGAGAAGGCTGATGAAGACGCGTTCTTCTGGAAGCTGTGGAACTCTGATGACATACAGAGCAACACTGATGTAGACGACAGACACCAATGTCTGAAAAGTTATCGCTGTTACTTTCAGAGGGATAAACTTCATTGTCAGGACATCCCTTTTACAGCTGAAGTTTAGTTATACGATTACATTCTGTGGTCCAGACACCCTGCAGCTGTGGGGAGGAGGTGTGTATCCAACACTAAACAGGTCCTCTCACTCTGCTGCTCCATTAAAAGCTCCACTCACACACCTGTCATGACACAGTCTGAATGTGGTAAATCAGGGCTGAGAGAAAGGCCATCTTTCATAAATCAACAGCCATTTTTTTTAACAGGATCTTGTCTCATCGATGTTAAGACGTCAGAAAATTGTGTCAAATTGTTTTAAGGCGTAAAATGCCACCTACTAAGGTGACTGCAAATTGCAGATATTAATCAGAAAGTTGAGAACTTTCTTTTTCAAAGATTGATCTGTTTGTTTTCACTGTTACCCAGTGAAAGCCTGTGTGCTTTAACCAACACTTGACTGTTGACCTGTGTATTCCATAAGGGGTGCTTTTGACATAGTTTCCACAAATATTTTCAAAACTTATTTTAAACTCATACTTTTTCAGCAGGAACCGATCCACACGGACATCTGACTCGAAAACAAGTCTCACAAACTGTGTTGGTTCCCCGTGATTGTCAACATTCTCATGAGCCATAAAGAAGAGGAATCGTCCCTCTAGGATTCATGTCTATCCATCCATCTCCATTCGCACTGAGAGTTCCCAAATAACGTCCAAACATCAAGGTGGGAAAAGCTGATAAGAATGAGGTTAGACTTAATCATAGCGTGACAGTATTACTCTGAGAGGGTGGGAGAACACATGGCCATGTGGAGCAGGATGTGCCCTAATGACCCATGACCCCCATAAGTCCTGTAAACCCCCAAATGTAAACATTCCATGTGACAGTGCTGCTCCAATGAAGTGGATTTTGTATCATATGTACAAAATACAAAACAGATAACAAGCAAGCACGCTCCCCAAAACACGAGAACCGAGCAGAACCCACGAAAGGTTGGGAAAATGTCTTTTTTTGATGCTGTGTGTTATTGAAAGGAGAAAAAAAAATGCAGTGTTTGTGCAGTTTTTGTGTGACTGGTCACTGCGGACCAAATTCCTTAAACCAAAATTTTATCCAAGAAGATCAGTTAATAAAACAAGCCATTTCATGATGTGAAACTACTGTGTACCATCTCTCATAAACCCAGTTGTCAGAGCTGATGGGATGAATTGTTAACACACAATTACTTTTTCAAACATATTTCTCCAAACCAAATCTGTAATAATTCTAAGTTACATTTATGATGTGTGGAGCAATGAAAGGGGCGAGATTGAAATTGGTCTCTACAGAGAAAGCAGTCCTCCCTGAAAGGAGCTGATTTGATCAATGAAGGCCACCAGGGGAAAGAGGAGGGAAATCCCTTATATTTGATCTAAAAACTGTCTGAGCAACCTGTTGAACAGACAATACGGTCAGTTATATTCATGTGGAAAGAAAGAGATACTTCGTAAGAATATTGTAAACATGATCTATTTTTTCTGTTTTTTAAGCCATTTTTAGTTTGGTCAATTAGCCTTTTAAGATGTTTCATATCTATTTTTAAAACACACACAAACACTTGGGTCTCCAACACTTGCCTCACGTCTGTCTTAAGGATGGTTTCACTTTTACATTTATATTATTCAGGTTTTGTTAGGCTTGTCCTCTTTTTTTTTTAATTCCAGGGTTTTGTGGCTGCTTCCTTTTTCTGAAATTGCACTTTTATCAACTTACAGCTTACAAATGACCAGCATAGTACATAGCTCATATAGTGGAACAGATTTGACATGTTGCCGTTCTGAGGGAGTCATTATGGCCTCCACTACCCTGAAAAGGAAATGTCTTGCTGTGCAGCTACAAAAGTTCTACTTTGTTCACCTGCTTTGTTTCAGGAAGGAAACCCCACTCTACCTAGGAAAGTCTTATTCTGCTTATTCAGTGCCCATTTCTCACATAATAGTGGTGAGTCAGTGGTGGGTTAAATAGTGCCTTTCTTTAGAAACTGTTAAGGATTTAGGATTAATTCCATTTGCATTAGCAAACTTTTTCTCTTCATATATCAATCATTCCTCTTCATCCTCATGAATAAGAAGAGAATAGGCAGTCAGATTTCTTTGTGTTTGTTTTGTGGTAGAAGCCTGTGAATCACTGCTGTATATTGCAGCATTGAAGTATTTACCTCAGGATAAGGACTCAACAGGCTTCCTGACTCCACCTCTATTTCACTGCCACACTTCTTGAGAATAAACAGGCCTTCTCTCACATTCCGAAACTCCCAGAACAGGAATTACACAGGGCCAGGGTGCACAAGCAAGTGTGAAATCAACTAAAGCAAACCACAGCGGCCCAGTCTCACAGAGTTTTGGTCAGGGGAAGGAAGTTTTGCGAAATCCGGGCCGACCAGGACTGAAACAAAATACAAGGTTTTTTATTTTAGACCCGTGATAATGGATCTGTACGGGTGCTTAGGTTCCTGGAGAGGTTTTATTTCCAGGGAGCATTATTTGGAATTTTACACTTGTGCTCTGATCTGGGAAATATGTTACAACCTCTGCAATGCATTAAAAAAAAAAAAAATTCACATATTTATGCTCCATAGAGGATCAATTTGAATGATGTAACGCCACCTTCAGTTAAAAATGTAGCCAGTCTGGCACTTTAGTTTATGACAGATGCATGCAAATATAATTTTGCGATCACTTTGGGCTGCGTTCTACTTAACCATCAGGAAATTGCAGGATACGTTTTATAATAAATGTTGCTGTACGTTCGCAGAGCACTTTATCAGAAACACCTGTGCTATCTGATGGAACCCCGTACACTGATACCCACCCCCACCCCTCTAACGAGTGTTTGTGAGGAACGCTGTTATATAAAAAGTTCAGCGCACCGACACTCAGTCATCTGAACGATAAACAGAAAGTGGAATTATCACCTTTCTGACCGTGTCAGCAAAAACTGAAAATGCAGAGGCTTTGAAGCACAAGACTGTCCAGGTGTTTGTAATTATGTGCTCAGCGTCCTCCAAAACACAAAAGCCTCCGCAGCCGGAATAAGAAGAAACAACCAAAGCTCTTTAAAGTGCCGTCAAACCTGAACCCCGAGTCATGAAACGCCTCACTCTTTTTCTCCATAAATCGTCTTGGAAACCGCAGGAAAAAAAGATGGCTCACAGCTTGTTAGGGGGTGATGAATGTTGTTCGTGTGCTTGCCAGAATCCCATATTCCACACGACTGTTTATGTCTGGGGATGTGTTGTTCTTACTTTTTTTTCTCAGAATCACAGAACAAAGCTGCGTTACGAGATGTGCTCGGGGAGAAAAAAATCCGCCGTCCATTCCGCTGTCGGGGATTCAAATCTGCAGAAACCCATCGGGTGAGTTCCCACGGACCGGTGAGCCAGGGCCTGGCCTCCCCCAGTTCATATGTGGCTTACACATGAACCGAAAGGTTTCTAAATCTATCCGAAAACCCGTTATTCAGCAGCTCCGAAAATGAAATACCGTTTTAGGCCCGTCTTTAAAAACTGGGTCAAATTGTTCAGGTCTTATAGAGCAGCAGGGGAGATTTTGGGGAGATGTAGGTATGGTGCATACTTCTCAATCCAGCAGACAGCAGAACATTTCAAACCCTCACGGGTTTCAGGATGGATGTCAGGGGTGGAGTTCAGAGGCTGAGGCTCACAGGAGCAGGTGGCTTTTAAAAATTAGAAACTTTCAAAACAAAGTTGTCCAAAATAATTGTTTTTCATTGTTCCTATTCATTTCAATGAGAATAATGATACCTTTTCTAACTCTCAAAACTGAATTCTTTTGAGCAGCGATGCTCAAAACAATTGTGATTGACAGTTCGTTTGCAAATGAGAAAACGCAAAGAATAAGAATACACAATACAAGTAGAAAGTGCTTATGAGTGAAGGATTGTGTTAAGTAAGCCATTTTTAATGGGTGGGTTTTGACACATGACTTGGGCAGACACTGATGTACAAATGTCCAGAGGAAGCGCATTCCAAATTCAGGAGACAAAATTGTGAGTCTTTGGTGGGAAGATGAGCTGGAGGAGGGAAGAGGAAGGAGGCACAGGTGGACCTTGTGATAGAAACTGGTGAGTAATCTTTAGTTCATCAAAAAGTCTCAGGCTACTCACAATCTGGACACAGACAGCTTAGGACAAAGGGTTTTTCTTTAAAAATCAGTACAGACCACTTTAGGAGACTCAACACTCTAAGAAAGTAAACAAACTAGAAACGGAAAACGGAGAACTGGCTGAAATGGGGGCAATATGCTAAAAATCATGACCCAGATCTGGTTGTGGACAAAGGAGCATTAATACAAATGGAAGATACATTTTAGAGTGATTTTAGGAAATGAATCCAGGTGGAAAATAAGAACAGAGTAAGCTGAACAGAAACCAAAAAGTGTCAAGTTGAACATGCTAAAAGAGGAGTGTGAAAACAACTAAACTACAAAATCAGATCATCTACACAGAGGATAATATAGACCATAAGCCTGTGTGAGGCTTTGAACACACCTGCTGGATTATTGGATGTCTTCCAGAACAGAATACAATTAAAAAGATATTAGAAAAAACACCCCAACATTAATCACACAACATTGACAAGAGGGTATGTTTCACTAATCTTTTTCTCATTTTAAACTAAAAACCCCACCATGGTGTTTACATTGTTGTGTTTAATACCTCAGATTCACAAATCTAACGCTGTGTGTTTCTGTTTATCAGCTGCCGGCAGTTTTACTCCCTGAGCTGACACCAAAAGTCGAAGGACAAACAACTCCACAGAGGGAAAATAAACCGGAGATCCACTTTACAGAACAAGGACGAGCACTGAGCGCACAGAAACATGGCCGGTAATTGCTGCTGTGATAATTTCTGGGGAGAAAGGTGAAAAATAACCCACATGCCATCTCCATCTGAGATAAAAATCATCGATCAGAGCTTCCCCGTGTCTTACATAACGCATACCACCACATAGCATCAACAGTCACAGATAAAGACAGATACACTTTTATGCTAAGCTTCCTATTGAAGTGCATTATTTAGTTTTGGAGACATAGATGCCAGCTTTGCTGCTGTTTTGGCCTTTTTGAGTTTCCAGTTTCCGGTCAGCCTGATGTATAGCCTCAGTGACCGGGTTTTGGTAGAGACTTCTGCTGTTTTTATTTGTTAATTTGACAGATTTTTCATGTTGATGCTTTTCTCCTTTTTCCTGATTTTTCTACAAATGGATCCACACTGCACGGTTCCAGGCAATTTCCTATTTAAATACTTTTGTATTGCCTTCAAATCAAATTCATAAGCAGTCAATTAAATGTTATCACACCATGCAGAGGTTATTTTGCACATCCACCAGTTCAACTGGTCTACAGACGTGTCATTGAACCCCTCAATTGCATTACATTTCCCTTCAATCGTGTCCTCCCCCCCTCACATTTTGCCTCGTCTCTGCTTTCCCAAATCAATTAGTTTCTATGTTATCTAACCCAGGCTCGTTATCATTTCTACAATCAAATTAATTCATTTATCATCTTTCTCAGTCGAGCTAAAATAGGTTTGAAAACAGAGTTAATTTTTGCCTCCTAAAAATAAACTGATACAATCCTTACATTAAGATTAAGAGGCAAACCTAACAGAAATGTCCAAAAAAAAGAACCACAAAACATTTGCAAAGCAATATTTTTCTTAAAACTGTTTAAAAATCGCTTTGATTATAGATTAAAACCAAAACTTTTTGCAGAACTCAAAGTGAAAAGACTCATTGAGATGAATGTTTGCACCCTTTAATTCACGAGGAAACGCGTATAATGTGTGAAATTGGTCTGTTTACTAATCTCTAGAAAAAGAAAAAAAAACACTTTGTTGATATAATTCCATTAATTTCTTGCTTCTATTTCTTCATCTGAAGCGTTTGAGCACAGTTTGGACTGATTTTGTCTTTCATTGCCTCCAGTAGCAGAGTGGTCACCCCAGCGGGACACACTGACCACACGCTGTCCGTCTGTCTGTCCGGCTCAGAAGCCTTGACTGAAGTTACCAATCAGGAGCATTGTTGCAAATTTCCTCAGGATGTTCAACCTCATCCTTCATGCATTGTTTTACCCCTCAGCAGCTCCTGTCACCTCATGATTTAATATTATCTAAAAAAAAAACGACAACAAAGAGCACAAAACATGGGACTCACAGCAATCTAAAATGAAAAGATGCTAAAGGAAAAGCGAAACAAAATGAGACACACAGCTGCCAAAATCCTAGAAGATACGCTAGAAAATACAAATCAGTGCAGCATGACCGGGCTGAGGGGGTTTGTTTTTGTTTTGGGTCTCTCTCAGTCTGGTGGTCTTCCTCCTCTCTGGGAGGTTTGGCTCGCTAAAATGTCTCTTCCCACAGTTCTGCAGCAGAAGTCACACTGTGGACCTGGAATCCTGACATGGACCTGACCCAGAAGGCAACATGACAGTTTTCCAGGCACATCAGCCTGTCTGTGCTTAATTGGCTAAATCATTTTGTGCCGGGGGCCGGACTAAGCGGGCGGCTAAACCCGCGCTGGCCTCAGCTCTTTGTTTTCGCCTTGGTGGAGGGAACCCAGAGAGTGGATTAGCTTTGGCCGTGATCCGAGCTGATGAGTTTGGACAGACTTCACTGGGAAGCAGATGATCAGACGATCATCCTCTCAACACGACCAACTGCGTAACAGTTTAATGTCCTTTCATGTCTGACCGGCACACACTGCACGGGCACGGGCTCAGATGGCCCCGAGTGCACGTGACCCTCCTAATGAATGTTAACACCCATTAGCAGAGCTTTAAAACGCCAACAGCAGAAACATATCTGGCTAAAGTCATTCATGTCTCTAAATGAAATAATCCTTTCTAAATGATCCGCCTGATAAAGTTTCATCCCATAACGTACATGTTGTTGCACTTCAAAGGTGACATAACATAAAAATATCATTTTTTTCTAAGTGTTGGAGGATACGTTATAAAATGTAAAACTCCTGAAAATCCCTTCTTTGTTTTCTTTTTTTTTTTTAAGTTTTTCACTCAATGAGTTGAACTGGTAGTTGAACACTCATGTTTCCAGATGGAGTTATTTTGTAAGGGGAAAAAGTTGAGTAAAATAGATAAAAATGTGTATAGCCTGTTTTTCCCATTAAAAAAAGGAAGCAAACAAAGCAGATATATGCAGCGACAATAGCTGTACAAAGGTATAAAATGATATTCTACCTTGGTGGCTCTACTGTTAATAAGCCCGCCCCTAAACGTTAGCAAATTGTTTTAAATCCACACGAGATAAACTGTATTCACATATTATTTCTGCCAGGTTGATGAATGATTCTTGAAGAGGGCTTCGTTTAAATGATATTTTTATCAGTGATAAGTTGCTGGTGTTACACATGTTTCTGTGAAAGTACCTGTACTTTCTTCCCTCGTTCACTATGTGATTCATCATCATCTATTTAATTGTTATCAATTGTTTAGTTTGTTTCCTCAACTGAAATGCGCATATATGCATAAACACTCCATCAAGGGATAAAACCAAGCAACAATCATGTACAATTCAATATGAAACTGACATTTAGAGGACAATAAGCTACGTTTTAACACTAGTCCCTTCCATGTTTCAGAGTATGTGAAGTTTTAACCAAACCATCAAATTGATACATAATTGGATGTATTTATCTAATGTTGAAATCAAATTAAGTTTAAAAAGAGAAAAGAGCCTATTCTGCACATGGAGGGTAAACTAATATGGGGTACAAAAGAAATGTCTTTAAAAGTATTTTTCTTTCTTACACTCTTTGAAAAAAAAACCTCATATTTCAACGTAGAAGTTGTAACATTTATAAGTTATGTAACATAAATGAGGAAAAGAGAAACGTTCATCATTCAGTCACAGCATGAGATGACCTTACATCTATTCACAGCTTTAAACGCACTATTAAATCTGCGGGATTTCAGAGGAGAACAATGGAGTGAGGTCACATTTGTCAGCTTCAGCTCCCACAGACATCACACAGACTGCACAGCAACACAATACCTGCTGCCAATCGGCACTAATTACCAGGCTCTTTTCCTCTGGGAACTTTTATGGGGCTGGGCTCCCTAAAACTCCGGGATGCTAATTGTTTTTGACGGCTTTTCCCACCGAGGAGCGTTTTTCAGTGACAAACTGTTGTGAGCTAAGACGCTTCTAATCTATGAAACCATTTCCACGCAGCATTGGCATTTAAGAGGGGGATTTTGCTTTACACTTCATTAATCTGAGTGATGAAGTTCCATTAAATGCAAAGAAAAGCATCTCGTGTCAGGTAGAGATCTCTCTTTCTAAAAGTTAGAAGTCTTTTAAGATCAACAACAAAGTTATTTGTCAGTTAAGATGAGCTTTAACAAAATGTCTGTTGAATGTTTCAACTTTTTTCTTGAGCTCTTGAGGCTTTGGTGGAATTGTTTTTTCCAATTTTTGCTGTTGTTGTACCTCAGGTTTGTGTCTTTTGTCTATCTTTTTGAGGTCGGACTGTGTGCTTGCAGTGTATTTCCTGTTTTCCTGAGGTGTGATTACTTTGGGTGCGCGTGTAATGATTTTGCTCCTTTTTGAGATTTTTAATAGCAAAAGTGTTGTCAGTCGGGGGAGGTGGGGGTGGGGGGTGGGGGGGTTATATCTTTTCTCTCCGCAGTATTCTCCTCCGCCGTCAATTAGTGCAACAAGCTGCCCAAACAGGACTCAGGGAGATAATAGCGAGGCCCAAGAGCATCGCTTTGATCACGTTTAGTTAATAAAGTATCCTAACAAGCACACCCAAAGGAGCAATGAGTGAGCTTTGTTTACAGTCTCTGTAGAGAATGGAGACAGTTCGTGTTGCAGATGAGGAGCGCTGATTCACCGGGGGCTAATGCGGATACGTCTGGCTCGGGAAAAATCCCATTATGTTTTTAAAAAACAGCTGCTAATATCAGAGCATCCAGAAGGAGGAACTAATGGCACTTTGCTCCAGGAGAAGGATGCTGGTGTTAGAAAGTTGGAAACGGAAATAAAGAAGAGTCCACGATAGGGACCTTTTTGTTTTTTTTGCGTTTTATTCACAATGGGACACAAATGTTTATTTCACCAACCTGTAGGGCCAAACTCCTTTAACTGAGGCAATGTGCAGAAATGTTCTGTTGTCAGAGCATTAGGATTTCAGATATCTTCAGGAAATTATTGACATTGTGTTCCTCAGACTGAAGAGGAGATTAACCAACCAGTTTATTATCAGTGCACCATCTCTGATGGTCTGGGGGTGCATTAGGGCCTATGGAACTATCATCTGGAAAGGCATGGTAAAAGAAAGAGATCCATTCATGGCTTTAACCACTTTAACCCATTTTAATTCTAACGCTGTGCAGCTCACAGCACGGTAGAGAAGAAAGGAACGGTGAGAGGGAGTAAAACCTACAATGAAATGAAGTGAAAGTGTTGTGGAGTCACAAAGACCCGGTAATTGGCCATAGATTTCATCATTAAGGAACACGTGTAGACACGGAACGTCAATGTGCCGAGGAAAAGAAAAGATTGAAAAATAGAGCAATTATCCACCTTTTCAGGCCATATTGTGAAGCCGCTGACAGAGACCCTATGGACCCATGTAGACATTTCTAATTTTGTCAAGAGATCAGGATGAAGACAGCAAGATGCCACGTGATTAATAGGCATAAGAGATGTAGTGTTTTTTGTTTTGTGTCATGATGAAGGAATTGTTGAAAGGGCCCATGGGGACAAGAGTCAACGGTTTTCTTGTCCAGAGCCTGGTGATTAAATTTCTTCTTGGAAAATCAAATGAATAATCACAAAGATATGGAGCAGCACAAAAAGATGTAACTGACAAAAGGGAATCCAAAAGGACATACTGTGTAAAACACACTCAACACAAACAGCCACAAAATAATAAAGCTGACTCACTTCAAAGCAGCAGAAAAAGATCACAAAAGCTTTAACTGAGAGTACGACTGGATTTGATTTAATATGCTATCCATGGACAGAATCAACCCAGACCAGGTACGAATATCGACAGATTTGTAGCTTTTGTTACACAAAACTTTAAACAAACAGGAAAAGGAAGTGTGTTTTTATGAAATATCTATAACACCTCAAACATGCGCACCCTCCAGTGTGTGCCAGTATCTGAGCTCTTATCAGAGCGCACACCAGCCGGCCTTATCTGTCATTACTATGCAAGTCTGACAGGTTCCATAATCATAGAGTAATTAATCTATAACTCCTGACAGCCCCGACCATTACCCACCATTGTTTAATCACAAAACATTATGTAATCGTCTGCATCAGCAGCTGGCTCTGCCTCTGACATGAAAAACAGCATCGGGCTCCATGACTTCTAAACCCCTCTCTCCTCTGATCTGTGCATACAGATTGAACATTAAGATACTCATTTGCGGCCTTGTAAGGCAGCGAGTGCAAAATGTTATGGAGTAAATCAGTCAGACGGAGGAGGGAGGACAAAGCAAAAAGAAGAGGATGCAAAGCTAAGTTAGCTTGTTTTATGTAGGATAAAACAAACTGAAAACAGAATCATTGTGTGTTTAATTTCTTTCTATCAGATTGGAATGGTTTAATGAATTTATCAGTTTCTTCCCTGAAAGACAAAAAAAAACTTAACTCATGCAGGTGACCATCTTCAGAAAATTGATGTGACTATAAAGACCGAGTCCAACTTTGGTCAGTAAGCGAGTTGTCCTTATTCTGCTAAATATGTCATTTTGACATGTTTTTGGAATATGGCAAAGGGGTTTTGATCAGGAAGCTAAAGAACGTTGCATAGGATGTAGGAAAGTGCCAGGAGAGGTTCATAATCCGATTCTCCGTCTGAATGCGAATGGAGAACAGATTCCACTGGAGAATCGTTCACGTCTGAGCTTCTGCTGCTGCCAGATGCTGGCTACGCACTGACACACACACACACACACACACACACACACACACACACACACACACAGGGCCCTCTAGCCTGCACTGAAAGTGAGCCTCACATGATCACACTTTACCCCGCTCGTTCAACACTTACATTTCTCTCACACGGTGAAAAAAAAAGTGAAATATTTAGCACGCTGCAGCATCTGGGGACAGACGCACACGGCCGTTTGTGTTTCTCTAATGCTCCCCACCCTCACCCTTGCACCCAGCATCGATTGCTGTCTTGAGCAGCAATCGATTGAGGTCCCAAAACATGTATTTTACAAGGGGGTGTATTCTAGAAACAGGAATAGCAGCACAGAGAGGAACACGACCAGGTCCAGCTCCATGTGTGTCCTTAGGACTAATTAAAAAGACGGCAAAAATCCTTGTGAACATGAAAAAAGGGAAAACACAAGTATTAAATGCAACAAAGAGGGTTAACATTTGCTTTTATGAATAGGAACTTACTGTTTCTTTTCAGTGTGCCTCTCAAGAGGTGGTTCAGGAAGTACAAAAATGCAAAAAAATAGAAAGGAAAATTCATGGTTTCAACATCTCTGCCTCAATTTTTCCGTCTTGTTTTGCATGTTTACTCCATTTGTGATGACTTTTCCCTCTTGGGTTTGATGAATAAATGTTTGTGGTAATGCTCCTCTCTCCTCCAACGAGCCCCTGGTTCAGCACTTCAGGTCTAAAGCATCGGGAGATGCCCGGCTGTTTAAGATGACATCAAAGCTGTGCACAAGGATAAAAACACAACCCAAACATTAGTGCAGATTTTCAGGATGATTTCAGGGCAGTTTCACAATGTGACTGCAGAAACACGGTCCTCTTTGATGTACAACGCCTCCCTCAGAGAGTCAAACACCCCCCCTCTGTAAATTCTAACTAAATTATTATCACTTATTTCATATATACATATATATATACATATAGCTACTTATGTATGTATTTATTTATATTCTGTGTGAATTTTGTATATATGTACATGTACATACTGTTGTTTTATTTCTGGAGTTTGTAACAAAAATCATTTCCCTCTGGGATTATTAAAGTAAATCCGATTCTGATTCTGATTCTGATATAAAGCTTAAATGAAAACAATGTCATTTAACTTTCTTTTGGGGTTTACTGGCACTGATTGTTTCAACACCAGTTGCTCCCGTTTGCTGCTCGTCCATGGGCGATCAAAGAGTGGACGAGTGTTCCTGGAGGTCCCAGAGCTGGTTTTTAACCTTAAACCTAAGTCATGATATTATGCACATGTCAATATTTCATACCTTTAATATCTGTTTCCCTGACTACTGATGTATTGTGACAACTCAAATTTCACGTGGGTAGGAACCAGCTGAGGGGCTTTAAGCCCCTGATAAGGCTCGTGCCTCCCTTCAGAGATTTACGGAGCACAGCTGGGCAGCCTGAGGCTTCAGGGCAAACCTGGGAATACTCAGTCTGACGCTGAAGAGCTGTGGGCATCTCTGCCCACCTGTTTCCTCCACAACAATTGACTATGAGTGGCTTCTAAATTAGTCAAACCTTTCGTATTTAAACAAGAAAACTAGAACCCAAATCTGAACGAAAGTCTATCGTCTTTGGTAAAAGCTCGCACCTGTTTTCGGAGTCAAGCTTGTATCTTGATTTACTCTAAGTGTCTGCTTGTAGGAGTTTCTCAGTTCCACCCTGAGCAAGGCAACAGTCTGTGAGATGAAAAACAAGCGCTGCCGAAAGGTTATCAGCTTATCTGCGCATATGTAGGTACACGCATCCCGTCCTGACTCACTCCATAAATACACAAAAACCACAAACGTCGAGTCGAGAAAAGGCTAAATCAATTTGAAATTGATGGCGGTGAGCAGTCGGAGAGCGTGGTGTCCCGGAACTCGATGGAGGGATCGTATATCTTCTCTGGCCTGGAAACGCCTGGTGATCTATCAAAATGGAGGTTGAGATTGTTGTTGTGGTGAGGGACGTCTGGGTTCTCCTCCTGGACCTCTGGACGGGGATGGAGGACGAGGATGGATGGACATTTGGAAATGGTGTGGCTGTATTCCAGAAAGGCACAAAGAAAAACCCCATCAGCCAGGCTGAGATAACCAACAGTTGGTTTTTAGGTCTCCGTCAGTGGAAGGGCAGCTGTCAGACGATGCTCTGCTAGTGAAATCAGGAGATTAACAGAATGGAGCAACAGTGCTGAGTCAGCACATTTGAGTCCTTTTTTGGTCTTTAACTCATTAGGATTCTGGTTTTGCTAGACTTGTGCTTTTTTCCAGTTACAAGTTTTCTTGTGAGTTTGGTGCTTTTGCGGTTTATTGATTGTTTTGTACTTTTTTCCTTCTACATTTCTTTCAGTTTTTTCTTCGTTGGTCATTCTTTGTTTTCTTTTCCTACCTGTGCGATTATCCTGCCACCACATACCCATCATCCTCTTCAGTATTCTTCATTTCTTTTTGTTATTTTTGTCAGACCGTTGCTGTTGTCAGAATCATTTCTTCAATGATTTTTGCTGCCTGTAGTTCTTGTTTTGCTTGGCGTTTTAAGTCATTTAGGCAGCCTAAGAAAACAATTTTTTCCAAGGACAACACCATCTGCCAACAAATAGATTTGAGTTTGGCTTCTCATCATTTTCTCCCATTTGAAATTCAACAAAAGAATGTCAAATTCTTACTTTTTCAAAGACTTCATAATCACCACACTCCATCATGTCTGAAATGGATCTTTTCCCAGCAGAGCGCTCTCCTCTCAGGCTGCAGGATGGCTGGTGGTTCTTAACATTTCTTCAAGTAGAATGTGAAGCAGAGCCTTCAGTTGTCAGGCCCCTCTCCGAGGAACCAGCTGGAAGCTTAGGCTCAGAAATCAGACACCCTCTCTCTCTTTTCAACCGTTTTCAGTTTTATTTCTATTTTTGTGTTACACAAAACTATCCACATCATGTTTTTTCAGTCAGAAAAATACTTTATTTGACTTTTATTAGGGCGCACGTTCAGAGGAAATTTTCCAAGCCAGTTAGAGTTCAGTTATTTTTGTGTTTGTGTCACTTTCATCAGTAGGAGGAGAGAGGAAGTAGCGCGTGTGCAGCCTCTGTGATTTACATTTGCGCGTGGTGAGAGAGTATATGAGGCTGCACGCAGGACTCCTGTAAAGAGTGGTGCTCTGCTGCAGGGATGCCAAAGATACGCATAACAAGATGTCTCATTCCTGATTTTTTCCCAACACCGGCAGAGCGCTGAGGAGTTGGTCAGCCACAAACCCGGTTTGGTGCCGATTACGCACAGGCGCGCAGGCAGCTCCGCGCGCCCGGAGGAGCAGCGGCCACCATGGAAGCCCCCTGCAACGCCACCGGCCGCAACTTCTCCGAGCCCTCCAGCTTGTACCGGCACCTGGAGAACACCAGCGGGAAGAGCAACGACACCGACCCGTTCGGACGGAACGAGGAGGTGGCCAAGATCGAGATCACCGTCCTGAGCCTGGCCTTCCTGGCCGCGGTGGTGGGGAACTTCAGCGTTCTCCTCGCCATGTCCAGAACCCGGCGGAAGCTGTCGCGCATGCACCTGTTCATGAGGCACCTGAGCCTGGCCGACCTGGTGGTGGCCTTCTTCCAGGTTCTGCCGCAGCTCTGCTGGGAGATCACCTTCCGCTTCTACGGCCCGGACTTCCTGTGCCGGATAGTGAAGCACCTGCAGGTGCTGGGCATGTTCGCCTCCGCCTACATGATGGTGATGATGACCGTGGACCGCTACATCGCCATCTGCCACCCGCTGCAGACCCTCCAGCAGCCCACGCAGCGCGCGTACATGATGATCGGCTCCAGTTGGGCGTGCAGCCTGGTGCTCAGCACCCCGCAGTACTTCATCTTCTCCCTGAGCGAGGTGCGCCCCGGCTCCGACGTGTACGACTGCTGGGGGCACTTCGTGGAGCCGTGGGGGCTGCGCGCCTACATCACCTGGATCACGGCCGGGATCTTCCTCGTGCCCGTGGTCGTGCTCGTGTTCTGCTACGGGTTCATCAGCCGGACCATCTGGAAGAACCTCAAGTACAAGACTCGGAAGAAGAGGGCGGACGCGGTGGCAGAGGCCACCAAGACCGGGATCCTGGGCAGGAGCTCGGTGAGCAGCGTGAGCTCCATCTCGCGCGCCAAATTACGCACGGTCAAGATGACTTTCGTGATCGTGGTGGCGTACGTGGTGTGCTGGGCACCGTTCTTCACCGTGCAGATGTGGTCCGTGTGGGATGAGACGTTCTCCTGGGACGGTGAGTCGCACGCTCTGGCCCTGATCCCCCTTTTTCTGTTTTCATTAAAGTCCTCTTAAAGAGGTCAAGTTCCGATGGCTGTTTGGCCCCTTAAATCCACCAGTTTTAGGGCACAATCTCTTCTCACGCTCTGCGTTTGTCTCTACGCCGCTGCGCACCAGGGGAGATTCTTGGAAATGGTAACACAAAATTCAATTTAAATAAAACACACAAAAGTTAAACCTTCCCTGTTTACATGCCAATCATGTTTTGTTTATGTATTCTATTTTTGTTTTGTACTGAAACCTGTATTGAAATTTGAATTGATAAGTTAATAATGATTATAACAATCCTGGTAAGATTTATGGAAAATGGAAAAACTAATGTAATGATAATGTTCTTTGTTTGTTTCTGCATCAGACCAAACCACTGAGAATTTGTTAGGATTTGTTTTCATTTCTTCGCAACAATAACCTGACAATATAGTAAAATATTGAAATTCTGCCATCATTTTAAATGTACATTGTTTAATCCATCCCATAAAAAGATCGTTTAAGAGTTCTATGCAATGCACTCTTTACACTAGGTGGCAGTGATGGTCAATTCCTCTAATTACAGAAGAGAGGACGCTCACAGTGCTTACACTCTAGATGGTTCTCCCTCTGCCAGCAAAAACAGCTTTAGCAAAAGCTAGAATATTCTAAAAAAAGCATCAATTCGATCCATGAAAACATCTTCGTAGATTGGTCGAATTTTGTGCAAAACACTCATTTGGGTTTACACTCAAATTAAAGTTATCATTAGGTTATTGGTTAGAAATAAACATACATACATACAATACATATCCTTTACAGTTAACCTAAGATTGATCTCTGCAGGAAGTTTTGGAGGTAGTTGCTACATCACCACTCTTATACTCTCACAGCAGCCATTTTGACATGGATGATGTTATATAATGTTATATGAGACCATTTCACTTTTCAAGGAAAAGGCATCTCTAGACAGATGTACATTGACTGTGCTCGGAGGCTGTGCCAAATTGATGGTATATGTCAAAAAGCCAACTTTTGACTAAAAGGTTTCTGTGAGGAAAAATAAAAAAAATTTTCAATAACCTTCAGCCGGAACTTCTTTACTTCGCCAGAAGTCCCATTTACTCGCCTTTAGGTGCTAAGAATGAAAGGGGAAAATGGCTTGCTCAAGGCTAGGTTTAGGAATTACACAGTCAGGCTAAGAAATGAGAACATACATGGTAAAGTGTAAAAAAAAAAGTCTATTATTGAGTGCATCCCTGCATGAACCCTACATTAAACACTATAATAATAAATATTCAATGTTGCTTTTGGGCAATTTTTTACTCTTTATTTTCACATATTCTTTGCTTTGTGGGCAAACAAAGCAGCACTTTCTTTAGTGTGAGTGAACTTTTGCTCAGATAAATCAGTTGCTTTGTTTTAGCTACAAGCAGTTGATATTACAGCTTTGCTACGACCAAAAACGGGTATTTGATGCTACTTCCTGAAAAGCTTATAAGAGATTTCTGATGGCAGCTGAATTAACCATCTAGTGAGCTGGAATTAGTTAAACAAGCTGGACCAAATAGTGTGTAAGACAAAATCCTTACAGGGGAAATTAAAGCCAAACAAATGAGAATTAAAAGTGCACCCAAACCTTAACCTCTGGAAATTGGTTACGTTAAAGAAAACACAAGTTAAGTACGCAGACTTATTGAGTACTGTCCAATTAACAGCTGAATTAAGTTAAATAGCTTTACTGAACATTAGGAATGGACTAGAAATAGAAAATAGAAAAAAAAAATATATAGCACAAATATTAAAACAGATTTTCATTGATGAAAACGTGTTCCAGTTACCTGGGACTAAGTTCACCAGGCTTAGTCTCCTGGTCAGTTCAACATTTAGCCCTACAAGCATGCCTGTACTCCACCATGCAAATCTAAGACCCCCCAGGAGTTTGGCAGAAGGTTTCGCTTCTTTGGCTCCCCCTATCGCTGTGGGAAGTAATGCCTCAAAAATCCCAAATCATGTGACCAACGCGCATATCACATCCAAGAAGAAAACAAATTTGCTATCCGAAGATGATGAGTAATGGAAAAAAATCATAGTCTTGAAATGCTTTGCGTGCTTGAAACCAAATTTATTCGTCACTTATTTAGCATTGTTTTGGTTGCATTCATAATTTCTGATGCATTTACTTGTCTGATAAATAGAACTGAAAAACAAGATTTAAGAATCAAACATGTCACATTCAGAATGCCTCAAATGACAACATTTGGGCACGATGAGTCATGACCAGAACGCCATAATGAAATCCTTCATGTGAGCGAGAAGCTCAGTAAACCAGGCCGAGCAGATTTAACCATCTTCCCTGTCACCCTGGTGCCTTCGTAGGTCTCAGATTAAGGAAAAGATCTTAGAAAATCTCGGTTATGATCGCCTCTGCAGACCTGCTTTACCACAGACTCAACCATGCAAAGGGGTTGGGGTTTCAGGGGTTAGAGCCTTCCACTGGGCAAAAAGCCAGTCCATCCCAGGTCCACGAAGAGATGAACGACCACAGACACTCACATTCCCTCCAAGGACAATTTAGAACCTCCACTCAGCCTAACATGCATGCTTGTTTTTTTTGTTTCTTGTTTTTTTTATGTAGGACGAAGCCAGAGTACCTGGAGAGAACCCACATGTACAAAATAATGCTGACCTTTTGTTAGATAGAGCAGTCTTCAGGACGCAAGTATCCACAGTTTAACTCCCCGACATCAAAGCCGGTTGTGGAAATTCAATAAGATGTAAGAGCGAAAAGTGAGGCTTTTTTGTGCCATCATCTTTTTGTTTGACTTCTGGTTTTAGGGTGAGAGAGTTCCAAGTAAAACATTGGTTTCTTGTGTTGTCTGGTCTTGTGTTGTATGCAAAGTTGTACACAGGAAGCTGTATTTTATAACTTAGTGCTGGAACAAGAACAGATAGATTGAAAGGCATCTAAACGGGTTGATATTCAGACTGAACTGGTTATTTGAATAGAATAGCATGCTATCTGTGAGGTGAAAAAGCACATTTTTGGACTTAAAGAAGGTAGTTTTTTCTGACCCGCTTTAATATTTAATCATTCAGCAAGTCAGGACCAAACTTCTCCCATCTCAATGACAACTGGCAAACAGAACTTTTTTAACTCGAGCTTTCCAACTAAACAGAACTGGACTGCAGTGTCCCCTCATCCCCATCAGCTCAGCCTTCTCCTGAACTGGTTGAGTTAAAGCACTTAATGTTTAGGATGATACAGTGATCCTGGACTAAAATCCTTTTTTCATCTGATTTACTTTTGCTGAATGTGATTGTAGAGCACAGTTTGTTGTGATCCACTGCCTGCTCCACCAAGATTCTTCAATATAGAAGTGTTAAAAAGTACAATAAATCCTGATTCCAGTTCTGGTGAGGCTCTCGCTGGCTGGGATTGGACAGTATGTCAGTGGCCCCCTCGTGGAAGAGCACACACTTCGGATTGGTCAACATTTCGGGGCATGCCTCACAAATCTGTCTTCCTGTTTCCCCTTGCAGACTCAGAAAACACCATTGTTACGCTCTCCGCCCTGCTGGCCAGCCTCAACAGCTGCTGCAACCCCTGGATTTACATGATTTTCAGCGGCAACCTGCTGTCGGACTTGGTGGGCAGCCTGCCGGGCTGCCGCCGGCTGAGGGGCAGGTTCCACCCGCAGGACTCGGACAGCAGCATCCGCCGGACCACGCTGCTGTCCCGCCTGCAGGGGCCGCGGCTCTCCGAGCCCCTGACCATTAAAAACTGCCCACAGGGCCCATCCTGACCACCTAAAAAGCTGGCGGCTTCTAGATTCCTGTAGTCAAATCCAAAATGGGACAGTTGATCCCGTGACTGGTAAAGAGTTTTGATCGCTTCTCAGCGTGCCGAGTTGCAGATTTAAGTGGTCAGCCAAACGTTTTCCCTTCGCTTGATTGTCATTTCAACACCCTTAGTTAAAACTTAACTTCTCTTTCATTTCCTTCATCATCTTTTGTCATCAGTTCTAACAGACAAGAGGAAAAAGTGTCAATTCTTGGGATTCTGTTCAGAATATATAGGCATCACCAGATGTTTCTCTCTTGAACAAATGTTACTGAATCAGTTTTTTTAGGTCATGTGACACGAGGGGATAACTTAGTCATCATTTTTAATTACTAAAATAACACATGTTGAAGGTCAATGACTACGAGTGGATCTGGGGAGTAAGAATTCTTCTGATGACTCAAACTGGACCATCCTGTGTCCACAAAACTGAGTTAAGACTCGGGACAAACTTGAGCAGAAACTTGGTTCTTTTCTCTGATCTTGAAATATTGGTTCTGATGTTTAGATATCAAGAAGAAGGTTTGTATTTTGGGCATATTTAGAGACCATATGTTTAATGTGATTAATTAAACAGCAGGCAAAAACAGCTTCCGGCAGATGTTGAAATTCCAGTTTTACTCACTCAAACTTTTAGTAGAGTGGATGTCTTATGTTTCCATTATCTGTAAATGACATGATTATCTAGACATGGAGACAGAAACAGCCACACGGAAAGTTACATTTGGCACCCGCACGTTACACAAAGCATCAGTGAGCATTCAAGGAGGATCAGAAGCTTAAAATGTGTTTTTTGTGGTGCATTTTTGACACATCAAGAAAAGAACTTTAAAAAATATTCTCTTTTTCCTGTCGAAAAATGTTTGCTAGAGGAGTAAAAAAAACCCCATCATGGTATCTGTTAATAAGTGCCATTTCAAAGGTACTTCAGTCATTGTTGTTTGTTTACCAAAAATATCTAAAATGATGAAAACTTTCCTAAGTGTAGGTATTTAAAGTATATTTTATTAATGCTAATCAGCATTAATTTAGTTGGAGTACAGTATTATTGTAAATGTCGTTGATGATTTTGCTGTCTGAATCTGCAAATATTTTCCTACAATTATTCTGAATTATAAAGATTATTCATTGTTAACAAGAATGTGTTAATTCAATGTTTAACATGAGTAAATGTGTAAATACACGTCTCCTGGAGTAGTACTTTTACTTTATGTGTCTGATTGTACAGTGGTGTACTCCTTTTTTGGGTCCAGTGATGAAAAAAACCCCAATGTGCTGCTGGTGGACGTTATTTGTATCAGTCTGTTGTACTCTGTCAGATGTAAGGTCTAATATATGTTGCACTACCGTAAAGAAAGAAAAGTTCTTCCTTGTATTCTCAAAATTTCTTCTCTGTAATTAAAGCAACTGAAACATAGTGACCAGGCTGACCAACTGGAGCTGTTGCGGTCTTCATTGGTGTGGCGTGTAGACATGGAGATTTTTACATAACCCAAGCTTTAGCATCCGCTGATATTCACATGCATAGCTTAAATGCACTATATCCAATTTCTTTTGGCCTCCTGTTGGACAGCATTGATCAAGTTTGAGTGGATCTTTGGCCATTTTGGTTTATTCAATGTGCTCTTTAAGGTGCTATTTAAGTTTCAGCAAATCACAGCAACCTTTATTTTAAAATCAGTCTTAAAAATGGTAAAATAGTGAAGTTAGTGCACAGTTTTCCTTGGATGAATGCATCAAAGTTAGAAGTAGAGAGTGCTACAGTATTAGCTGACCTAATGACATGGTAAACCATCAGGCTCTGTTTGCACAGCCATTAAGAAAAACTCAACTTTAGAATCATTTAAAGAATTGCATGTTTAATTCAAATCTATTTAGAAATTTTTTTGTTTTAATGGCCACATTAGTAAACTTTAAAATCTGTCAGGAGAACATAAGCAAGCAAATGACATGTGAGGACTACAGCTTTTTTCAGAAGGAAATTGACAAGAGAATATGCCAGAAAGTTCACCAGGAAAATGAAACATTTCTTTTGCCCGTAGCAGGTGAATAGGACAGAGTTTACATACAGAGGTGAAGAAGGGTTTGGAAAAATGTTGGTATTGTGGAAAAAGCAAGACACCAAACCAAACTCAGAGGAATATTTATAGGCTGTAGAATTTCGTTTAAACAAAATTGTTTTTTATTTGATTGCTGGAAATCAATTTGTTCCCTATCAAACAACATTTTCTTTATTAAAAAAACAATGTCTGCACTGTAATACTTTTCTTGATTAAATAAAAGGTCGTCTGCAAGTGATTTTCGCTATAGAAAAAAATGTTGTAACTTCTATGACAACCATTTGAACCATTTACATCATGTAACAGCTTCTTCAAACATGTTTTTGAACAGATTCATTCACTGATGCTGCTCAAGGACTTCTCTGAAATTGCATGAAAATGAAAACACTCCCACAGGATTTTTTAAAACTCTGACAGTGACATTGAAAAACAGAAAAGGGACTTTTATGAAAGAAAAAAACAGGCGAGCTGTGCTGTCATTAAACCGTTCATTCAGTGAATTTTGACTCTTGACTTAGGCCTTGAAATGTTCTCACAAGAGAGGATGGTGAGCGGAACAACAGTTTTTTCACTCTGAGCTAAATCCATCAGTTTGAAAACACCTCAAAATCTGAAGCACAGCACCTTTAATTCAACCCTCCAGCTCTAAATTTTAAAACCTGGTCACGTGTAGGATTTTTCTCTGGTTCGGATGGAAAAACGACTCGAGAATCTGGAGATTGTGTTCGCTCGCCTCGACGGGAGATCTGGGCTGATGTGAAAAAGCTGCCGGGACGCAGAAATGCAAAAAAACGATTGTGTTTATGCCCTGCTAACACTATAATCTAATCCAGAGACCCCCCGACAGCCCCAAACAGGAACCAGCTCCCAGGGTGAGGCATTCCAGAGGTCCCCAAAAGAAACTCCATCAAAACGTGCAGAAAAAAGTCCCATCATGCACTTCTCTTTTGTTTTTTACATGCATGGTGTGTTGTGTTGATTGGTAAATCTCCCTGTGATCCCTTTAAGTCTGTCCAAACATTTTCCAACCCAAACAGCATCACATAGGCTGCTTCCATCCTTGGAAATGTTCGTGTTTTCACCGACTCTTTCGTTAGCTTTCACAAAGCGCTTTTTTAGGAAAAGGTGATGATTATTGATTGGAAAAGAACGTGTTCAACGCTATTTTTGTTCAGATTACATCACCACAGCTTTCACATGCACTTGCTCACACAACCCTTGAAGATATTTCTAAAAGAAATTGTACATAAAGATTGAAATTGTCGGATACATTTTTTTATTTTTTTCAGTCAGAAACCAACCAAAAGATACAACATTTGAAAAGACTCCCGTGGTAGGTTTGATATCCTGCTGCAGGACAAAATATGATGAAGCTCTCATGTTGTGAGACACTTCAATAAAAAACATTGCAATTCATCCTTATGTTTTAAAGCACCAACCTGATTAAACCCAGTCAAAAAGGTGTTTATTTGAGTTTTCTGAGAGAGGAAAGAGATTAGTTTTGAATTTCAGGAGGCATGAATAACAACAATTTCCTAAACTCATATGTTTTTCTTGTTTTTAAAGCTTATCAGAGACAATTCCGCCCTTTTTCCCCTTAATCTATCATTCTTTTATCCACTAGAGGTCCTTCATTTTTCAGTCTGCTCATACCACCTGGTTTTAATTCTTCGATTAGCTCTGTATACATGAGCCATTTCACCTCATTCTGGTTTGTTACCTGAGTGCTTGGAGACTTTCCAAAAAAGGTTATGACAAATTGTGGCTCTGCCCTCTGCTGGTAAGAATCTCAGCAGCCAAGTCTTTCTCACTTTCCATATTTCGAATTGATCTCTCATTCCACTTGAGTAACTATAATGGGGAGTCGCTTAAACAGAAAACAAGTAAACACGATACAGATTACATTCTTCCTCCATATGGTGACAGCGCTATGCTTTCTAGTCTGTGCCAAAAGGAATTTCATTCGAAAATCAATCACCCTGTCGTTGGGGCACCTTGTTTATTGAGGAGCCAAATGCAGGAAACTGGAGAAAGGAAGTTTATTGTTAAAGACAGGAAGTGCAGATGAATGCAGCAAAGGGAGGACCGGCTCTTTTAAAAGGGGCATTCGTTTTGATGAAAGAAACCGGGCGGGGTCCATCCTGTGGCCTATCGTTCTAAAGATCAGTCAGAGCTCATTTACATCCAGCCTGTCTGTTCATCTCTATAAGTGCAAAATGACCTTGCTTTCTTCCTCGGAGACCTTTTTTTTTTCCCTCTTAAGAGGAAAATCCATTAACGTTTTCAGCGCAATTCCAGTAACTAAAGCCTATAAGTAGCTCTCTGTGTGTGTGTGGACTTTATTTTTTCCATTACTGATCTTCTCTACTTTCAATTAGTCTGAGATGCAAGTGAATTCATAACAGACCACATCAGTGGTCTGCCAGACAATTAAGTACATTTTGACTTCATAGAAAAAAGTCATTTCAAGATACTTAAGAGATCAATCCCAAATCGAGCCAATTGCAATCCAATTTATTCTAAAATAATCGTAAATCCTGAGAAATCTAATTCTATACTGGAAAAAATGTACAGAAACGTACAGATTGCACCAAAGCTTGTCTTCCAGCCAGTCCTCCTACCTGACCTAAAACAAGTCAGTCACTGAGAGAAAAGCCTTCTTTTTACAAAGATTAAACTTTCATTAGAACCAGAAATGCGAAGCGTGGCCATTTTTCTGAACCAGCTGATGTTTGAAAGGACAGAAGGGGAAAACGCCAGGCCATGGATTCCTGTTTAGAAATATATGGAGAGGAAAGAGACCATAGGGAGGAGAGGTGCACCATGGGAGTTTCTGGATAGAAAAAATGCCTTTCAAATAATCTTTGGAACAATCAAATAATACATTTTTCCAGAAATCCAATCCTGAAGGAACACGTACATCATCCTGACACAGGATGTTAATTATTTGGGAAATAAAGCAAATGTGAAAGAAGACAGTCCTGAGTCCTTTGTGTCAAAAAACAGGTTCTGGTCAAAGGCCACTCCCGATAAAATAAAACAAGGAGATGGCATTAAGGATAAAAATTTCACAGGAAAGTTTAAAATACAACAGCTTCACTTTTTTCCTTACTTTAGAAGCAGAGGTTCATCCGGGGTTTGCTGTAGCCCTATTTCACAGAGATGGTCTGTAAAATGCTGCATTCAAATTCTCACGCTATCCCGTCTCTGTAAATTCAGACGTTTTTCTTCTTCTTTTTTTTTTAAACACATTAAGCTATGGAACTAGGCTGTGCCTTCAAACAAGCTCAAAGCTAATACACCTTAAATATAAGGTCATTTATGGATATTCTTTTCTAATCATTTTGGGGAATCTGTGTTGCCCTGGCTGCAGTGCTCTGTTGCACCATGGAGGTCCTGGAGGAACGTTGTCATTTGCCAAAACAATCCTGGCAAAACCTGAGCTCTGTGATAGGAAAACCACTCCTTGGACACAGACACACGTGAGAACTTGACCGTGCAGTGATAAGACTTTGCTTTACTGTTATCCTGTTGATAACAGCAAACTCAAATCTTGATTTTTGCTCCGTTGGTTTTGATCTCCTCACGTTTGAAGGTGCTGACTGAGATAAAAACACAAGCTCTGAGCTACGGCTGGTCCCAGCATTCCTTTTAAAACCCCTTTTGAGCTCATCCATCATCGTTACAAGTGCAAAAGTTTCCCCAGGGACATCTAAAAAATAAGACGGTATAAGTTGTAGCTCCTTTTGTTTTACAGTGATGTTTTAAAGAAATGAAAAGACTCAGAATAATTAAATGATATGCATATATCAGATATCAGGGAGGTTGTTGTTTTGTTTTATTTGATCCAACTCTCAAACAAAGGACTGATAATGAGTGAGACCTTTGTGTCCGGGTAACATCATGAGTGTGCGTGGAGGCGGTGGTGTGTAATGCTGTATCGCTGGAGTTCACACAACAGGGTTTGTTGAAATGTGACTGGCAGGAGGATAATCAGAACCAGCAGAGCAGCCGAACACTGACCTTTCTATTTCAGAGCATGAAAGACTTTCTATTGTTTTATGACGGCAATAAATATGGCAGCTATGTACGTGTGTTTAACTTGATCAAATCTCAAAGGTTTTGTGTTTAAACGTTTGAGGACATTGGAGGTACATATAAGGAGAAAAAATGTTTTTGAATGTTTTCCTTGTGCGGGTGGTAAAGCTTCAGATGTAGCATGTCTCATTGTGAGGAAACAAAGCACATGCTATGTGACGACGTCAGATTAATGGGTCAGAGATGAGGTCAGTTTTCAGTGTCACAAAAGTGTCCTCTCCGCCTGCTAAGTCACATGGTCCCTCACGTGGAGCACAATCTCAATTTGAGAGGAGATTACAATGTGTACAATCTGTCAAGTCGTCTTTTCACTACCTGTGTGTGTGCGTATTGCTGCAATCTGACCTTTGACCTCAATCGGAGTAAGAAAACATTCAGATTTGTTTAATATGATTTGCAGTTTCAAATATTTCAATATGGCCATTATACATTTTAGCTTCTGTCTACTTTATGTGGCATTGTGTTGTTGGACTATTTGCATAAATCCAATCTCTTTATTACATCCATATCTTACTTTTTTATCTTTCTATCACAGCCTTGCAGTTCCACCAGTGATTTGATTGAAGCCTACACTGCCAGATGTTATGACATAAGATTTTTGGTTACTTGATAAGGTTTTTGATTACTTGTTGTCTGTAGCACAAGTGAAAAAGAGCTTCTTGGATGGATTTTGGGGCCTTACGACGGTATCTTTTCCATTTGGAGATGGCTCAGTGGGACTTTGAGTATCTGTTGGTTCTTGTCACAGCTGGAGGACAGCCTCTGCAGTGGCCCTTTGGCTGGTTTTGCCTTTGGAAATGAGGAGTAGGGTCATTTTTCTCGATTAAAAATAGAACCAGTTAAGATACTTTCAGCATCTCCTCAGGGTAGATGTTACAGAAATGCAATAAAGGAAGAAGATCTCTGCGGACTCTCTCCTCTCCGGACGTCTCTCAGCGGTCCCCTGCAGGAGGAGACGGGTCCACACAGTGGAGACCAGGGATATCTGCTTGGATTACCGTGCCTGCAGCCCGGTCCCAGATAAGCCTCTCAAAATACTCTGCTAGGTAAATTTGACTTTTACTTTATTTACTCTGATATTTTGGCTCCATCTGAAGGATTATGATACAGTCTTCGTCCTTATTGAGTGCATGCTGAGATTTTTTTTAACAATGTTAAACAGCAGATGGGATTTTACATATTGAAGAAAAAAGAAGGTGAAAAGAGAGACCAAAAAGTAAATGCTAGAGTTAATTATTCTAAAATGACCTAAGAATTTAAATGTAATTGTGCCTGCAGTCGTGAGAAATGACTGAGCCCTAACACCATGCAGATGTGGAGAACATCAAACAGTTCATTCTCCACGAGCTGTGCTTACATTCCCTGCTACGTGCACGAATAATATAATAAATATTTATATTCTTCTCAGGCAGCATTAAGAAATATGTGACATCTTAACCCTTTAGCCTTTATTGCTGAATTGATTGTATACAGCTTGTCAGAGAGGCTGAACATCGAGCTGACAACTAAAAATGTGCAGGTGCATCAAGGCCCGTGGAATGAAAGTTAATCTCTGTAATGGGTTTTCCATAGGAGATATCATCGGAGCTCCCGGTCACTGAAAGAAGGGTAAGTCAGGCTGTGAACATGAATATGAATCATCTGTAGCCATGCACTGCACAGAAACAACGTGAAGTGCATCGTGATGACTTCATAGTTCAGGAGATGAGGAGGTTTTAAAGAAAAGAAATGCGATGTTACGCTGTGCTTGTGAGCATAAGCAAGAACAGAGTGCACGTGGAGGTGATTTCCAAAAGAACTTGACTGGGAGCGGTGAGGTAAACTGTATTATGGCCAACATGACTTAATATTTGTGGATGATTTTACTGTGGCCAAGCATAAAGGATTGTAAACGCATATAATGTGGGAAAAACAAGAATTCCATCAGTAGTGTTCTGTTTTACTTTAAATCAGTATTTTTCAGGAAAGGACAGTTAATACATCAAGAGTTTCAAATAAAAACAATAACAGTATAACATTTAGGCAGTGGGGACACAGGAATACAGGTAAATAACCAAATGTTCCTAACACAATAATGTAGAAACAGTGCACCCTGCTGGTCAAATTGCAAAACTGCAATACGTTCTCGTGAGTGATATTCTGTAGTAATTCTGTTGTCATTTAGCATATTTATATGGGAGAAAAAAAGAAAATTGTCTTCAGTACAAAAAAAACTAAGTCAAAACTGAAAATTGAGCTAAAAAAGGGCTAACACACCCAAAAAATATGCCTGAAAGGGAATCAGAGTGAATCCTTCATGTGTACATTCAACTAAACCGAGCTTATAAAAGCTCCCACGTTTCATCTTTTTGTGAGAACAGTGAAGTGTATAAGACAGCTGAATTTCCAATAAAAATCTCCTTATTCACATATTTGTCAGGATAAACAAATAAGGAAAAGCTGCTAGAGCTGCCAGCTTATCAAATGGCTTAGTGGAGCAGTGACTGGTGCATGAATCAACATTTTTGTTTAGTTGTTGCTCAATTTATGGCGATTTTCATCAACTCCCTGTGGTTCTCTTTCAAGGTTTTGTTAGCCTTCATTATGAGTTTATCAGTTTAGTTTGAGCTACAGACTCTGATGCTGTTTCGCCAGCTGAAAGCTGCAAAGCAGAGTCTTCACCAGAGATTTGTAGAAGATATGCAGCACTTTGGTACGGGTATTGTAGAGCTTAAGCTTTATTAGGAAGCAGTTTGTTTAGTCTTCATTTGAACCGAACCATAATATGGCACTGTCATCTGTTAGCTGTCCAGATAAAGTTCCAGGCGTCTGTATTCCCTCAACACTTCTGAATCTATGTTGCTTTGTGTCTACAGCCTCTTGTTTGTCACTTATAAATGCAGAGTCATTACAGTCTTTTCTTTTGTCCTTTTATTTGCAAAACATTTAGCCAATTTATGTCATTCAGTGATTATTTTCTTTAACCGCACTTGTTTGTGCTCCTTCCAATCTCCCTCTGCCTTCACATTTTCTAGTTTTGTGACGCCTGTGTTATCAGAGGATTACCGTTATTTTTAGTTAGTTTGCCTGCACTTTGTCCATTCCACTTTGACCCAGAGTAGCTTTTCTGTTTATGGCTTTAGTTGAACAGTCCGATTTAATCACTTCAGGACTGGCATAACACATTGTGCAGTAAGTCCCTTAAAAACTTGAGTAAGTCATGCAGATAGGGTTAAAAGTCCAGAGCAGCTGAGGACGCAGAGCTGAGCCCTTTTCCTTTTGCCTTTGTTAGCTGCCAATTTGGTTTTCATTTTTTATTACCTCATGTTCACACATCAGCAGAGCTGCAGGAGAACATTTTGCTCTCGGCCAATGTTTTCTGAAGCTAACCTATGAGAACAAACTGAATTTTGATGTGGAGTTACTCACTTTCCGAAGACGAGAATCTGTTTTGGGCCTCTTTTGATTTGTTCACATCAACCAAAATGTCCTAAGGTTATTCCAGAAATCAAATAAAATGTAGTTATTGTGACTGTACACATATAGGATGTGATTAAAAGCCAACTCCAAAAACGGGGCAAACTATGACGAAAAAAAAATGGGGTTAGATGTGTAGATTAGTATATACTATACATTGTACATAAATCATTGTTTTATTGTTGTTACTGTACATAGATGGCACCAAATTGGAGCAGTGTTCCTAATTTTTTTGTATGAAAGTCATTATATTACAGTAAAGGGTTTTACTTCTATGAAAATTATTGTGTGTATATCTCACATTGTGGGATGGGATATTGCATATTGCACAGAATGTATTGTGAATGGTGTTTTTAGCAGTCTTTACTTGTGATCAAGTAGAGTTTCGGGGTTGGTTTAGTTGGCTGGTTGTTGATTCCCTCATGGTCATTTGGTCAGGTTTGTTTATTGTGCCTAGTCTTTAGTTTGGGTTTCTTTTATCTATTGTTTTTTTTCAGTTTTATTTATTTAAAACTCTTTCCAATATCATCAGTTTTTATTTCTGCTCTCTTTTATTATGCTTCGAAACGTTTTCTTGTGTAACTTCTTGATTTTTCTTAAAATTGACTGTTTTAAAAATTATTTTAGATGGTGTTTATTCACCCATTTTTGTTGGACCTCCGCACCGGTAGGCGGCGGTAATGCAGAGGTTTGTTATTTGCTTTCATTCAACAAGAGCAAAGAACAGTAACTTTACAAGTGTAGTTCATTCAGAGTTGACCGAAGCACGCAGGTAAGACCGAGTCACGGTTCAGTTTGTGCTGTTTTCATCAAATCTGTGCGCTGACATTTGCACTGTTACCTCAAATGTCGTTTTATCCCTACTGTGACACCTTGTTCTCTATCTAATGTTAGATTTTTCCCCCTTTACATGCCTCTTAAAAGTTTTAGTAGCGACTCGCACCGAACTTCGTAAAAAGTTAATATACACCATTGACCCTTTCCCCGGGACTGTTTTGGGATTTACTTTTTCGGCCGAAGAATCTTGGTGTTGCTCCGCCGGGTGCACGCGCCTGTTAGGGTTTACCGCGCGACCTTCAGTTAAAGGCTGCGGTAGACCCGCTTTGACAGTTCGCATTGGAGTTCAAATTTGCCAAAACTATTCAAACCTCTTAAAAATAAATGGCCAAACAGTGAGCCATTTTGTTTATGCGCTGGTTTAACTTTCGCAGAGCTCAGAAATATTAAATTATGGCAGGCGTAGCCTACATGTTGGAGAGTGGGTTAACAGGTTGGCATCTGTGTGTCTCCATAGAAGAGCAGCAGCCGCCATGTCTGAGGCTGCTCCTCCTCTCCTCTCGGCCCATCCTCTGCGGGCTCTGGTGGATGAGAAGCTGACCGTGCGGGTGGACAACCTGCGGCCCGGCTGTCCGGTGACCATCCGCTCCCTGCACCACTCTGAGGACCAGGACTTCTGGGAGGCGTACGGCCACTACGTCAGTGACCAGAGGGGCAGCGTGTCCGGTGGGTTCTGCCTGGTGTCATGAAACTGAGGCCTGTCTCCCACAGACTGGATGATGATTTAAATGCCACCTTCTCAAGGGGGGAGTCTGCATTTAGGTCATCAAATATCAGGCTCAGGATGCATTTTGACTTGTACAGAGCATCTCCTGCTTCTGATAAACAGTGGAGCAAAACAAAAACATGTTACGCATCTGCTAAGCAAGCATCAGCAAAGAGAGAATAACCCACAAAGAAAGAGAACGACAAAAAAGTCAAACAGTGGTCATTAAAAGACACGGCAGAATATTATTATGATGCAAAACGAGGAATAACAACAAAATATGCCAGGATTTCGAAGAGTTATCTACAAAAAACATGTCAAACTAGAGCTAAGATCCTTGTATCACAGCAAAGACTCAAATGACAAGGCAATTTGGCTCCTTCTCATTAGTTACTTGCTAATAAAACACTGTTGGACGATAGTTTTTGGCTTATTTCCATCTTTTAAGAAACATTTTTTCCCCCTTTTTATCAAATGTGTTATTCATTTTTCAAAAACCACATTTCATTGACTTGTCGTCTGAAACAGAAAATCTTAATTTTATTAATTTACTGACAGTAAAGAAGCTTTTTTTCTCATTTCAGTATCAGAAGATGCCAGTGTGGGAGGCACCTACACCGGGATTGAGCCCATGGGTTTGCTGTGGAGCATGAGGCCCGTCCCAGGGAGCCGCACCGGCCTCAGGTGTGTGACTTTCTTCAGCCCTGGTCTTTGTCAGCGGAGAGCCAAAGGAGAGGAAGACGTGCTCTACTTATCGGTGTCTCCACTTATCAGATAACTTGTAATTTATTTGTAAAACCAGGACATGATTTATTTTTTACCTCTGTTTGCAATTTGGAATTAATAATCGCTTTTTTTCCATCCATGCATCCAGTCAGTAGGCTAGAGGCGGGGTAAACCCTGGACGGTCCACCATTAAAAATCACCAGCAAAATATTTTTGGTTTCAGATTAAATCCAGTTTTCATAGACATAATTTAATTCTGTCAAATATCTAAAGCACTTCATTTTGGTTCCTTGATATTTTCTTTGTAATTCTAATTCTGGGCTCATATAATCAGAGAAACTTGGTGAAAGACCTTTTTTTTTAAGTGGTCTGTGAAATTTGTCAATGTCAGCAATTCTATTTTATAAAAATAAAATAAAGTGATGGATTATATGATATTAAATTTGGTTCAATTCGAGCTTGTTGTACCACTGCCCACCACTAGAGAGCAGCAGAGAGCTGAAGATGAGGCTTTTCCTCCTCTTTCTCTTTGGTTTATCAGTAGTTGTTTTTTTCAATAAATGAAAAGTAGAAAAGTAAAAAAAAATCTATATTTATATATATCATAAACATACACACGTGTGTGTTTAATATATCACCTTTTGTAATTTTGTATTTCTAGTCCTTAAAAATTCAAATCTTGGTGAAAATCATGGTTTTCTAAGTCAGTTTCAGTGCACCTTTCGTAAACTGAGGCTGTTGTTTCTGCGTGTTGAACGCTTTTTTCTGTGGTCAGGTTGAGGAAGCTGAACGTGTGCACCCCCATGGAGGTCAACATCTCGGTCTACAGCGGACACCAGGACTTCCGGGATCAGCCTCCTCTGGCCTCTGTGCTCGCAGAGAGGTGGTACATGGCCCCAGGGGTCCAGAGGATTAACGTTAGCGTTAAAGAGGTGCGAGGGACCCTGTTCATACCCCCAGGTACGCCTGTGCCCCCCCCGGCCAGCACTGTGCACTTCTCTACCACCCCCCGGTCATCTCACCGCTTTACAGTGTTAAAGCAGCACGTGACCTGACGGGGGTCATCCCTCTGAACCAGGTCCTGGACCCTTCCCCGGGATGCTGGACCTGTGGGGAGGGGGGGGGGGACTGATAGAGTACCGCTCCGCCCTGCTGGCGTCCCACGGCTACGCCACGCTGGCTCTGGAGTACATCAAAGGCGAGGAAATGCAGGCTGCTCCACGCAGTCTGGTGCTGGAATACTTTGAGGTCTGTGCGTTTTCTACATTTGAATGTAAAATAACAAAATGATCTGTACTTATTTTTACACATCGACAAGAGTGTTTGACTCCAGACGTGTGAGTGGAACCTCACCTTTGACCTCACTTGGCACAGGCCGCATTCGATATTGTCAAGGCTCATCCTCTGGTGAGGGCGGACAGAGTTGGGATTATCGGCCTCTCCTTCGGCTCTATTGTGGCTCTCAGCCTGGCAGCCGAAAGCATCTGTGCCAAAGTAAGTAATGGAAGTAATGGAATAAGCTCTGTTGGTTTATTTATGCCCGTGAAGCCACCATTATTCAGCTCAGTTTTTTTTTTTTTTTTAACTTGGTTTATAATATACAGTTCTTATATTACTATTGTGTTTTGAATGGATGGTTTTGGTCCAGTCAAAAGGGTCACATCCTCATCTACTGTGTTTCAGCCCCGGTGTATTATTTGCATTAGCAACATCCATGTCACACCTCCAGGGAAGGACCTGGGCCAGTTTAATCAGATGTTCCCCAGGTGGGCCACGCCCGTCTGCAGGGTCTGCGCTCTACTTAAAGAGTTACCGCTGGAGTAACGTGAACATTTTTGTGTGATGGCAGACAGGTAAAGATGATCCGGGTGGATGAGAGCAACAGTCAGGTGTGGAGGGATGCGTCCCTGCCTCTTATAAACATCCCCTCACTGAAAGTCAAAGTAAGTCCAATCCTGTTCTGGCATTCTATGTAACACACTTAAACTAATGGTTCTCCCAGTTAGTGTGAATGCAGTTCTGACCTCATTTTGAAAGCTCTTCTTTGTGGTAGGTGGGGAAGATAAGCTGCCCGGTGATGCTGGTCAACGGCAGCGATGACCAGAACTGGCCCGCAGTGGAGACGGCTGCTGACGTGAGCTCACACATGCTCATATTTAGCTGTTCCCAGCTTCATTACCATCATTGGAGGGCTTTAATAACTATATTTAGCTGCTAAAATCAGTATTGCATGCCTTGCTTCAGGAAAGGGGGTAATTTCCACACTTTTTACAGCGCACAGCATGTTTGGAAACACTCTCCCCAGAAGGCAGAGAGGACAGTGAAGGGAACAGTTATCATCCATAGGAACTCTCCAGCCAAACCAGCAGAAATGTGATCCAATTTCACAGTTTTTATATCCGGTCTCACTTCAGTGTCTTATTTTTAAACCCAGATAGAAAAGATGATGCAGGCAGCTGGCAATGAACATCTGCTGACCCGGCTGGACTACCCGGACGCTGGTCATCTGATCGAACCGCCCTTCACACCTCATTTCAGAGCGACCAACTTCATTTTGCAGACGACTAAAGAAAAGGGTAAGTTCTACCCAAAGGATGATGATGTCCACACGCACAACGAGGTGAATTACGTCACTATATTTGCAGAGAAGGCCTATCGACACTAAACAAAATCCATAATGCGATATTCATCCTTTATTAACAGTCTGTTATTCATCAGATCTCCCACAAAACTCAACAGTGTGTGAGAGGACATGTTAGGGTTAGAGCTCTGGAACTTGCTAATGCGTTTCCATGCAGCATCATTTATATCCTGATGCTGAGTAGTTGGGAAATGTTTGGTGATTCTCTGTGATATGGTGATGATGATGGTGATGATGATGATGATGATGGCGGCGGTGTGTTGCAGTGGTGTTGCTGTGGGGGGGGCAGACCAAGCCTCACGCAGATGCTCAGGAAGACTCCTGGAGGAAGATGCTGAGTTTCCTGCAGCAGCATCTGTACTGCAGCCCCGCTCACATAGCCAAGCTGTGAGCTCAGACCGCCCCCCCGTCATCGCCACCACGCCGGACCGGACTGGACAGGACCGGACCGGTGCCGCCCCCTCCTCTCTCGTCCAGCAGAGCTCCACCCAAGCCCCTACAGCAGAGCGCAGGAGTCCAGACAGATCGTGAGAAAGGACCCAGATTCTCAATCAACGCGAACAGTCAAAACTGTTCCATCTGTAATGGTCTTTTTATCCGGCTCCTATCGGGGGATTCTGAGGGGGCTCCAGGACTACCTCACCTGACTTTAAGTGCAATGGAAACCTAATCAAGTGAATCACAGGAAATGTTTTTATTTGGAAGTCTTTTTTTGTTTGTTTGTTTTATTTTTTGGTTGAGAAATCCCAGCACAGGGTGCATTACACTTTTTTTTTTAGAGTCAGTCACCTGAGCTTGAATCTGTCTATGAACCTGTAATGAATGATGTCTTTGTTCTTTAATTCTTAAGTCCTGCTCTGTGTTAACTCGGGACTCAACTTTATAGTTCTCACAATAACACACTGATATTTATTTTTATGTCAGATTTTTCATCCTAAAGCAAAGTTCATTAGTGTTCTGCCCCTCTGAGTTGGCAGAACTCAGTGAGAAGTCTTTATTTTAACTTAAGTGTCAATAAGAAAGCTCTTTCTGATCAATGCTATTAATTAATAATGCACTTAGATTTGACAGTGACTTTTTTTAGTTTATGGTTTTATCAGATTATGAAAATGTATCATATTTAAAAATCTCAAAATATATCTTTCTTAATTGAAATTAAAGTCAAAATAAAATATTTTAAAGTTGGACTTCTGAACTTTGCATTACTGCTGCTACAAAAAACTTTCTGTAATTCTAACAGATTGTTTTGTTTTTTAAAGGTAAAGCGTAAACTTGATTATAAGTATCTTTGAGAGGACCATGAAGTGTTTGAAGCTCAGCATCAGGGACAAACCTGCTTCAGCCTTTTTTAAATGGATTTAAACCTGGAAATGTATTAGTATGACATTCCAAGGAACGAAGCTCACATTCTGCCACACACACTTCTATAGACTTGTCCTCAGATCTTTAAACGATGGACTTAAAATACGTTTTTTTTCCCCCAAATATACAGTATATAATGGAAATACTCTCTGATGCCTAAATAATGCAGAAACATTTCGGAGCAGCAAAAGTCTTTATTGCATAAAGCACAAAATAAATTGTTTAAGGCACACCTTTTTACTTCTTTTTTTCTTTTAGAAGTCCTCTGGGTGGGTGGGTGTCCATACAATGCTTTTTTCTGAGCACAAAATTCCTTTTTACCCAGTGAGCAAAAAGCATATTTGGAGAGCTTGAGAAAAAGTGCGGCACCCTTTTTTTTTTTTTCATGGTGTTACTTCTATTGGTCCAAAGCTGAGAGTCGTATCGGGTGGGAGTGCCCACTGGTAACCAGAAGGTTTGGGTGGGTTGTTCATGGTGTATCTGCCTATTTCCAACTAAATGCTCTGGGCTGTCAGATGGAAAACTATTCATATATATAATAAAACACAGCACAGAGATGCTCTGCGGGGCCAACAGTCTCTGAATGTTCTGCTCTTGAACAGCAAACTATGAAAGGAGTCTTGCTTAAAACTGTTTAAAAACCTAAGATAAGTCTGCTATTGGCATTCACAGAAGAAAAGAAAAGGAATCTCCTCATTGTACTGATGTGACGCCCACCTGCATCTCTCTCCCTGAGACTGAGTTTTAGATTAGTCTCATTTAATCGTCAATAGGAGGCTAAACCTCTAATGGTGGCCAAATCAATCTTTGTGAGGGCCTTAAGCTCTGGGCAAAGAAGCTTCGAATAAACGTCAGCACCGGCTATTCTGCCAGATGGAGGTGAGTGGGTGGGTGTGGGTTCCTGGTCCGGTGGGGGTGGGGGTGGGGGGGGGCTCCGGTCCCGTTATGTGTACTGAATGCGGGTCTGAATGTGATCCACCAGTCTGAGCGTGGGCCGGCTGATGGGGTGGTGCGGCGACAGCTTCTCCTCGGCACACGACACCTTCACGAAGAACCTGGAGGACAGAGAGGCGGGAGACCCTTTAATGCGGGTCAGCCGTGTCCAGGGGGAGACCACAGAGCCTGTGGACACAACTCTGCAGTAAATCAAGAGGTCGGCTGTGGGATGGAGCCATCTTTACCATCAGTTTGATGCAGACATTAAACGTGAATGACAAACTGATGGTCAGCGGGCTAAATCTGAGGCTAAATCTGAGGCTAAATCTGAGGCTAAATCTGAGGTGGACGGAGCAAACCTGAACTCCTCTCTGAAGCTGGACCGCAGGTGTTGGGCCAGTTGGGGGTTGTACTGCAGACAGGCCAGCAGCAGGCCGCAGCGCTGGAACAGAAGCACGGACTGGGCCGGGCTCAGGGGGGACTCCTGCAGGCCCGACAGAACCAGCACCACCTGCTGGGCCTGGTAACCGATGAAGGCCATCTGGGGGGGGGAGGTGGGGTGGGACAGGTTCAGGTCAGCGGGTGATTCCTATTTCTCGGAGCTCAACAGGAAGTGGCGCTGGTCCTCTGAGGTGACCCTTACCAGGTGGGGGTGGGGCTGCAGGACTCGGAGGCTCCAGCCGACAGACAGGAAGTTGTCTGCAGAGAAACACCTGCTGGTCTAAAACACACAGGGGACGCTTAAAAAAACACATTACAGATAACTGGCATTGTTAACTAGTTCTGGGATTTTTCGCGTTTTTTCATCTGGATGTCATCTTTAGGTTCTCTGCTGGCCGTCATGTCTGTCTGGTATTTAAAATAGGGGTTGGATTTAATGAAAGGGTGTTCCAACTGGAGGAGGCTGGATCTTTGATGGATCAAAAAACAGACATTTTTTATAATACCCTATTCTTGTTTTAAAGCTTTAGTCTGAACCAAGCTTAATTCATTTTGGCATCAGGTAAAAAAGTTCCAGGCTCCAAAATGCTACTGCAAAGAACGGAACTTGATTATATAAACAGACAACTCTTGCTTTAAATTCACATTATTATTATTTTTTTTCTTTAAGAACACCTCAGAGCTTGTCTTGACTGCAGGTCTTTGAATCAGGATTGCCTTTTTTACTCCAGACTTTTTTGTACACATAAGATTAATCTTTTTTTTGCTAAACATTTACTAAATCCTTATATATCTGACTAACTTAAGCTGAGAGGCACCCTGTCCTTGTTCCATCAGAACTCACCTCGTGGCCTAAAAGCAGCAGCTCAAAGAGGAGAGTGCAGGCAGCATCCAGGTACTCAGTCAGCAAGCTCTGTATCTAAGCGGGACAACGGGAGGAGAGCATGGTAAATCGTCTCTAAACACGTGCCGTTAGTTAAGGACGGCGGCAGACGGCAGCCCACCTCAGAGTTGACCAGGCTGAGCTGAGGATCACACACTAAGGCCAGCAGCATTCTAGAAGCCAGCGCTCCTCTGCAACACAATTACAGCATTTACCTCAAATAGATGTATATCGACTAACTTTCATGATTTTATTTTACTTTGCATTTGTTTGATAGTAATTATGATTTCCTATGTTGCATTTTTTTCAGCCCATTGTCAGTGAAACTGCACGTATGATGTTACACATTAACTATTGTCTTAGAATGTATCAGAGACATTTTATAAATGTTGACTAAACAGCAGAGAAACATAGAACATGGCCATAAAATGAAACATATAGTGCTACATTCAGACAGAGGGAATTACTTTTTGGCGGAGAGCAGGTTGATCCTGGCCGCTTCCACCTCCGTCTCCCTGAACATGATGGCCAGAGTCTGAACGATCAGAGTGCTCATTCTGAAGACAGAAACAGGCGGGTGTTAATGGCTTCACTTTATGTTACATTGGACAATGACCTTAAGTCTTGAGGTTGGGTCTAACGTTGACCCAGTTAAAACCGAAGCTTTATAATCTCCCAGCTTTAATTTAAGCATATCTGAGCTGGGAGCTAACCCATATTTACTGCCCGTCCTACACACTGAGTCTTACAGTAGCTGGTCTGCAGTGTAAGCTCCACCGAGGCTCCCGCAGCCGTGCAGACAATCCTCCAGAGTCTCAACCAGGAAGGCACACACTTCACCCGACTGGAACGCACAAAAACACAACCCCTTTCAGTCAGCAGAAAACCATCTGAGGCCCTCCTTTTAGTGAGCACAGGTTGTTTTAGAGCCTTCCCGGGGACGGGCTCACCCTCCAGAAGAGTCTGCGCAGCGGGATGTAGCGGTGGGCGGCCGTTCTCAGCTCCTGGAGCAGCACGTACAGCTTCTCCTGGCCGATCCCGCTCTGCAGCAGCTCGGAGCTCAGCTGGGTGAACAGGCGAGCCATCCTCTCCATGCTGCGCCAACACAAACCTCATTAAGGGGCGCCATTTTGTCCCACGTCAGCTCCCACCCAGAGAGCCTGACAGTGCGGACTAACCCTAACCCTAACCTCCCGGGGGAGTTCCCTACCTGATGCTGGGGGTCCCGGGGTCTGGGGAGGCCACGCATCTCCTCCTGTACAGCGGGTCCAGCATCAGAGTGGACTTCTGAGCACACAAACACGCGGGCGTGCGTCAGCAGACGGGGGGGGGGACACAATTAGGCTGCTTCTCTAAGCGCGCGTGCGTCTTTACTCACAATGATGAAGCTGTTCCAGGAGCTCTGCAGGTGGAGGTACAGTCTGGATGTCTCTGAGACGGCGTAAAGATGCAGCTCCGCCTCCCTCTCCACCGCGCTGCTGGCGGGGTCTCGTCTCAGGATGCGCGACAGAACGGAGCTGATGCTGTGTGTCACCTGGAATGTCACGCCAGGAAGAGGAAGACTCCATCATAAGTACAAGAAGGGCTTAAGTTCAAATTGATTATATTTATAAAATGAGAACACTTGGTGGAATCATCATGCTTTAGCTCTGTGACAGAGGTAGGAAAGGTCATGGCTTTGTGGCAAACTACATCAGAGAACCATCAATATGTTCAGAATATATTTTCTCCAAGTCATTACTTCTTTTTTTTTGTTGAAATATGACCTGTTGGCTTTATAGTAGACACCATCAGACACTCTTTGAGAACTAAAAAAGTAAAGCATCCTTACATAGGGACATGGATAATTCTAATTCGGACCGTATGACCTGAAATTGCAAAATACCGGTAATAGCAAAATAATAGAATAAAATACATGTACATTTAAAATCCAAAGTCAAACCAACTCTCCTCAAATGAGAAAAAAAAATTATGTGTACATGAGTCTTTTTAGGTCCAACTAATATCATGTAACTTGGAGAAAACAGGAGGTTAAAGAGAAAGAAATCACCAGAAATGGTGTATACACATGTATGATGGCTGTGTTTTTGTTTTTTTGCTGTGGTTCTCTATCAGAGCAGCTCATACCTGACTGCTCTCAAGGGTCTTCAGGCTTTCCTCTGAGAGAGACGGAGAGGTGGGCGGAGTGGATAAAGGGGAAGGCGTGGGGCGCTCTGAGGGAGGAAGTGGGACCCTCGGGAGGCCCAACAACTCTGCGTTAGGGCAGGAGGCGGAGCGGGTGGACTTCCGCACTGGCTGGAGGTCCTCCTTCATCCACTGGCTGAAACAGACAGAAGAGAAAATGGAACCCGGTTATACCATCTTTCCCTAGCTGCTTTCCCTTTGTGACGTTCTCATGTTGCATCTTTGGCTCAAACTGCTGCCACTCTTTCATTAGAAGGCCTCTCTGGTCAGGTGTCCGTCTGCCATCTATGTTCAATGAGGTTTTGACCATTTATCTGCATGTGCTGTGGATTTGCCCACCACCAGAGACGGTGGGTTTAATGACGTCCCAGCAGATTAGCACCAGACAGCCTTCACGCTTTCTGACGTTCACATCACCTTTAATGCCCGTCACCAGGCAACCGCTCAGTGTGGTGACAGGGAATCTGTTTGCGATTCTTTTCTTCTCTTGACAGTCAACAGTTTCCTGATTGGTGCTCAGAGGAATTACTGGAGTGACATAATCTCACAGGATTTCAGCAGGGAGGATCGCACGGAGTGGTGTGGACCAAAATCTAAAGCAGCTAGTAGGATGGGGCAGGAAGTCCTTATTTAGTCTTTATTCTGTGCGTATCGCCTCCAGACGTGGACCATTAACACGTTTGAGAACAACTAAAATCCACTGATACGGGATGTCTGAATGTTTGTGCTGGGTTTGGTTTTCTCCAAACGTGCTACAGTGTGTTCTAACCAAACGTTTCCACTTTGGTCCAATCTGGACAAAAACTTAGTGTCATGGGTTTTGTTTTTTTCCAAAATCAGTCTTGGCTCTGGGGAACTTGTACTAATTGAACTTCCCAGTACAGTAAGTTCAGTAGGATGCTGTGGTGGTGGCATTTGGACATTGTTAATGAGGCCAGCCGCTCCTGCTTATGTAAAGAAGTCATGAGCTGCCCATAACGTTTGCTGAGGCTTAACACTCAGGCACTGGTGCAGCTTCCAGTTAAAGTTCCTAACAAAGACGACCCGTGTTCGCTGCTAACTGTGAACCTGTCCTCCCTCCTTGTGTGGCCGTCAGACAGAAACAACTGTAAAGCTTTTACAGCTCCCGGTTTGTCCCTCTCCCAGACTTCAACACACAAAGTCTGCAGGACAAAGAGGAGAATGCAAATCCAGACATACATTTTCAGCTGAAAGCCTTTAAATCCCTCATCTCCCAAATCTCATTAAATCCCTGAAACTTAATGAGGAGGCAAGACAAGAAGACAAGAATGGACTGGCGTGGAGCAGATCTTTATCAGTCTACTCCTCTATGCTGGTTAAATAGTAAGAGCCACCCCGGCCCGTCTCAGCTTCCCTTCAGGGATCATGTAACGGGTCGGAGACATGAGGATCTGGGTGGACTTTTAACCCTGATGTGGCCAGTTGCTGTCCTTTCCAGAAGACATTTGGCCATGAAACTTGGAATGAAAAGTTTCTCTGAAGTTAGAATAAATATGGTTGATAGTTCAGTCCCATTCTGAGCGTCTGTGGGTGCAAAGTGAAGTGTGGAGTGGAATGCAGGGCAGTGCGTGCTCACCTTTCTGCAGAATAGCCTGTGGGGGAAACGGAGACACGGGAGGGTTAGGATTACAGGTAAAGATTTCAGCACGAAGCAGGACACCAGCTGTGAGCCTCCCTGGGTTCCCTTACAGGGATCAGATCACTGATTTTCCAATGCAATTAAACAATGAAGAATTCATTAGCAGTTCCTTTTAGGTTAGGACTCCTAAGAATCCCTGATCAAGTAATCTCACCAACTTATCCCTTTGTCCTGGCCAGTTAAAAAAATGTGTGTAAAAAGACAGCAAAATATAATTCTGGTTATTTTTCCTTGTCATTTTTTCTTTATACTAAAAGTAAAGCTTTAAATTGAATTCAAAATTAGTATAAAACTATACGCATGTCTCAAAATGCTGATGTAACAAAAAAAAAAAAAAAAAGGCCACTACTTGTAGGCTCACCAGTATTTCCTGTCTGCTGTATTCCATTAGTTTGTTTACACTCCACATGTGGCAGGGCTCTTTATCACTTGTTTAAAAAGTTAATGTGATGGTCACCATTCCAAAAAGAAATGATGTATTCAATTGAACATTTAATATTTTTTAATATTATTTCTACCATTGTTTGTTTTCTATTTTTTCACGTTTTAAGAATATTACCAACATTGCTCATTTTGAGCTGGACAAAAAAAAAAAAAGCTTACACACGAGTTTGTACCTTCCATCTTTACCATCGGTGGGATGTGGCTGGCTCTGCGAGAACGCGACACCGCGGGGGGAAGCCCCTCCCCGTTGCTCCTCCTCGACCAATCGCGTCCCTTTCCGGCAGGCTTTTCGGTGACATATGTGATCCGTATGTGTTGACAGCGCTCCCTGTCCTTCAAACTGAGGAACTCTGGGAGGTCGTTCACCTGTGCAGGTGTAACAGAGAGGATATTGCGGATAGTGAGACACAGGAGGTAGGACATTAAGTAAATGCAGCAGAAAGGATTGAACAAACTGACCACTCCGTTAGGAATGAGATGAGCTGGCCCTCATTACCTGGAACCTCATTAATACAGAAATGTGCAATAAAAATATGTATCTAATGGTGTCTACAAAGACAAAAGGGAAATTACAATGCATGACTTCCTGCTGGGAAAAAAATGCTAATGATATGATTTGGTATCAATAGCAAGCAGAGTCTGCATGTTCTCCTGTGTCTGTGGGTTCTCTCCGGGTTCTCCGGCTTACTCCCACTGTCCAAAAACCTGCATGTTAGCTTGATTAGACACTCCGAATTGCCCTTAGGAGTGAGTGTGGGTGGTTGTTGGTCCTTGTGTGTCTCTGTGTGACCCTGCGATGGCCTGGCGGACTGTCAAGGATGACCCTGCCTCTCACCCATTAACTACTGGGATAGGCTGCAGTCCCCCCGGAATAAGCGGTTACCGTATTGGATGGATGGATTAATACCTAGAAAAGAGAAAATCCCACTTGGAGGTCCAGAGCTTTGCCTGAAGTTGGAGTCCAGTAGAAATACAGAAATGAATAACATTTGCTGGGATTCCCCGGAAATCTGAACAGCCAAAACAAAATACAGAGATTTAGTTTTTCGCCCCCAAATGATTTTTCCCAGAGCGTGTTTTATTCCCGGCCGTCGGGTGAAAGTGGGAAATTTAGCGTGTTATCTGATAAGGAAGCAGGGTTTAACAGTTTTACCACTGACTCTCAGTAGTCCTGACAGAAGGTGAGCTGCGGCTCCAGCCAGGCCATCGTAGGTCAGGTCGAGCATTAATCTGCCTGGATTTACTCTGTCAGAACAACCCTAAACCTCTGACATAACAAGCTGCAGACATCAGAGGCTCACCTGTCTCTCAGGCTTTTCTGAAGCATGCCGTCTATCTTCTTTTTTTTATTTTATGCAACCCTGACGCTGAACCTTTTCTGTAGTTAATTGGGGTCATTCGCTTTGCATAATAATTCAGGTCAGTGACCCCAATCGACAGTCTCACACTGTTCACTGGTGCAAGTCTGATACTAATCACCCAGGCATGAATTAAAGGTGCTGTAAATCATTCCACGTAGCTCAGGTTGTTAAAAATCAGGATATCAGATCAGATATGGGAATAAATGATCATGCATTTTATTCATGTTTTTTTATGAATGGTATGATTATGTGAGTCATACAAAAAGACTTCAAAGTACTTTAATTTAAGGTTTAATTTAACTGACACTGATTATCTGAATTCAGTTTGTGGGTTTTAATGGCATTTAATCCTCGTGGATATGCTATGGTAAAATTTCTGTCAGTATTTTCTGGTATTTATAAGAAGAAATAACCAACCAGGTGCGTTTGTACTTAAACAGAAATGCCCCATCAAATAACAACATAAAAACCACATGGAGTGTTTTTAACCAAGCTTTCCTTGGGAGAGAGGCAGCATGGACTCGGGATGCTCACAGTCTTAAGACCTAGGAAGCCTGACACAGGCCTCAGCTGGGATTCAAACCAGGAACCATGTATCTGTACAGGATTTACAGTGTGGACAGCACACTAAAGTTTATGACATCTGATTGGACAGAGCTACTGTCTCCTAACCATGTTTTTACCCCCTGTGTGGATGACTATTTCTGTCAGATAAACAATAAATGTGACTTGTGTCCTTCTGGTTTTGCAAAAACCAGGAAGCTGTCAGCTAAACATGCCTTGCTGGATTCTCTTTTTTCGCTTTCAAACTGGCCTCCTCTCTCATCCGGGTACATTTTCATATCAGAATCATCAACTGTATGTTAACGCTTTCCAGGTCTCAGGCTGGAGGACAGAGAAGAAAAGACACGAGGCGGCGGGAATTGGATAAATGAGATTAGATTCATTATCTTAATTGTCTCAGCCGGCAACATCTGTGCAGATGTGTAGAAACGTGTGGTCTGATGAGGCTGCAGGTCACCACGGCTGTTTGCACTGTGAAGACGTTGACTTTTAAGGGCTTGGACTGCTTTAGAAGACTCTGGAAAACCAGATGGGCGTCATTCCTGTCAGATTAATGAAGCTGCTGCTGGAAAGAACAAATCAAACAATAACAATCCGCTGATTGTCTGATAATTGTGGCGGAAATAAACCTGTAACTAACAGCATCTGATCAGTAATCTGGCAGTTTGGCAGGGGTCACAAAGCCAAGTTATTTTTTTCAGGACTACTAGGACACAGTAATCTGACTGTCTTGTGTCACAGTTTGGACTGAAAATAAAGGTTATAATATCAGATCAGTCTTAATGCTATTTAGTGTTCCTCTATGCGTGTGCTAAGCCTAAAAATATTCAGCTTACTGCCTGCTAAGAGGATAAAACAACCGCTGCTGCAGATTAGAATTGATGGTTAGATGATACATAAATCGTCCGTCTTAAAAGATTTAATTACAGCGTTAAAAGAAATGGTGCCGATGCTTTAGAAGAACGACATAAAAGTTACAGTGACTGTTCTTAAAGAGTCAATTTCATGGGAAATTACTCAAGGAAACTATAGTCTTCAAGTTAAAAAAACTCCAAACAACAAAAGAAAATCGTCAAACGAGAGCTGGTTTGCTTAAAACCCTTAAATTACTTATCAAAATGTAAGAACTTCTGAAAATGAATTAAACTGAAGTATACTTATTATACCAATAATAATCATAATAATAAAAATATCCCAATGGCAATTGCAAAAATCATATTTGAAAATAATTGAATTTGTCTTTTGGGGTTTTTTGGGATTTCCTCTTTCATCACTTTCAGATCCTCTTCATCTGCTGGAGATAGTGTTTTAGGCCCAGCTCTTTTTCTTTCGTCCTCTTCTTGTCCATTTTCCTCAAATGTTTTAAGGACTCCCTGCACACCAGGCTGAGATCTGCCCAGTTTCCAGCCAGCGGCTCTTTAGGGATCAACTTGTTGCTGCAAAAATCCTGTTTTCTGTTTGTCAAACTGTGTTAAGTTTGACATTTTTAAAGATCGCACTGTTCCCAATGACGACAGGAGCTTGGATTTAATTATAGAATAATGAAAATGATAATAAAATAATAATAATGCTATGTTGTCAAACTTGTTTATCTATGAACTGGACTGGACTGTGAGGGACTGGTGACCCATCCAACAGGTATCCCACAACTCACCCACCAGAAACTCCACTTATTACACTGTCTACCGTTTGACAATATACCAGTTATTGTGTGTAAATAAATCAGAAGAAAAAAAAAATCTGCTCTGTCAGAATCCCAGAAATGATTGTTTTTCGTCCAAAAACCAAATTGACACAAAATTTAAATAAATAAAAATCATATAGTTTAGTCTCCAACTTTCCACTTTTGTAAACTAGATCAAAATTACTCAAGGAGATAGATGGATGAGCAAAAAATATAAGAACTATTCCACGTGACAAAGTTGAAAACATTTACATTTGAACACGTCAACTTAGGAGATTCTCAGTTTAAACTCACCAACTCGATGTCACGCACGCTCTCAAAGGAAACGGCCGCGGTGAGCGTGCGCGGCAGGTACTCCGTCAGGTACAAGCGCTCGTCGCTCAGCACCACGTGCATGTACACCTTGTTGATGCTGTCGGACAGCACCACGCACGGCTCGTGCGCTCGGATGCGCTCGTACACGCCCCGGTCCGCGTTCCGCTTCAGGAAGGAGTCCAGCCGCGCGTTCCCGCGGGAGCACGGCCGCGTGCCGCCGCGGGCCCGGTCCATGGCGGCTCCGGTCCGCGGAGCTCTCCGCCGTTAGCCGCCCCTCCGGTTGGAACGCCCGACGCTGGGTTGCTAGTTAAATGCCGCCGGGAAGATGCCCGGGTGACCGTTCCTGTCTCTGAAGAGCAACTGAACAGGTGGCATTCCGCTAACTCCCCATCAGAGCGCGCCCCTCTCTCATTGGCTGCTCCCGTTCCTTCGGGCGCCTCTGATTGGCTAAGCAAGACGGTTACTTCATACGTTAAAAAAAATAACTCACGACTGGATTAGCTTGGAGGGCTTTGGAAAAGGTTTATTAATGTAACCGGGTATTTCAGCAAACAAACTCACCTGTAATAAGTTCGGTACATCATGTAATTATTCCACATGTTTGTTTGTCTTTAAATAACAGAACCCTTTCAGCTAAAAATTCAAATCAAAACATTCGAATATGACCTTTACAAGTAAGACAATTTACGGAAAAGAACATTGTAAATACGGAATTAAATAAATAACACCATTGGGAATTATTTGGTGATAACTATTAACAATAATAATCCTAATAAAAAAATAATATACCACTGGCAATTACAAAAATCATCCATGGAAAGTTTTAAATATATATATATATTTTATATCCTCTTTCATTAATCATTATATTTAATAAAACTTGGCTAACTATGAACTGGACTGGACTAGTGACCCATCCAGCCGGTGTCCAACTACTCAGCCCACCAGAAACTCCACCCCATCTACACCCTGACTCATAATTATTAGATAAAGAAAGTAGTGTGATGTCTTTCAAAAGTTAATATAGTTCAAATTCCTGCACACTAAGTGGGATCTTGTTCTCATGGACCCTAAAATGTGTTTCAACTTTGGTCGTTTTGCACCATTAATATCTTACCACTGGATGTCAGTAGAGTACAGAAAAAAAAAACTGTTCTTCATAATTTAGGAATCTTTATCTAAATGTAATCTTAATGAATAATAAATCCTTTTGTTTCAAACATTTGGAATTTCTATAAACCAGCTCAATTACAGAAATTGCCTTCTGTCCTCCTCTTCTTCATCTTCCTCTCCGAGCCTTTCTGGTAAACCCTCAGATGGAGGCGGAGGCTGCAGCTGTGAAGGGACGCTTTGTAAAGGCTGAAAAGATGAACAGCATCGCAAACACATCCAGCACCAAGGGGATGAAGGCAGTTTTGTTTTAGCGGCTGAGAGGAGCACATTCAGGCTTCTGCACGGGACAGAAAGAAAAGTGAGACAGTAATGGAACACTTCAGCTGGTCTGAAACTGAAATCCTAACACATCCAATTCCTCCAGCATGGGGCCGGTTCTGAAAAAAAAAAAATCAAGATGATTTCAGACTGTAACATTCCTAAAATATTACATGAGAATGAAAAACAGCACCTAAATAAATACTTAAATTGGTTATTTCACTTTTTTTTTTCTTTGGCAGTAACACAGTGTGCTCTAATCACAATTTTTTTTAAATAAAATGTTCTATGAACACTTGAAGTAATTGAAATTGCTAAATTACAAAGATGTGAGATGTGAAAATCTGAGCGTTTACGGTCAAACTGCTCTGACTCTGGTCAGCTGGGCATCAATGGACTCCCTAATTTTCCCCCTCACTTTGTGTTTGTGTGCAGCTGCAAACAAAAGTGGTGGGCCGATGGCTCACACTGAGGCCTTTGTTCCACTGAAGAACAACAACTGTTTCTTTTCCACCACAGAGACAGAGAATATAGCCTCATGAAACACACACACACACACACTTGGTTAGCTATCTGTTGACCTTTGTGGCCTCATGAAGACCCATAAATTTGTTTAAATTCAACATCTGCAAATGAAATCAGGCTTGTCCACTTTAAAATCTTCTCATGCATTTGGGAAGAACACAGTGTTTTTTTATACTACGCATGTAACATTTATATGGATTGATCATACACATACATATACAGTGAGGAAAATACGTATTTGAACACCCTGCTATTTTGCAAGTTGTCCCACTTAAACTTAAATTGTCATCTTTGGTGCATGTCCACTGTGATATAATAAAAAAAAAAGAATGGAGTGGAGGTGGACATTTTGAAGGTAGACTAACAGGTCTTTGAGGGTCAGAATTGTAGCTGATAGACAGGTGTTCAAATACTTATTTGCAGCTGTATCATACAAATAAAAAGTTTAATGATTTCTGGATTTTGTTTTTAGATTATGTCTCTCACAGTGGACATGCACCAAAGATGACAATTTCAGACCCCTTCACGATTTCTAAGTGGGAGAACTTGCAAAATAGCAGGGTTCAAATACTTATTTTCCTCACTGTATATATATATATATATAATTAAACGGTATTAAAGACACTGAAGATGCGTTCAGGTTGGAGTTGAAAGGTCTTTATGATCCAAGATGAAGAAGTCTAGTTGCCATTTCTTAAGGTTTTAGGATTACTATGACTTGGATGCCTCAAAATTTAAACTAACAATATGACTAAACACAGGACTGTGAAGGTCATGAACATAAGACAGGTCTGACTTCACTTTCAAGGAAGAATTTACTTCACTGTGTATTTTACTTTAAGGAAACACTTTATAACTTATGTAAGTCAAATCGTGCTTATCTGGCCAATTAAGAGGCAAATTGCTCAAATAAAAAACAAAATCTAAGTTTTTGGAATGCATAAATAATGTCAGAGGGTGCATGTGTGCTATTTGGTAACATTTTCATACGTTTTCACACTGATGTCTTTAATCAATCAATCAATCAATCAATCGATCGATCGATCAATCAATCAATCAATCAATCAATGTTTATTTATATAGCACTTTACATAAACCGGAGCTGATCAAAGTGCTTTACAGAATAAAAACAGATCAAACTATCGAAATATAGAACCCAGTTTACAGAGATTTTAGGTGCAAAAAGCCATCCTGAACAAATACGTTTTAAGTTTAATGTCTGCTCTTATTAAAGTAGATTTTAAAAAGCCTGCCTGGGGTTATTATAAGGTTTTTTTTGTTTGTTCCTGCACTTCATCAAACTGTCAAGATGTTTAAAACAATTTTGTCTCATTCACAGCCAACACCGGCGGAGCATCTCTCTGTGGGTGTTGGGCAGTTGATGACGTGTTTCGCTCGGTGGAGCCCGAACGGAAACGAACGAACGGAGCCGAGAAGAGCCGAAGCGACGGCGGCAGAAGCGGCAGCCACAAAGTCAAAGACAACCGAGAAGTTGGCAGATATCTGACCTCCTGCAGACCACTACATCCGAAGACACCGCAGGGATGACGGCGCTGACCAGCTGGGAGCTGTGCGTCAAATACGCCCTCTTCATCTTCAACTTCATTTTCTGGGTAAGTGTAAGATTTTATTTTTAATCATCCAAGCTATTTGCGGATTCATTTGAATGCATGTATTTCATAGATGATGACGGACTACCACCACATTTAATGCCATCTAAAAGCTAATATTGGTCAAAAATTGACAATTTGTCCTAAAACAAACCTTTTAACTTTTTATGTATATATATATCAGAATCAGAATCAGAATCAGAAATACTTTAATAATCCCAGAGGGGAATTATTTATTTTTTATTTATTTATATATGGGTTTGTTGTGTATTTGAGTGCTTTTGTATTAAAAAAAGCTCAGTTAAAGGAAACAAAAATAACACCAAATTGATGCAGTAAATCTTCCATCACTTTCGGAATCAAGTATAACCACTCATTCTTGGGCAAAAATTAGATTCGGTCATGATTTGGTGAGTTTCTGAGTGCTACAGGAAAAAATTGTTATGCCAGTTTCTGTTGGGGAACTACACACACGACACAATGCTTTCACTAAAGAGCTTCTGCTGCTTCCCAGAGATAAAGTGTGCTCGGTGGCCAAAAACAACATGGCTTTTGAGCTATTCAAAGGTCACATTAATGTACAGTGGAATCCGAAAAAGTCAAGTCTGTATTGTATTGTATGGGGAAAAAGAAACATAAAAAGGGACCATTGCATTTAAATAAAACCCAACACATTCCCTGTTTTGTCTCCTCAGCTGTATTTCATTTGTTAAAATGGATCTATTTTTGCACGTCAGTAATCAAATCAGGGGCAAAAGGAGGGAGACTGTGATTCACTTATGTTGTCAAAAAACTTGATAAACAGATTAACGTGACTAACAGGAAGTGAATGGCGAAGCTGAATGCAAAATATGTTCATTTATAAGCTGGAAATTTGATCCCTAGTTTTCTAGAAAGTAGCTATTTAGAATGCTACCCAAAGATTCAACAGTGAGTTGGTTATATAAAGTCGTTTGTAGCAGATCTTAGGAACTGCAGTTTAATTTGATTTTGGTAGACCCATTTTTAAACATACAGCAGACAAATGCGATAAACATTTGGTTGTTAGTATTAAGAATGAACCAGGGTCTCATTTTAGAGTCTGATCCATGAGTTTAGGCACAATAGAGAGTCTGTGCGGACAAAGGCAGCCAGAGACCAAGCCAGTCAAGACATCAACCTCCAAAGAAACGATTGATTCTTTTCGCTTTGAAAGGGAAACAATACACTGTTGTAGTCTTAAAGTAAAATGTGGAAGCTTTTCTGTTGATCGATTTGACTTCATTTTGTGAGATTTAAGCAAGACAAGATTCTGTGAAAGGGCAATAAAGAGCCCATCCTGTAATGAAAGCTCAACCAGTCTTTATCTTCCTCCCTGCCGAAGATATTTGCTCAGAGGGGAAAAAAGCTGTAACATTTTTATTTGACTTAGATTCCTTTGTGGCTAAAATCATGAAATTTTGAGCTGTCCAGGGTGAGACCCGCCTCTCGCATCCCACCCCTTTTCTGAGGGACGCTAGGTGGTGACCTGTTAGAGATTCGTGTGTGTGTGTGTGTGTACACACACCTTTTTAATTTGAAGATTTAAACTTTTTGCTTGTGGGGAGAAACAGCAAAGTACCAGCAGAACATTGGCCTCTCTGGAACATTTTAGTTGGATCAGACTATCAATGTTTTGCACCCACAAAGTGATGTCCCTGAAATGTGGCAGTTTGCCACTTCTTATCCACCTGTGCAGAGTTAAGTTCCTTAAACTATTTGACCAGTCAAAAAACGTTACTTAGGATCAGTAGCATTTTTCTTCTTCACTGGAGTAACTTAGATATTGATCAATAACGTTTTACCATTGGTACAGTTATGCTGTTTTTTGCTTTTTTTGTTAAGCCTTTTATCTCTGACTTGTAAAATCATGCAGGCAAAAAAAGGCTCCTAACTCAAGGGATGAACCAGTGATCGTTTACTCTACACAAAACAGAAAACTGGTGGAGGGATCACCTGACCCATGGAGAGGCTTCAGGCAGTGTCAGAAAATAAACAAAATTGTATTATACATTTGTTTGTTTCATCAAGACATTGCAGCTATTTCTTATTTTTCTACTACATTCATTTGACAGCTTTTTGACTTCACACAGTTATTATAAAAGAATGAATCGGACAAAGATTATTGACCAAATTATAAAGTGTAATTGAAATCATCATTCTTTGTCTTTGGTGGAAATTCAACATCATTTTAAATATCAAATTGCATTGTTTGCTGTTAACACGACGATGTTGCCAAGTTTTGTAATCATTAGTTTGGTTGTGGTTTAATCATTTACTCTCTAACTTTTCCACAAAAAGAGGCACTCTTTGGTGACCGCATACAAATTTTAAAAAAGCAATGTCATAAGACACACTGTCTTTTAGCAGGAGACACTCCAGAGCTATCACTTTCACTGACCTTTGGCTGGACTGAGATCAGTCAGCGGAAAATGTGTGCTCTGACAAATGGTGGAGGGAAATTTCTTAAAGGGTTAAGTTTACCACGGGTCTGGGTCTGGGAGCCGGATAATTGCTTTCACCTGTAGTCTAAGTTGTAAATCAGCGGGGATTCTGTGGTCTGTCTGAAAACCACCAAAGCACACAGCCACCAGAGCCACAGCCCTGGTTCCTCCTGCCCGTCCCTCCTCCCCCACCGTTTCCCTATCAAAACCCAGGTGAGTCTCAGATGGGTGTGGTCCACGCAGTTACAAAGGAAAATCCTCCGACCTCCTTTTCCTTTTGTTCTCCCGACTCAGTCAAAGCAACACGCTCATATTTTCTTCCGAAGAAATCCTAAATCTAAAGCCGAGAGTCATGAAGGGAATGCAGTGCATCAAATATCTGGTTTTTGCCTTCAACTTCCTCTTCTGGGTATGTATTAACCAGTAAAATTCCACTTGTGCCTGAGCGGTGAGGTTTGTGAAGTGGTTTGGTTTGAGTGCCTCTGTTGTGTTTAGGTTTCCTTTGATTGTTCTTTAGGGTGTGTGAACAGGAAAGAAATCCTGAGTAAATTAGCTTTAAAACTCTTGGTGGGTGTATTTAAGGTAGAACTGCCATTTGTTTGTTTCTTTTTTTGTCCTGATATGCTGAAAAATCAGCAGAGCAGCTTCAGCTGTTGAGGTCTGGAGTAAAGCAAAAGAAGAGAATTTAGCCTGAGATAATGCATGCTGAGTTCTAGTGGTTCAAGTGAAGTCCCAAAACTTTAAATAAAATGTTAAAAAGTCTTGTTTGATACTGTAGATCTACTTTAGTTGTGTACCAGGACACATTTTTTTTTCTGACATCAAGCTAGTTTGTATCTTTAGCTGCAGTCTTATGGTAAAATCTGAAATGCTCATGTTAGGATTGGCTTGTTTTGACTAACTTTAGGGTGTTACTTTGTTTTACTTTACTATATTTAGCACTGGATTTCATGTAATTTACTGACAGTTTTGTTCATTTTAAGAATTGTACTCCGACTCTGAACTCATGTTACGTTTTTATTTGTACTTCCAAATTCTTCTTCTTTCCATGAGAAACTTGATACAAGTCTTTAAGGATGACAATCAAACAAATGTCCATTACACCCGAAACTCGAGCCTCTCTTCTGATAGAGATCCTCACTGAGCTTTGTATATTAAGAGTGCTGATATACTTGACATGTGACATGAATAGATACACATTTGTGCTTATTTTTCTGGTTTATTCTCCGGCTTCGAATAAAAGAGTCGGGTAAACCGTCAAAAATCTAAACATACATGGTATCTTTTTTTTTCCAAAGAAAAATATATATATATTTTTTTTTTGCTGGCACTTTTAGCTTTAAATTGGATATAACAAACATGTTTTCAAGTCTTTTCCGGGATCATAATTGCATAACTAGGATCGCTGAAAAGATGATTATCAAGGATTGACATGAACACTTTTGGTTTCTTCGAGTACAGGCTGTGGTTTAAAAATAGAGATGGCATTTTTCCTCATTTCAGATTCTATAATTGCTTAAACAACTTCTCCCCGAGTTTTGATCACCTGCATGAGTTCCTCAAAAATGAACTTTAATTAAAAGTCATTTTTGTTGCCGTTAATCAGTGTGGTTGGAATGTCAGTGGAAAATGGAGAATATGAGGCAGCAGATGCTTTGTAGAAACCTGACGAGTCAGAGGATGCCATCAGTCTAAGAAAAGCTGTAAATTAAGATTTATTTTGCTAGCTGGTGACTTCAGCCTTATGTTGCAACGCGTGTGCCAAACGTATGATGAAAGCACAGGAGCGTCAGAAATTAGTCATGTTTGTTCGGTTCTTCTTTTTTTTCGGTGGGCTGTGTGTAGGGTTGGATTCCTGAGCCCCAGATGGACGGCTCTTTCTGGAGGTTAGGGTCATGTGCTGCCTTCGGACAGCTGTCTGAAATTTTTGCTGGAGGCCAAGACCTCTAGGCTCTTCCCTAAATTTAATCCCACTCTGTTAAACCTGTTCAAACGTAGAATTAAATCTTAAAATTCAAACTTGGAGCCAACAAACCTCACACCCCTCTGTCTGATCTGACTGGTTCAGAAAGCTGTGTTTTAAACGAATAACATTCTGCTGCATTCCTCGCCACTTAAAAGATGCATGTCAAGCATAACTAGGTGTAATTTAGATGTTCTTTTCACACAGATTTGCTCACTACCTGCTGTGTTATTGCTGTAATTACCAGTTTACACCCAGTGGAGGACACACAGCTGCATTGTGCTTAATCACTGTTTTCAGCAGCCGGCAGTTTGAGCCGTCAGACAACAGAACACGAAGAACTAGAGTTCACATCCAAACACCGGAGTAGAGAGGTTAAAGGCCCTCAAGTGTTCCTGTTTAGCTAAAAACTGCATTCCCACCACTGTGACCAAATGTAGTCATTTTTCTATTTACAGACCTGCCAATTTGAAGATTCTTAAATATTCTTAAAGGAACGAATCAACTCTTGTAGAAGGGTTATGTTTTTGCCTCATCTTAAAGCTTTTATTTCCATGTGGCTAAACGGTCTGCTTCCTCTGTTATAGTTTTTTGTTGTGTTATGGCTGAAAACATGAAAAGAGAAATGCATTTGTGTCCTTTAGAGGGTGTTTGCATGAGGTTTTTAGCATGTGTAGCTCTTATGTCCGATAGTCAGAGCAGATTGATTTTATCTTGTGAGCCACAGAGTTTTTTTCAGTTTAAATTTACATGTGTAACTTCCTTGATGTTAATGGAAAAGTGATGGCAACTTCCTGACACACTCAGCCTTAATGGTAGAATTTCAAAATAATGAACATGTAAATTAATCCTGTAATTGCTGACAAATTAGAAAAAAAAATTACACCTCTGTTAAATCTCTGCTTGCGTTAGTGTGAAATCCTTTTGTTGTCAATGAAGTCCACCAGGAGCCTTTCTGGGGGAAAGTGTTGATTGAGCTTTTTTTTTATTTTTGTTGGTGACCAGAAAGAATAGTAAGGGTAAATTTGTGTTTGCATTTCTTTGTAAGCAACACTTCCTGTTTGCTGTGTTGTGGTGTATACAGTTCCAGTTTTTAAGCTTTCCACTTAATTTAAATGCTAATGGAGATGTTTTGCCATGTCAGCTGAGTTGTTCTGGGCCTTTTCTGTGCAGACGCCTTTAATGAATGTGTCTTTCACGACTTTTTCTTTTGCGGCTTCAGCATAACTTAAATGAAGTCGTTCAGAGAAGTGTGAACCGGCAAACAGGTTTTTCTTTCTGCATTTCATTAATAGTCATGGAAACCAATGACAAACATTTTCTAACACAAACATTTGGTTGGTAACCGAACAAACCTGGTTATTGCTTCATGATGTCATGCCAAACATATTTGTGATTGTAATCTCTTCAGAGCGGAACAATTCAGTCCTAACCTAACCAAACAGCATGTTTTGTTTGGGGATGTTTTCAGACGTGTCTCCATTAAATCATGGTTCAATAACATGGTGCTGACAGGGTGTAGGTGTGGTGGGGAGTCATTTCCACAGAAGTGGCACGCTAAAGCCTCCTGCTCATTTAACTTTACCGTGACGCACACCGAGTAATGAGGCATAGCGATGTGAAACATGTTGCAGATCATGGAGAACTGTAGTGTTACTCAAACAAATGGTCATTTTGTAAAGAAATGCTGATTTCATCATTTTACATAATAAGAGATATCATTTTGACATCTAGGAAACGGCAGCTCAAACTATGGTCAATGGGATTTTTGTGGTGGAATGAATTTCGCTGCATCCAATTCACCAGTGGAATAACGCTGCACTTTAGACTGAGGTGTAAATTAATTTCAGGCAGGCTAGACTGGATGAAATTTGACCTGACAGGCAGAAGGAACCACAAGTATTGATATTGTGAGGTGTGTTGAATTTAGTCATTTCAGCTTCACCAAAGTGGTTCTCTTTAACCATAATCTGTAACAGAGGAGGTTGAGTTGAGAGTTTAAGATTTTGGACATCTAATCTGAACCTTTTATAAGATATTTGTGTATTTATTTGTTTTGTTTTTTTATGTGACAAGATTGTTTTTTGTGGATTGGGACAAATCTTTTAAGTTTATTGGCTTGTGTTCCTGTCTGTTTAAATGGCATTGGCTAGCCTTGCTAAAATGGTGCCAGAGCTAACTTAGCTAAAAGGAGTTTTTGGCATGTTTTATACAGATTATATCCAAAAGAAAGATATCGCAGCACATAACCGACATCAATATTACTGATTACCGAACAGACCCGGTTGGATTTTAAATTTCTAGGATCCTAAGGGACTGAAGTAAAAAAAAAAAAAATCCTGTAAGAAAAAAAATACAAAAGAGTTATCAGTGTTGAGATGGAATGTCAGATTCTCCTCCTACGACAGGAACAAATGTGTGGGTTGAGTTGATCAGCTGAGATGGGGTTTGTTGGTTGGTGTGTCTCACTTGAGCGAGGCCTACTCTAATGGACGGGTTTGTTATAGCACAGAGAAGCACGTCCTAAGCTGTCTAAAGCAGGAACTGTTTTTAAACTGACAGCAGTGAAACTGGCAGAGTGATGGTGTTTATGCCCGCGGTCAGCTGATGAGCTGAGCAGATAAAAAGGAATGCAGATGAACAACCTAAGTTTTGTATCTTATTTTCATGACGGTGTCCGTGTCCCAAAACACAGTTTTGAATGGAAATCGGGCCCGACTGGAATGGATGTTTATCGCTGTTGACCAGCATAAACCCTTTCTGTGGGATATCTTTGCGGTTTGCATTCACTCTGCCTCTTGTGTGCACGGCTGTATCTTCTCCTTTATCTTCATGTCTTTAACTGCGCTTAACTCATAACACCAGGATCTGTTATCCAGATGGATCTGCAGGAGGAGACTTTCCGTCTAAATCTGATCAGACAAAATCTCATCTTATGTTCTTTAGGTTTCTCATTTCTGGGGTGATCTGTACAGATTGCTCGGATTATTATCCTATGTGCTGTTGAAATGTCTTAAATGCCTCATCAGCTAAAAGAGTTGCATCTGAAAAGTTGAGGATTTTAAAATGAGGTGCGTGAGTCAGCCGCCATCACGTCTGGAGAAGACTCTGGTGGGACGATGCTCAGACATGCAGAGCAGCCTCCGCATTTTTGCCCTGACGGCACCAGGAGTGACTGGTTTATAGGCTTAAAAAATGTCTTACCTTTTGTTTTACTCCATTTTTCATAAAGCATGCTTCGCATATTTCGGCAGTTATGAAATGTTTGACACTCCAGCAAATGTGTAGCTCTCAATTTGGACAGATTCATGATTTATTGACACTTCAAATGATTCAGTTACGTGAATTATCCTTAAAACTAAATGTATAATTACCACATTCTTAAAAGCCGATCATCTGTTGAATCTTTTAAAATGTCTTAAATGAGCCATTTCATTATTTTCCACGCATGTCCCAGAAATGTTACAGAAACTGTTTATTAACTCGGCCTCAGGGAGTTTCCCATGGTGTGCATTTTTCCAGTCTTGGTAGGGAAGCAGGAAGAATCCTCCAGACTTGTTGGGGCACAGCTCTGTGTGTCACACTCGCTGCCTGTACACAACACGGGCGTGAGGCTCACGCTGCTGGACATTATGGAAATGATGTAGCTGAGAAAAAGCGCTGACGTCAGCTGTGTTGTGCGGTTGCCCTGGAGATTGGGACATCTAGTGATTTTGTTATTATGAAAGAATTATGGTTTCTCCAGATTGTTTTCCATCAAAGGACTCACTTTTTCTCGAGTTGTGATGGTTCAACACATAGAATGATTCATCATTTAGCACATGGATCTCGATTTTTTTCTGCACTGTTCCTGTTTGTCTGCTTTTTAAGGAGATTTTCTTATCGCACCGTAATTCTTTCATCCCTGTTTTTGTCCAGACTTTTGTTGCTCAGTAGCTGTTGAATTAACTGCTTTAGAAATCACTTAATTTAAAACGTTCTATCTGGACTTGTTGTTGTTACATTGATGTGATAAAATACTGATCCATTTTAATGTCTTTACTTCCAAACAATAAGGCTTTTTGAGGGCTTAAAGCTTGAACGAATAAGGTTTTTATTTTTTAGTTAAGGCACTTAACTCAGACCTATGAATCATTCAAACAGAAAGAAGAAAAGAACTCGAGGGATGAATCAGTGTTGCTATATAACATGTCACCACATAACGCTTGGCAACATAACAATTTAAATTAGGATCTTTAGTTATTTTGTTAATAGCAGCCTGTGGCAAAGATGCATTATTTGTTTCCATTTCTTTAGCTGATGTGCGAAAAATGACAGTTTGACTGACAGAAAACAGGATATTTGCAGCAACAAGCTGATTCACAAAGAGCTATTAGCTGGAAACTTGGCATATTTAAGCATAGTGTGCATTCTGTCCTTAGAATAAAACTAACTTAAAAATTTGAAACTGGATAAGTGGAGGACAAAAGAACTGTCGGGATTTAAGCTGTGTTATACAAATATTGATTTCTGAGCTTGTTGGTGTTGCGCATCCTCCATATTCATACGTTTGATTTACCCTCATCTTTCCTGCAGCCATGTTCTAAGATGATGGGTGACTTCAGACACCTCGCAGTGTTTTATGTTTTTCCGTTACTCGGAGCTGCTTTTTTCATCTCATGAGTGATGCGGCTGAACCCTGATTTTAGATTGAACAGATCTCTTAAAACAACTGAGTCCCTCACAGGGCTGTTAGTCGCATTGATTTGGTCTCTTCTAGAGAACCACTGACTTTAATGGAGACTACGGGCTGCAGTATCATTCTTTTCCTCTCTGTTCGATATTTGTCGTCTGCCCAGAGTTTATAGCAAAATGAGTTTGTTTCCTTCCTTTTTACACATGGAAAACCTGTCACATAAAGTGGTTTTGTCCGGTTGCAGCTGGCGGGTACGGCAGTGCTGGCCGTGGGACTCTGGCTGCGTTTTGACTCCAGGACCAAAGGACTGTTTGAAGGAGAGGACTCCCCCACGGTCTTCTTCACTGGTAAGGCTTCGCCGGTTACGTTTGTGACACACAACACTTAATTCAGGCAGCTGTGCTGTTGATATTAATGTTCCGGTGAAAGGACATGCAACAGAACTGCTTAAAGTTAGCAAAAAACGGCGAATTTTTAATCTGTACCCAAATTTAGAAACAGTGAGTTAGCGTAAACACATTTTAATAAAAGTAGCAATGGCACGATGACTAATTTGTGAAATTTTACTCACCAGTCTCTCCTTCTCATGCTCCATGTGAGTGTGAGAAAATGGCTGCTGACAAATTTCTTCACGGAGGATACCTGTCGAAGTACCCGGATGTTCAAAGTGTCACTCGTTGGTGTTAAATACCGTCAACTCCGTGATTTGACACCAAAACTCTAATCATTAGAGTTGATACTACCAAAATCAACAGCAATACATCAACACTTCACTCTGAAAATGCCTAACACCAGCATTTTAACACTGATGAATTTGCTGTGCAGGCCACAAATTTAGTTTAGGCTGAGTTCCATGGTGTCGGGCAGCTGTGCACAAGATCAGCCAGTTCCCCCGACATTTGGTACTGACCGTTTTGGATCTGTACGACATCAAAAATGTGCTTTCAAAGCTAATGCATGGAGGTGACACTTGATTTGCGGTTGCAAATTCTTTCCACTTGGTGTTCCTGAGGACGGGTTGCCAGGTTTGTGCCTCTGTCTGTTTTTTTTTCTCTATGCAAGTTCATGAAAAACGTTTGGATTTCCTCAGTGGGGCTGCTTTTTATTCATCGGGCTGATTATTGACCTCATGTTTCCTTTTAACTCGCCTGAGAACTTCCGTTTGCTGTACATTGATTAACAAAGTCCAATTCGGTTGTTGTGGAGTCAAAGTGACTAACAGAGCTCAGACTTTTCTGGTGATCTTTCTTCCTTGTCTGCACAGCTGTAGCTCAAGGTCCCGCTCATTGTGTCTGTGTATTTTTTTGGCTGCCTGGAGAAGCTGGGCATGCAGGGGGAAGCTGAGGCCAGCCCCAGTTCACCGCGCTCTGCACACAGTTGTCCTTCTCACTCGCTGCACAGACACTTCTTTGTTGGCCAACTTGTGAGTTCTCAGAGAAACCATCACCAAAAAGACTCCTTCCCCCCCCCACCCTATTTGTCTTTGTGTTTTGCCTCCATCAAACTGACGAGTGAAGTGGGCAGCAAGGCGACAAAGGACTGTTGGAAATGACAAACATCTTAATAACAGCTCTGGAGAAAAGCGGCACTTGGAGGAGGAATATTTTTTGTGGTTGACGTGCTGGTGACTCAGCTGTGTAGTTTTTATTGTTCAACTTTCTTTGTACTTTGGATAATGAGTCACCCGGACGAAAACATCAAATCGTCAGAACTTGGTTAAGGCTCACCACGGGATGATGGCATTTGTTTATCTGAACGATTCCTCACCAGTAAGAAGTGTGACTTCAACAGGACTTTGTGGGCAAATCAGCTCTGGTAGAATAAACAAACGGCCTGTGTAAATGTGCGTCCTTTAAGGCCGAGGGTTTGGGAGACTGTAAATGGCAGCGACACCGCCCCGGGGAATTCCTCCCAGAGTCCGCTGAATCACATTTGTGCTGGATTTCATTAGTCCCCAGAACTCGGTTCACAAAACAAACCGGGATCTAACCCCTTTGCCACAAGTCTGATTACCATGGCATGGTTTGTGACAGAGGAACGCTGCACGCAGAGATCACCATGAGAGCAGAGACCTTTGATTTTAAATGCATATTTTTATGGAGGAGAGCAAAAGTCATCTAAATGTTGGAATTGCTCGTGTGTTGATTGTGTTGCAGGGGTGTACATCCTGATAGCAGCAGGAGGCCTAATGATGGTCGTGGGCTTCTTGGGATGCTGTGGAGCCATCAAAGAGTCACCGTGCATGCTGGGCCTGGTGAGTCATTCTTTATTCACCAGTCGCATCAAAGTGGAGCTTAAAAACAGCAGCAGCTTTCTTCTTCTTCATCTTAGAGAGATGACGATTGGCCTCAGAAGTCAAACCTCTAGGAGAACAATCCAATGTTAAAATTTTAACAGGAGGCGATATTTATCTTTTTTTCCTTTTTTTTAAGTCGCTTTGGTCACGAGTAGAAAGCTGAGTGCACAGTGACACCAACCTCGCATACAGCAGAAGAATGAATGATCTTTTTCTGCTTTAGTTCTTCCTCTTCCTGCTCCTCATCTTCGCTGTGGAGGTGGCCGCTGGGATCTGGGGACTCTCCAATAAGGACAGGGTGGTGGAAGACGTAACCGAGTTTTACAAGCAGACTTACGCCAACTACAGGGACACCAAACAGGAAGCGCTGAAAGAGACACTCCGCCTCATCCATTTTGGGGTAAGACCTTCAAACAGTTATTTTTTTAGTGGTCAATGAGCCATACAGAGACGTATGGATTGCTCCACACCCCCTGATCTGGCTTTTGCTCTCTGCAGCTGGACTGCTGTGGTCCCACAGGGACGGTGATCGACGGCGCCGATGAGATCTGTCCCAAAAAGGAGGGGCTGGAGGTCTTCGTCACCACGGTAAAGGAGCACAGAGACCTACAGCGCTTTCACATCGTTGCGAAATCTGAAATGAAGAAAGCTAACAACTTAAGCTTTTTTTTTTTTTAAGTTTAACAAATTTCCAAAATTGCATACGAGAATCATCCATTAAGGGTCTCTGCAAAATGTTACTACTCTGATCTTAAACTTAGATTTTCCTGAACAATACACCAACTACACTTGAAAAAATACCTGAGTTTATTTCTTGCATTTATTGGTAAAGGAAAGCCATTTAACTCCTGTAAATGCCACCTCTGAATTTGGAAAAACATTGGCAGTACGCTGCCCCCTTCTGCTTCAATAAATTACCAAAAAACTATGGTTCTTTCACATGCTGGTTTTTCTAAATGGATTAAGTGGCTACGGTTTTTTGACACATTAACACCATACATATTTGTTAAAAGCACAAAAATAACATAATCTGGCTACATCCATCCATTTTCTTTGTTTATTCCCACTGGGGTCGGGAGGGGCTGGAACCCATCCCAGCTTAATGAGGCTACATAAAAGGTCCGAATGGTTCATAAGTTTTATTTTCTGTCCATTGTATATGATTATTTTGTGTTTTCTTTTTAATCTGGCAGAGTTGTCCGTCCGCCATTGACACGGTTTTCAACAACCGGCTGCACATAATTGGTGGAGTTGGAATCGGCATTGGAGTCATCATGGTAAGTCTGAATTTAGAATCTGCTCACATAGAAACTTGGAGTTGCTTAGTATACACGAATGAGGGGCCATTTCTTTTTAGTCTTCACTCTTGTTTAGAACAAAACATCAGTGTTTTGTTAGAACTTGTGTTATGCCATGTATGAGAGGCTCAGTCAGCGGACTGAGAGGTCGGAATCCATGCAATTTATTTACAGGATTTTAAGGGTATTTTTGGCCCCATCAACATGACAACAAATTGATATTAATTGCTGTATATTTGCTGGGCTCAAACAGAGATTTATTTCAATGCCAAGGACATTGCATCTCAGTTTTAGAGAAGGCCAAAGAGCAAAACATGGGCATTTTCTTTTGTACTATTTAACATCAGTGATTGCAACAACAAAAAAAGTGCATGCCATCTTTAAGTACAAGAGTATGTAAACTTCTGTATTTTGACGTGAGATAAAAGGACTCTGTAATGTACTAAAGGTCAAATTTAAGAAAAAAGCAAGTTATTTGCATGTCAACTTAACTGAATTTTATGTAATGCCATCATTTAAACCCAACCCCCTTTTTATTTATTTATTTTTTATGTAAAACAGTCCAGTTCGCAAATCTAGCAGTTTGTTTTTCTCCTTGCTATTTGCTAAACATTGATATAGTGTGGTTACAACCATATACTGTAATTGACTCTCCAGAATGAATCCTAAATGAATAAAGCCAGATTTACTGAATAGTTGCATGATATTTGGAAATGGTCCGCTTCATAAAACAAGTTGATGCCTGACTGACTGGCTGTTCTTGCTGACTGGTCTCTCTGTAGATCTTTGGGATGATCTTCAGCATGATGCTCTGCTGCGCCATCAAGAAGTCCAGGGACTTTGTGTAAACGGGTGTAAAAATAAAAAAACCCCTCCATCTTCAATTGACCTGCCGTCATTTGTACCACCTGCTTCTTCAGAGTTTAAACCGTTTAACAGTAATGACCGTTGTGCCTCAGTGCTTGAATCCATACAGGATGGCCAATGTTGCTTTGTGAGCGTATGGAGCCTTTAACATTTTCTCTCTGTAAAGTCTGCGGAGATTATATTTCTGCTTGGACTAACATGAACAAAAGGATGTTTTTTCTGTTTTATTTCGTATGAAGAGTCAAATCCGAGCTAGAAAATAAGAATAAAGGGAACATTGAGGACTCTGCTGCCTTCTAGTGGAAGTTCCTATGGTTTTCCTTTTTCTTTCTCTCTTTTTTTTTTTTTTTTAAATCTTGACATGTAGTGAGGTTCACTTCAGTTCTGGTAACATAAAATGCACTTCGTTTGTGAGCTGTAGTGTAACAATTTATTTGCAGCTAATTGAATGTTTTATTTTGATGCATGTTAGAAGCTTTGATTTTTATAAAGCAGAACTGCAGAGTTTTATGCAAATATATTGATGAATGCAGTTCAAATGTCTTTCAGATACCAAATAAATGAATTAATAAACATGGATTTGTGTTAACTGAACCTTTTTGTTTAAAGTTTTCTTTGTTTTGGTTGCTTTGATATGCCCCGCATCAGTGAAGAATGAGATGGCGTAAATTGTGTTTTTAAAGCCATAACGAATCTGGATATTTAAAATAAGCTTATTTTTCAAAAAATGTATTTTCCAAATTAAACTATAGTCAAATGAAGGTAGAAGCCAGACAAGAATATTAAATGTATAAACCTTATTTCGGATGCTAAGAAATGTTTAGATTTACTCAGAACTGTTAAAAGGTTTGGAAATTATTTTTAACTTGAGCCTGTTTTGAAAAACATTTACATTTCTTTATTGTTCGAAAACTACAATTCCATGGCTTTTCTGTATAGGTTGCGGCTTGTTTGGAACTCTACAAACCTGTAGAGTACTAAATCAAATGGAAAGAAAATAGTTCTTAACAATCCAGATATTAAGTGTTTTGCACTACAAATTAACTGTTTTAACTCGCATTTTCCAAGATTTCTTTAGTTGCATTTGAGTAATTTACAGTATGTGCTTTTGTTGTTACTCATGTTTTAAGTTTATGAAATAATCTTCTAGCATTAAAAAAAAACTACCTAATGACTTTTTAAAAGTAACTTTGTAATATGTGCTTGAGAAACTACAAAAAAAACTGCCTTTTGTAAACAAGATAGTTTACAAAAGGCAGTTTTTTTCCCTTTCTCTGTGGAAATGTGTTATTCAGATGTGTTGATGTGATTTTGTGCTTAAAAGGAGTAGAACTTCAACAAGGTATTACTCCAATTGTGTGCTGGAAGTTTATTTTTTTAGCAACAACTCTTGAAATTTGGACTGAAATTTCTTTTTTTCTTAAGGGTAAACTAGCCAGACCCTAATTTCCTAATAAACAATGTTTATTGTACTTAAGTAAAATTATTAGAGGTGCATATAGCTGGCATAACAGAAGAACCCACAAATCAAAATAAGAGTTTAATTGAGATTCATTTACAAAAGACAGGAAATGCATTTAAAAAATAAATTCCAGGTTCTGTCTTAAACCAAAAAGCTGATGAGCTGCTTTTTATGGGGATGAAAGTGACCGTCTGTAGCTGCACAAACTCAACTGTCATTTTATCCGTTTGAAAATTGAGAAGTCATCTGAAAACCAAAGCAAATTGTCTGACACTTCAGACTTCACTTTGGAGATCAGATAAAACGTAACAACGCATGGCTTCCTTTCCATGCCTCAGACAGATATTTGAACCCGTGTGTGTGTGTGTGTGCGTGTGTTAGTCCTCCTCCCAGGCGAAGTCGTAGGGCTGGAAGTCGCCTCTTAGCTGTTTGCAGCTCTCCTCCTCTTCCTCCCTGCTCATCTTACACTCCTTCCAGTCAGCTCGAGTCGGGATGTTTAGCACTGCCTCGCTGGCCAGCACCTCCCTGTGTCCAAACGATTATCAATAAGAATCTGAGCTCATTACAGAACACTTTCTTACAATAATGTGGTCAGACCCTCTGTCACTGGGTCTGAAAGGGGTCAGAGTTACTACTTCAGCTGCTTATGGCTTAAATTCAAAGAAAAACTGCAGCTCACCGTCCAAACTGCAGAGGGAAATGTTTCTGGATCCGGTAGAAGAGTTTCTCCCCGTTGTCCAGTTCTACATAGAAGTACGGAGTCCCTGGAGGAGCAATCTGAGAACACACATTTTACAGGAATGAGTGAGTGAGGAGTTGGTATGGTTTAGTTTTTTTTGTGTGCGTGTGTTCTGGTGTGTTTACCTGTTTGAGGTCAGTGTGCTGAGGAATCTCCATCAGCTCCATGTTCTGCTCCTGGGCCTGAACCGTGAACGCCTCCTTGATGTCTTCAGTGGTGCAGCGGTCCAGCGGGACGGGGACGACCTAGACCAACAGCGAGACCAAGTGAGTGATTAGTGGAAGATGAAAAATTATAATGATGCATAGAGCTGGACCTGCAATAAGTAATTTAGCTTTTTTTCCTTAATTGCATCAAGTTCCAGAACAGTGTAAAAATTCAATGAGATCCTGTACATAAAATTGAAACAACTAACTTTAAAACATGTTTTTAGTGTATAAAAGGGTGTTGTTGATAATCCACAAGCCAATTTTGTTTTTACTTGAATTTTTTATAACAAATATAGTCATTTGTTTGAAAAGAGTTTCACAGAATACACACTGCACACTAATCTATGATTATGGGTAAAAAAGCCACAAGTCTATTTACTATTTGCAATAATAATAATAAGGAACCGCTTAATATGCTCATTTTATTTTTATAAAATGAGAATATCATATATATATATATATATATATAAAAATATATAAAACTTTAAAATGTGGCTTAGCTGTGCCCTTAACAGAATGAATATACCAATGTTTTTTCCTGTTTTATCCACAGCTAGTCATTGTTTTAGTCAGCCTGATTGTAGATAAATGCCTCTGATGGCAGGTAAGAAAGTAATCAAATAGATAATCCAATCTACACAGGAACTAGAAACTATATTTGCTCTAGTCGCAAACTTAGGCGGTCAGTGAAGTGAAACCGGTCCCAGTCTGACCTGCAGCTGTAGGTGCTGGCTTCTGTAGTTCCTCTCAAAGACAATGCAGCGCTCCCCTTTGCTCTTGTAGAAGCTCCTCAGGGCTGATTTGTACTTCTCCATCTCCTCCACCACCTCCGAGCTCAGCTCCACCACGCTCTGGTAGTGGCCGATGGGCAGGATCAGCACGTGGCGAGCGGTCAGGGCGCCTTTAGCCAGAGCCACGTAACACTGCCAACACACACACACCCCCCCCCCATGTGATGTCATGAGTCTCAGAAACATCATCTCGTTTGCTCCACATGTGCTTTCAGCTGATACTCCGGGAGAGGCCGCTGGCTTTGATGTTCATTCTGTAACAGAATCATTTATCACGCCACTATGATCAAGGAAAGGTAATCCGAGGGAGAATTTTGAAAGTTTAGAGGCCCTGGATGTCCTCAGAACATCCAGACAGAGCTGACTAATGAACAGAAACACCCATATCCTGTTAGATTTTACTCTACCTTAGTAAAACACTACAAAAACCGGCTGCTATGAAGTCCCTGATTACAGGAAACGCGTCATGCTCTAATTTAAACAGAAATCAGACTTCAGTCTGATAAAGTCTGGCCTTACATGTGTTCCTATACTGATGACGAGGTGTTTCTCCACCTGAGGACTGGCCAGGCAGAACCAGCAGGGACCCGTGGGCTGTGCTGCACATGAGAGGGAAGAAAAAAAAAAAAAAGAAGCAACAACTCTGTCATTTGTGGTTTCAGGGTTTCGTTGATGTTGCGTTTGAGGACCAGCGGGACTCACGGTGGCGGCGGGGCTGCTTTTCCTGGCCCTGAAAACGCTGGTCCCCCCCCTGCCGCTGGCCCCCACCCCGTCCCTCCCAGTCCGACGGCCTCTTTCTGCCACGCCCGCCAAAGCCTCCGTCCTTCTCTTTGCCCAGGTCGAAAAAGAACTGGCGGGCCGGCTCCTGGACAAAAAAAACAAGAAATCAGATCGAAGCAGTGTGCATAAGCACGAGGTCAAATACGACTTTTTGTGCCTTTGTTGCATTTAAAAAAACTTCTGCAAACGGTCACGTTATTCAAAAAGAAGTTCTGTTTCATGTTTTGATGCTTTACTTGCAGTAGACTAAACTGTGGCATTATGACCAATCCACATTTCTTCAAATTGAATGCTTTTTGAGACATAACGGGCAATATTTGGAACTTGTTCTTTTACGATAAGTGCTGTTCACATGTGATGAGTTTCCAGTGGAGCAGATCGGTGGAACGGGCGGCTTCTGCTCACCTCCTCTGTGCTGCCGAAGTCCGTCTGTTGGACTGGTGTCTTGTCTTTTGCTGATCGCCTGTAGGGGTTTTCGGTGACGTCCTGCGGCTGCTTTACCAGCTCGGCCGGATCCATGGTCTTCATGGGGACGATGTTGAAGGCGTACAGATACTGCAGACAGAAAATCCAGTTTTTTTTCTAAATTCTAATAGAGCAAATGAAGCATCTTGAAGCTTCGACACATTGGATGGAACGCTTCAGTGCTTTATGAGGCTTCATCTCACCATCACTAGTGAAAATGTATTATTTTTATTCTTTTATTTTATTTTTTTACAAAAGCTGACTTACAACCGGCATCAGAAAAGTGAACTGACCTCCATAAAGTTTAAGACCCACAGAATACTAAAAATGTATTCGGATTTCCCGATCAGCCACTCAAACCACAGGGATATACTTAGATTTTTTGTTTTAGTTTTAAAAATAAAAGGTTTGGCTGTAAAGGCTCTAAATCCAACGGTGACCGCTCACTGACCTTCTTCTTGGAGGGGTTGTTGACAGCTGCCAGGGCGATGAAGCGGCTGACGTGCTGAGCGTTTTCTTGGAGTACTATGTGGTTCCTGTGGACAGAGATGGCATCATGAGGGGGGGGGTGGGTATGTCTTTCCATGAGCTGTGGGTGGGGCTGCCACAGCTTCTCTACCTGTATGGGAGTCTCTCGTAGTGAGCGCCCTCTAGTGCAGCAAAGTGGTACCGAGGTTTCAGTCTGTTGGTGAGGCTGGCGACCGAGCCGCTGCCACATGACTTTGTGTTCACTTCCTGTCCCAGAGACGCGAGAAAACCCATTCATTATTTGATTTACCACGTAGCCTTTGTCCATGAGGTTTTACATTTGCCGGTGGACTCGAATGAAACGCGTTACCGGGACGTTTCCGTAGGTCCACACTCCTCTGGGCCACTGGGACGTCAGCAGGATGTCCACCCCTTTGAATTTGGAGTTGCTGGTCAGCGGCGTCACGAGGGCGGACAGATCTTTGGAGCTGAAGCAGTGAGCCGGAGCCGGCTCTTGCAGAGCTTCCCGACCGCTGACGTATGCAATCTGCAGCCCAGACGCACCAGAAAAAATCCCCCGTCGCCCTGAAACGCACAGATCGATGCACAGATTGACGGCAGCCTCCTGATTGGACGGTTAGAGCCCATCATATGGCGGAATGCTCTGAAAGAGGTCATATTCCCGTCCTAATGTGATGGTGCTGTTAATATTGCAGATTATTTTTATTTTCTTTAAAGATGATGCCTTCACATGTGGGAAAACAGACCTACTACTACATCTCTGAGGTCATTTTACAGCAACTGTCTCTGTCACCGAGGGTCATACACATGCTTCTGCAACTGCCCACACATCAGGGAAGTGTAGAGGCAGATTAAGAGAACCAGGATGCTGTCGTACCCAGATATGTGATGTTTTCTGCCAGCTCACATCCATCTGCATTAGGGAAGTTCTTTACCGTCTCCTGGCTCGCTGCCCCCAGGATGTAGGTGTGAATCGGAGCTGGAGAGGTAAACATGTAAAGCGGTTAGAAAAGGAGCATTCTCTCTGACTGATAAGTAGGTGCACCCACTCACCTTTCTTTGCTCCTGACTTGTACTGCTGCCACTCTGCCTCGGCCTCAGGTGTTGATCCAAAAAACTCTCCAACACACAGCAGCAGCTGCAGGAACACACCCACAGGTAAATAACGACGAGAGCCATCTAACTCTATCTATCCAAAAGATTTACACTCACATCGAACTGTCCGGTTTTCTTCTGGATGGCCTGGACTCGACTGAACAGGACGTTCAGTCTGCCCTCCACATCCCCGCACGCCAAGCTGCAAACGCACAACTTTAATACATTGTATGCCCTTTAATAAACACCAAATCCCTGATAAGTAATTAAAGCTACATATACGGACTTGGTTTTCTCCTTTAAAAAAGTACAGAATTTTCATTTAAAGACGACAGAAATGAACTAACTGGACACAGTTCCCGTCAACGTTACAGTTTATTTAAAATCCAAATATAATTCAATAAAATGATCGGCAGTTTACCCGCGGTGATATTTTACAAGATAAAAGCTTATTAAATCAATAGATCAGGAATTTCTAAAAGAAAACTCACACTCTGACTGGTTGTTCCCCCATATTTCGGTTACGTTTTTGCTCCAAACAGTGGTGGCTTGGATATGTGCAGCTTCGAATGTCGTCCGTATTCAACAACGTGGGAACAATTTCTTCTCAGCAAGTTTACTTTGAGTTTCCCTGGAAGAAAAAGATTTAATGGAGAAGATAAATGTCCAATTATTTTCATCTTCATTTAGGATTTTTGTACAGACAAAATCAAATGTTAAGTTAATGAATGGATGAAAAATGGAAATGGACAGCCGGACACATTTTAAGTAGGTCTACTGGTTGCCAGGTTTGTTTTGTTTACGTGAGAAAATAGTTTAAGATTTAAAAGAAACATAGCAGCATGAGTTGTTTACAAATTTAGTTTGAATATATTTGAATTTGTATAGCACGCTTTAGTTCTAAAAAATATTTGGAATAGTTTTCTAACAACAAAGAGAACATATATAACTGCTCTTGTTCATTTTAACACCAAAGAGAGTGTGATTAAATTAAAAATTAAAATCACGTCATGAAGTTGACTTAGTTTGTAAAAACGAGCGGAAACATGAACGGACAATACATATCTGGAATACATTTACTGGAAATCATTACACCTGGCAACCCACCGGCCTTCGTACGCCGCTTCTCCATCCTGGCACTTTCCTTCATCCTGGTAACTCAAAAGTCCCCGGACCGAAAACAGGAAGTAAGTAGTCAAATCAAAACTAAATTCACTTTCTGTTCGGTGACCGGAGCTGCTGGGAGGCGCAGGTGTAGCTCTGAGCCAAAAAATGGATATTCAAGCTGTTAATAAACCCCCCCAAATGCCGTCAAACCACACAGACGCGATAAGCTTCACCTTGTCTACTAACATGGCGCCGGAGATTTTTCGTCTTTCATAGAGCTCTTCAGAATACCGAGTTCAAATAGTTAGCTTTGGGCCAAAGCTGCAGTGACCCCGTAATATTGCGTTTTTCTTTCTGTACATAGGATATCTGAACGGGTCTATTTAGTCTCTATTCAGATAATGTAACAATACAAAAATATTTAACCGAAACTCAATTATTCTAGCTCGCTTGCACACAGCGATACACAGGACTGCATCAACCAAAAAATAGCAACGAAAAGTAGTTAGATTTAAAAGTTGTTTCTGGTTACTGACAAATATCTGCATGTACTGTTTAAATTGGAAGTTCACCTTTTTTTGTAGTGACACAAGGTTAATTTCGGCATTAATATTGTCCAGCATTCATCGGCCAATTTTTTAATAAACGACGTCAAACAACACATTTATTACTTTGGAAACCAAAACGATAGAGGGCGGTAGTGAGCAGTTTCAGATGCTTATATTTGGGTTAAATGAGTATGTTAAATAAAGACCTAATATGTGAAATTCATTGCATATTGCTACTGAAACATTAGGCTACTTTAAAATTACAGGAGATTTCAGATGAGCAAATCACAAGATGGGTGAACAGGGTTCAAGTCAGCACAGATGGAGAACACAAAGGTGAAGACAAGAATATCATCATGGCGCCACTGATGCACACACTTTGTTGCCATTATTATTTCAAACCCCAAAATTATTCATTGAAAGGATTATTGTTTATTATCCTTTTTTGATAGACCAAATGCTTAGCTGGATGTGCATTTGATTTCAAAATAAAACAACACAATATTTCAGATGACACCCTCCGTGTTCAGAAGTGAACATGCATCCCATGGTGGGGTTTGTCACCCGTCACGGCCCTTTGAATGAGCCCCCGTTCCATGTGCGGTTTTCCTCTGCAGGTGAAGGATGAGTTCAGCAGCAGAAGACGAAGATGCTGCTCAATTAGAAACCGTCAAATCTGTCACCCTCACTCAGGACAGCGATGGAAGCATTATTCTGCACTGTCCTCCCAGCGGTGGGTCAGCACGCTCACAAATAGACTCTATGGCTTTTATTTGTCTCCATATACAATCCCCAAACAATTCAGATGTTACCCTTAACAAATAAAAAAACTGGGTGATGAGTTTACTAAGCCCTTTTCCAAAAAAAAAAAAAAGTTTCAAGTCTTTTTTTCAGGACACTGAAAAAAAAGCTGTTATACAGCTTCCCAGACCTGTATTTAATTTAGTTCTAAAAAAAAAAAAGTTTTAGTTCAGATTTCATCAAAGATGCCATCTAGTTTCAGGCTGTGAATATTGGAGGACTTTTAAAAAAACAAACATTCTTTACAAAGAAATCATTGAATCCTCTGTGTTTTTGCCAAGAAGCCAAAATATCTTTCAGGTTTAAATCTAAAAATATTTTTCTTGGTCTGTGTCTGGATTAGTGTGACATGTAGAACAGATTTATGTTGCACGCGCATAATGTGAGGGAGGTTTCTTACAAATACGTGTATGTTTTTGTGTAGATGAGGACTCGGAGCCCCTACAGAAGAAGCTGAGACTCTCCACTGAGGAACAGGCGGACTCTGAGAAACCTCAGTTTTCTGTCGTCACTTTGCCCAGTGAGACGTTTTGTATTTCTATCCCTCATTTAGCTCACCGTTTGTTTACAGTAGCTGATGATTCTGAAAAACTATTGGACACCTGAATGGAACAAATGCTGACTTCTAAACTGTTTGAAGCCATGACTGATTTTCATCAGACACTAAAAAACACACAACAATGGTCAGAATTGAACAACAATAGGTACTTTGTGGTATGAAAACGAAAGAGACTCAATAGTTTCTGAATAAAGTTTTTTTTCTGTCTCTTTGACATCTTCAGTGTTGGAGAATGAGAGCTTCAAGGTGACGATGACTGGCACAGCCGACAGCGATCTCTCTGAGGACGGAGTCACTCAAATAGAGGTACATCCTGCTCTTTCACCTTGTGCTGATCTTGGTTTTTAGAAAACCCAAAACAATTGCTGGTTCTCGGCTTCTAAAACATGGTCTTGTGGTAATAAGAGGACTTTTTTGTTTACTTTCCTTTACTGATAACTGGCTGTACATTCTTTAAAAATGGTCTGAATGTTGTCTTTTCCGAGCAGATTCTGCATCAAGAAGAAGACACTCTGTCAGCCAATGAGAAGACGGAGGTGTCACCGGTCAGCCAGGCCTGGTTTACAACAAAAGAGGACAAAGATACGCTGGCTAACAAAGGTGCACACACAAAGGCGCAGCCTTCACTCAGCACATCTAAAAATCAGCTGGATGGTACTTTTAGACTTGGTTTGATAATGGCTTAGGGCTTTAGGAAGGTTTTCACCTGGTGTGTTTTTTTTTTAAATGGGTTTAATAGATTTAGTCGGGATAGTTAGAAACGGGGGATGAATTTTGAATTTACCCCTTGTATCTGAAGGTTACAGACTTTATTTTAGAAACAGTGAACAGTAGTTTAAGTTATAATTTTGGGTCTTTTATTTGTGTTTGAATTGGTTTGAACTAGGTTTTCAGATTGCTTTGTACAGGATCTGGAGCTGTTTTTTTAATATTATAGGAATGATTTCTAACTAGTCGCGTACTATACTTGGACTTGTTCATACAATTATTTATATAAAATTTATTCAGAATTTAAGGATGAATTTAATTTGAAGACTTGGACTTGGTTGGAGCAGAACACTTTTGCATGGTTTTCAAATTGTAGGTTTAAACTTGGTTTTTTAACTATTTTTAGGATGGATTTGATGTTTTATTATGAGTTAGATTTGGACTCAGTTGATAAGTAAATTCAGACTGGTTTGAGGTCTTGAATTTGGTGGATCAAACTTCCTCATGAAATTTATTAAACAAATAGTTTAGAAGTTAGTTTGTTTAAAGAGCAGATGTGCTGAGTTTAAAGTTTTTTTTTTTTAAATCGACATCGTCCCTGTTTGCTTCAGGGTGACGCAGAAGGCCTTCAACATTTTTTCCTTGCAGGTCATAAATGGAAACAAGGCATGTGGTCTAAAGAAGAGATTGACGTTCTGATGAGCAACATTGACCGATATGTGAAGGTACATCTCTCTTTTTCCACCTCTGTCATCAATGCTGACCGAAGATGTTAAGCTCTGATCTTCGACGTGTGTCCAGGGCCGCGGGATCCAAGACCCGGCGGAGATCATTTTTGAAATGTCCAAAGAGGAGAGGAAGGATTTCTATCGCTCTGTGGCGTTGGGGTTGAACCGGCCGCTGTTCGCCGTCTACAGACGCGTTTTACGAATGTACGACAACCGGAACCACGTCGGCAAGTGAGTCCAAAAGAAAGAGATGGTCAGGAGCATGCTGCAGGTTTATTATTGTGTCTGAGTTGTAAATTGTTTGCATTTGTCTGCAAGGTACACTCCAGAGGACATTGAGAAGCTAAAGGCGTGAGTAGAATGCGCTTCTTTGTTGGCTTTAAAGAAATATGAGGATGTTGTAACTTGTCTTTGTGTCTTCTCAGGCTGAGGGAGAAACACGGGAACGATTGGGCAACGATTGGAGCAGCTCTGGGACGCAGTGCCTCTTCTGTGAAAGACCGCTGCCGGCTGATGAAGGACACCTGTAACACGGGTGAGGAGGGGTGTGGCGGTCAGCCTCAAGGCTCCAAATCTGGGGGTTCTTTTCATAGAAAACTGATGTCTCTCAACCAGGAAAATGGAGCGAGGAGGAAGAGAGACGGCTCGCCGAGGTCGTGTACGAGATGGCCGGAGTGTCGCCGGGATCCGCGGTCACAGGAGGCGTTTCCTGGGCGACGGTGGCAGACCGGGTCCGCACACGCTCCGAGAAACAGTGTCGGTCGAAATGGCTGAACTACCTGAACTGGAAACACAGCGGAGGAGCCGAGTGGACTAAAGAGGATGACCTGAACCTGTTGCGGAGGTAAAAAGTGTGAGCTGGTGCAGTGAGCCCTCATCCAAAACACGCGACCCGTAAAACCTCGTGTGTTTCAGGATATCAGTGCTGAAAGTGGAGGATGAGAATGAGATCAAGTGGGAGGACCTGGCATGGGGGTGGAGCAGCGTCCGGTCCCCTCAGTGGCTGCGGTCCAAGTGGTGGAGCATCAAGAGACAAGTAGCCAATCACAAGGAAATCCCCTTCAGCGGTACACAAACACACACAAACTCACACATTTCTACGACTGCAAGTTCTAAAATGGCCGACTGTTTTTCTAAAGCAGCTCTGAAAACCGTTTTCAGAACATTTCAGAATGGTTGCCATTAGACTGAAAACAAAACACTCTTAAAAAAAGAGTGCATCAAAAATAGATTGAAAATCACCAAAGAATATTTAAACTGGTAGAAAAAGACACAAAAACACTCACAGAGTAATTGCAAAGGTGACAGTAGATTAAACAAGCACATCAAGTTGCTGTATTAATCCCCAAAAAGCGTTTATATTAGCCAAACCACTGACAGTTTAGTTTTCTGTGTGTCGACAGTGCTCCTGAAGGGCCTTGAGGAGCTGATGATGACCTCACAGACATCATCTGTACCAGGGAGTCCCACCTCCTCCTCTTCGCTCCAGATCCGCCTCACCCGATTGGACGAGAGCAGCAGCAGCCCCGTCCCCAGCTCAGTCGCAGCCCTGCAGATCCCCGTGCAGATCCCGCTGCAGTTCACACACCTGGGTGAGACCCGCACTGCGGTCTTGTAAGACAACATTTCATTGGCCAGGTAGTTGTTGGCTTTGGACACCTAGGTACTGTGGTGAATTCAACTATATTTCCAGCTCTAATGAGTTTAAATGCACCTGAAGATTTTCAGTTTTGTACATTCTTGTCACCTGGGTAGGACATTGTGATTTATTCACTTAGATCCATTCAAATGTTAGATGCATTTCTTTAAGTGGGTACTTTTTATTTGTTTCATAACAAGTATGCAAATTGGGTTGAGAAGGCTTAAATATCAGTAAATCTAGTAAATGATAGTGTGACCTCACCTGTGACGAGTAAAATAAATCAAAGTGTCGCACGCAGCCAGCATTTGTGTGGAAAGCTCTGAAAACACTGGAAACAGCAGAGGAAGACTCAAAAGCACGAGTGAAATCATCGATCTTACCCACAAAGCTCGGTGTGTGTGTGTTTGTTTGTTCTTCCAGCCTCAGATTCTGCAGCAGCCAGCGACAGTGACACCATCACGCTAAACACCGGGGCCCTGCAGACCTTCGAAATCTTGCCGGTGAGCCCGTTATGACCGTCCCGTCGCTCCAGACAACCCTCAGGGGTAGTCAAAAAACCACAGATTAGATTCGGAGGGTTCCTGACTTTTTCATTTGTGTAAAACTAACTTTAAATGGTTTCACTGTTCATTGCTCTCATTCTATGTTTTATTTCCTGTCATCTTTTCAGTCCTTCCACCTACAGCCCACCGGCACCCCCGGGACCTACTACCTCCAGACGACGTCCAACCAGAGCCTTCCTCTCAGTTTAGCCAATAACAGCACGGTTACCCTGACGACGGGCTCCTCTCCCTCATCACACGAACACATCATCCTTCACAGTCTGTCGGTCAGTTGGATTTTCCTCAGAAATGAGGTTCAGACCTGATTGGGGGTGTTTTTTTATGGGTTTTTGTGTCGTCCTCCTCAGAGTGACAGCCTCTGCTCCGGCGACGGCGTCATCATCCAGACGGTTTCCTCTGACCCCGCCTCCTCAGACACGCTCAGCCAACCGCAGCTGGTTGTGGAAACAGAGGAGCAGAACCAGGAGGACGGGCTGGATGCCACAAATCTGCTGAGTGGGTCAGGGAGGGTAGAACCTCACGAGCCAATTAAAGAAGGCTTCTCCGATAAGGTATAAGAAAACTGAGCTCCTTTAGTTTACTACAGTTCTATTTGAATGATTAGAATCTCTGCAATTGCTCTGCTTACTTTTGATATATTTTGTTTTTGGTGCCTTTAGCTCTGTTTTGACATCTGAAGCAGCAGTTAGTATTGAACATCAAAATAACCTGTGTGAATATTTGTGTCAGGGTCTGAACTCCCCATCTGCTGAGGGTCCAGTGGTGCATTCTGGGATAACATCTGGCAGCACCGTGCTCATTGTGTCCCCTCCAAACATCAGCAGCACTCTCACGGGTAACACACAGCCATAAATATGTGACGCTGGCTATCTTTAGACTGTGACCAACGCATTGATCATCTGTTCTAATTAATTGAATGTATCACTGAACGAGGCAAATCCAAACGCAAATGAATAGCATGTGACATATCACAATATCGATCTTTGTGATGGTACAGTTATCATTCTGTTTAGCAGCTGTTGTTCTTCAGTTTACATTTGACAATTTCTCAGAAAACAGAGTTGGTTTAAACAGCCGACAACAAATCTGCTATTAAAAGGACCTGCTCTGAGCGTGGTGTTTGGGAATTTTCTGACTCCCACAACAGCTTGGATACATTCCATCTGTTTGATAGCACAAAGATGGGATGCTTTATAAATCTGGACTAGTTGAAGTTGTGGAAAAAACCCTGATATCAGGGTAGGGATTGTTTACACTGCCCCCCGGTGGCCAGAAAACGGTATTTCAGATAAAAAAATCTCTGCTACAAATAGCATAAAGGAGCAGCTGGTGTTCTGATGGGGCTGCTTTACTCTCTGAGCAGAGGAGTTATGTTTGTACCCAGGCCTAGTCAGCATTTTTCTGCATTACTCAAAATGTTTAGAGTTTTACAACCACAAATCTGATCATCTCCTTCTGTCTGTGCTCAGATCCTATCTTGGAGAACCAGGAAGGCTCTGACTGAGTCGCGAAGACCAACGGAGGAGGCCGCTGGCGCCTCAGCGTGTTGAACTGTGAGTTAAAACGTCAGACTTTGTTTTTAAAGCGGGACGGGACTGAAGCGGTCGTGCGAAATGACACAGGATGGAGCGTGAACTGTTTGAAACCCTGGATTAAATGTGAACGCAGCTCCTCACAGCCTCAGTGGGGCCATGTTCAAGAGGACTACGCAAAAATGGACGTGTCAAAACCTCATTGTCCTGTTCGAAAGTGAACCATAACATGGCGAAACGTGCTAAACTAAAGCCTGTTTTCACTTCCACCGAGAAAAGAATGTAAAGAGGTGCCTGATGGTGGTAGACCAAATGATACCCTTTTGTTATGAAAATAATGATAATAAACTATTTAAATATCTCTTCACATGAACTTAAATGGTTTTAAGTGCACGTGGAAACATAGGAGCTAAACTAGTTCCATTTTTCTACTATTTTCCTCCAATATTCTAGCTGCTTCCATGTTTTTTCAGTGTAAGACACAAAGAGTGCAGCGAAACAAACCAAATATCACAGGTAACAGCTATCAATAAACATGAAAATGTGAACTCTAATTTAAAATCCCTTTATGAAGCTTGAAGTGAAAGGTTACACAATTATTTATTCCATGAAACATTCATAAAAAACATGGCTTTGACGGGACTACAGTCACAGTGCGGTGGCTCTGATTGGCTCCGTGTTCAGTAGAATTGTTGATGCTGTGATGAATCTATGAAGTCAAAGAAATAATTTGCTGTTAAGAACCACAAAATCCCTGCTGGTACTTCAGTGCTGACACAGAAATGACAAAGGCCAACAATGAAAACATCGTATACAGTATTCTGCTGTGCACCACTTTATCTTAAAAAACTGTGCTGCTGCTGGAAGGACTGACCTACCCCCCCCCCCCCACAGAGAGTTTCTGGAATGCTTCCTAAAATAGAAACTTAGACAAATGCAACACAGAGACAGACTGACAGGTTGATGGTTTGGCTTTTGTTGATGGTGACCACAGAGACTTGATTTGGACCGGCAGAATCAGTCTGCAAATGGACTTTTCTCTACAGCCTGACTGGAAATCGATCAGTGTGTTTCTCAATGCTTTGCTCACACAAACCTCATGTCAGCATGCTAAAGTTACTCTTTAACCAGATGTACTCAGAAGCCCTGCTTTCAGAAAGCAACATTAAAACAGCTTCTTTAGGAGGGAACACTCTTGACTTATCATTGAAACACCTCAGTAATGGCAGTAATACAGCATCTTGGATGTCATTTAAAACAGGAAATGCTTGACTGAACCTGAGCCTTCAGATATCCATTACTTTCTCTAACTTTTGGAATAAATTAATTTACATCATCAAAAGAAAAAAAGTGAAGACCTGTCTGTTGTGAAGTGGCTGTGGCACACAGCACCGTGTAAGCCATGACAGTGGCATTGTTCTGGGAGCGGACTGTTACGAAACTCGGCCATTAATAATCACACATTGGAATCCAATTGATCCAAGCGCAACATGTGTCGGCATCTGGTGGTTTGATCTGCTTTATCGGGACGATTTTCAGCTACTTTTCTAAATGTGTACCGTGGAAGTATGAATGTGTGAAGTTGATGTTAGCGTCACATGAAAATCAGAAGCTCAGACTTAAAGCTCCAGGCTTAAGCCAGCGCTAAACGATGGGGTCGCCACATGTGGACGATGTTCACTCAAAATTCGAGTAAATGAATAGAACACAAACTGGACACGAAAAATGTTAATAGCTGAACGTTTTAGTTTTGTAAAACATATTTTAATAAGATGATTTCGTTGGATGAAATAGAGGGGAAAAAATGGAATTGTGAATAAAGAGGCATTAATATTTTTTATTACAACTTCTTTTTTTGAGGGCTTGACTTCTATGAGGACATAGTTAACTGAGATTAGGATATGGACCATTTTCCTGAAGGAAAATTTGGGATTTTCTTTCCTGACGCCTTCTTTGGTTGACTTGCATGTTTCCCTTCGATAAGCTTCCTATTTTTTGATGCTCTAAATTTTGCACAAACCTGACTGGAAACAACAAAAGTGTTTGGCCACATCCTGAGTTATATTACTTTCTTTTAATCATTTCCATTATCTCCACTGTTGGCGCTCTTCTTAGGATAATTTTTGCTGGCAGTCAACCGAGAGCAAAAAGTCTACAAGGACTCTTAACTGCACTTATTTGCTTAGACTTGTGAAGGTATGTTTAAAAAAGAAAAACAACGCAAATTACAAGGTGTTTCAACTAGTTTTTTTTGTAAACTTCATGGGCAAAAACCCCATTTTAAATCTTAAAAATTCTAGTTGTTTTCTAGTCAAAATGTTCAGCTACAGTTCTTTGTCTTCAAACGTTTTTTCTAATAAATAGAAGCTGAATGAACATTCATCTAGTGTGACGATTCCATGTCCTCTATCAGAGGCTGTGTGTAAAGCACTGGTGCCACAGCTGGCCTGGCTGTGTGTGTGGCTGTGATGCAAAAAATAAAGTCAGCCATCCTTAGTGCAAGATTTGGCAGTCAGTTTAATCTGGCTTTCAAATCTAGTTAAAAAAAAAAAAAGCTCCTCTTAGTGGGATGTGGTTGAAAAACTGATTAAATCTAACAAACATCCAAACTGTTGTTTACCTGTCCCAGAACTCTCATATGCTGCATGTGAAACTATGTAGTTTGAATAACAGTCTACAGTACTGACAGAAAAGGAGGGTCCACGAGGATCCTCCTGCTTCGGGCGCTGTGTTTAAATGCTCTAAACATGCTTCCGGTTTGAAAGGGAAAACCCTCCCCTTTTCTTGACCTTAATTCTGTGATTCTGTAACTCCCCTCTTGTGCTGTTGCCGACTCTTATAAAAAAGATCAATATGTTTGCATATGCTTTGCATAGCCAATTGAAAGATGATAACCAAATCCACATTTAGTCTCACTTATTGCATCCATCGAGTGGTATCCTTGGAAATGTGATTACAGTCATCAGTGATGTTTATTTGCATGTAAACACAGCTGTTTTTGTGAAAGTTTGTCTCCCAGCAAACAGAGTTATGGCCTCTTAACAGTACATCAAGGCTCTGACACTGTGACCTGGTGTGTGTCCAGTGTGCTTGCATAATTCCTCATTAACACATAGTTAGTGGTCCTCGCTGGTTTTTGGTCCCAGGGTCCCCTGAAAGGTTCGGGTTAGTCTATCAGCGTCTGTTTTTTCTTTTTTTTTTTCTTTTTGGTCATGTGAGTCTTCAGTGTTGGTCCAATGGGAGTGGAGGACCTCCACCTGTGCTTCCATCTGTCAAGGCCATGTCGTCCCTTCTTCTTCCCCCTCTCCTTCCTCTTCCTCCATCTTTACCTGACGTCAAAGAAGTAGAGGTTGGCACATAGACACAGCAGAAGGATGGACGCCAGCATGTAGTAGATCAGGTTCCTGAATTTAGGTTCCAGGTCTCCCTGCCGGTACCAGAATATCTGGGGAGACATGGAGGACAGATTGTTTTAGAAGGACAGATCAGTGGAACAACAAAAACAACTGACCCCCCCCCATTCCAGGCACACAGAAACAAAACATGCAGAAAAAAACTCTGGTGTTGGGTTTCTCCCTTCAGGGCTCCCGTAGTCACAAAAACTGATAGGAGTGACGTGTAGAAGGAACATGACGGGAAAGTGGAGCAGTAAAAACAGATAGTGTGACGTGTGTGTGTGTTTGTGCGCGCGCATTACCAGCACTATTGTGGATCCACACGTTAACAAGATGCACACGGCAAAGAATATGTTTAGAGGCCGCGGGGGCAACGTTGGGAACACAAAAGAGCCGATCACAGTCACCTGTTGGACAGAGATATTTGTTCAAGTCATGACACTATCCTGATGTAGATGTACAGAGAATAACTAAAACAAATCAAGTAAATCTTTAACAAGCAGCTTTCAGGGTTTGTCGAAAGAGACTGAGTCAGCAAGAGAAAAACCATTAGCCTTTAAAGCAAATTCTGTTTCATTTCAGCAAAATGTTTAGAAAACTTTTTTTTTTTTTAAATCTACAAACACCAAAACTAAATCACGGTCAACAACACAACACATGCAATCAGATCCCCCTTTTCTAAGTATAATGACTTCTGACTATTCAACTACTCCAAAATATGAGGATGCCTTCTAATCCATTCAGAGGGGAAACATCAAGATACATTCTCTGCATTCTTCCACTGATTTCATGTGGACTCATTCAGACTTTTAGTTTGCTGCTTTTTGAAAACGGATGTCAGATGACGAGGCGTTAAAAGGGGTTCCACTTTTATTCTACTCCGTGAAACCAATAACTATACTCATGACTGCTGCACCAATCAAACCGATTTGCTGTGAGCTGAGCTGCTGTGGCTCTTCATGTGAAATTAAACTTGTGGGTCAACACCAACATCTGACAAAGACCCTGCTGTATACTTACTAGGACGACCACGGACGTAAATCCCCCAACTGCCATGTTGATGATTCGATCCTGGGGAAGAGACACGGGTTTGAATCGGAACTGTAGAAGTGACATTTTTTCATGCCCCTGGATAAATCAAATCGTTGATGTATGGTTTATCTTAAGGTGAAGTTTGACATGAAGCACACAACTCAGATAAAAAGCCTGTTTTTCTTAAAAAACAAACAAACTGTGGGTCCTTTTTAAATTATGCAAATTCTCAGACAGAGAACAGGGTTAGACCAACCAGACCCAAGGTACAACCACAGCAGAATTTATTCAGTCTAATCCAAAAACAATGAAAATTTTGAAGAAAAAACATGAAGACTTGCTTACTTCCACTTCAGAATTTTAGTATCTGTTTGAGAACCCTGCCTATTGGTATACACATCTCATCTCATTCATAAATATATTTTTTAATGTAAATCCCAGTTCTGTTCAGTGATGATGAACAATGTTCATGATACAATGTGAGTATATTATGACGATTCCTGAGGAACACAGGTAACAGCAGGGAACAGCACAGAATCGGCCCCCGGCTGATACCCACCCGAGCCGAGGTCTCCCCGAAGAGGGGCCTGTTGTCCAGGCCGCTGGTGCCATAGCTTCTGGTGGGGAAGTCGTCCATGGCGGCTGCAGCAGAGGCTCATTCAGCACTTCCTCCTCAGAGCGCCGGCCCGGCGCGGCATGCTCGCCTCGGGCGTGTTAGGACCGTCAGACCCCCCCCGCTGGCAGCATTACGGAGCCGGAGCGCTGCAGACCTGGTAGGCGGCTGACCTGTGTGACAGCAGGAAGGATTTTTACATTTGTGGTGAGCCACACGACTGGGGCATCCTGCCTCAACTCAAATAACCTTAAAAACAAAGAGCAGCATGAACTCATTTTGGCCCTGCAATTAGTGTCTGCAAGACTAACTAACCAGCCATTTTTAGACCCTTTAAAATGAGCAGGGACCACACAGAAAATGAGATTTCATCTGAACCAGAGCAAAATGCCGGGACACATTAGAAAACCACACATTAGTTTGGGCACGTTAGCAGTTTGATGGAAACACTGAAAAAGCATTAGTATGATTATTTTAAAATGTTCAAACACGCCCTTTGACAAACCCAGAGACAGTGCCCATTCCAAACCTATCCAAACACAAGTGGTCCAGGCATATGAAGCCCCTTTGCTTTTTCTGAATGATTTGGAAAGTAAAAAGAGGTGAGGAGGGATAACTGAGCCGTGACCAACTGATAATGTAATGTGAACGGACGTGTGCACTGAACAGTGATTGTGTCCGACAAATCTCAAACACAGATCTTGTGACGGAGGCCTAACGGCAGCAAAAAGGAGGGAAACAGCCTCTCGACGAATGTGTATGGAAATGTGGTTTCAGGTGAACACACAAAGCACAAACTGACTACACAGAAAGTTTTGTTCCAGTGGTATTGACCACAGATAAATGTGAAACTCAGAGGAGAAAAAATAAACGTCTCTGGATCCACCCGCAGGGACCAGATAGCTCGATTACTTTCTGTTAATATCCTCAGCAGTCAGTGGTTACGGAGGTACTGACGCACTACAACAGACCAGCCGAGCAAAGTCCGGACCGGTCCCTTTAGCACCAGTTCCAGCTCCAAATGTATTATTCTGTCTCTGATCCATCCATGACTTATGCACATTGACTTTATATTTATCTGGAACAATATCTTATCTTTGAAATGACTCTTTTAGTTTAGCTAATTGGTAAATCTGATTAATGTAGTAATCGGATTCTATTGTGTAATTCATTATGTTAGTTACAGTTATTTACCAAGCAAACAGCACTTTTTGCCTCTGAAAACATGAACTGTTTGTTTTTTTATGTCTTTTTTGTAACATTGCAACAGGAGAAATCTTTAATTTTTGCTGATCAGCTGAAACAAATATTTTTTTTACCATTTTAGAGCATTTTTGTTGCAGATAATCTTTTGGACTTTATTTTGATGGTGTTAAAACTGTGAAAAAAACTGTGCCTCTGTGGCTGTTGGCTGAAGAAAGCACTGAAATGTCAACTAAATCTGAGTGCAGTTCCTTCTGCTTCACTTCCTCTATTTGCAGATAACAAACCACAGCTGGCTCAATTGTGAGAGTAAACTGTGTTGGTGATGACTGACAAAAGAGGAAGCTGGAATCAGAAAAACTTTTTTCACCGATTCAGCTGTGAGGGCCCATTCTAGTGTTCATCTCTCTCTCTTCTTCCAAACTTCATATTTAAGAGATCCCTCACACATCAGGGCAGGTAAAAAAACACTCTACATAAGATAAACACATCACCACTCTCTCTCATTTACCTTGCATTACTAAAAACGGAAGACTTTGATTCATTAAATCATCATCTGAAACTAATTTTATATAAATTTGTTTAGTTTAGTTCTTCCATCAGAACATATTCAATCCACTTGGACCACATTCCACTAAATCGGCTCATTTCGAAAGAGTGTCAACCTCTCCATTGTATAGAATTCAAGAATAACCTTTATTCCGTCATATGATGTTGAGCATCTGGTTTTTAACCGTTTCCCACATGAAACCTTTTTCACGCCTCAACAATGTAATATTTAAATTTATTTATTTAAATTTTTTTTTTAAACCGATTTTTCCCTTTTACATGAACTGCAAACTGAACCTCTTCGGTTCTGCCCAGCTTCACCTAATTTCCCCTTAACTTTACATCCTTAAATGAGAATAATGATAAAACTGACTTGGATCACGTGAAATGTGTGCAAGTTTCACAATTGACAATAGAATTGAGAAAAACATAACAGGTGTTGCCTAAATTTAGCTGGGTGGTTGTTATCGAAACTGAAGATATACTCTTACATCAGCCAAAGAACTAGCATCTTTAGTAAAAGATTTATGGGGTAATAGCTGTTCTGCTCAGCCTTTAAGGCATTGTCAACCTGCAGGAAAAAATGGAGGAGGCAAAATTCTCGTGTGAGCTTTTTCTTTTAAAGTTTCCATGTAGATAACCACGACAGGAATAAACCCTGGAAGCAGTCTGTAGATGACCACTGAACCAATGATCGTTCAGGAGAGTAAAATGGAAAGCGCTGTGAGACAACTGTTGTTGTGATGTGGCGCTATATAAATAAAATTGAATTGAATTGAATTAAAATACAGTTTGAACTGTGTAAATAATATTTCAGTTTTTCAAACCTCCATTTGGCATAACAACTACAACCAATGTAAAGGATTCCAGTAATAAACTACAGAAAATGTTTTTCTTTATGGATTGACCTATTTTTTCTTTACTTCCTTTGTAGTGCTGACTTTTAAAAACAGTCAGGTTATCAGTGTAACCCGGTTCTCTGAAAACTTGCCCGGTATCTCACAACGTGGGAGTACCTTAACCGCTGCATGAAACGGCTCTAATTATAAGGTAAGACTGCATACTGTTAATGAACAAGTCTAATCTCTGACTATAAAGTACAAGCTGAGTGACAGGAAGGTTTTTTCCCATTGCCAACCTTAATCAGTTAAAGTATCATTTTCATAAACCTCACTTATAGTCTCATACAGTCACATCAAATGGAAACATTCACTTTCTATAAGAAGGAAAGGCAACGTTTTGGCTCATTTCGTGACAAATTCGCCCACATCCCTTTTCTGTTAGCACAGCTGGGGGCAACAGCCTATTTTTAGACACATTAGGCAGCGCACAAAACTATAAAAAAAAGTGTTTATCTTGGTCTTCTCGAGGTTTTGACTATTTTATCATGAGACTGAGACAACACAACGGCTTAAAGAGATAGTAAACACTCCTAAAAACCCTGCAGAATGGTTCTCACAGAAACAGATGCCTCTATTTCTGCTTTTATGGGTGACAAGGCAGCAGGAAAGGAAATAAAACCCTCTCAAAGCTGTCTCAGCAGAAAAAAATACACTCAAGGGGCAAACAACAGCCTCATTATAGGATGGAATAAACCTGGCCTAAAGCAACATTCCTCCACAGCCTTGTGATTCAATAGGCTTCTTAAAACAACCACCCAGCTTAAGTGAGATAACAAGGAAAGTTTCTGCTTCACATGTGAACTGAGAGTTATGATACTGTAGAGGCTGGAGACAGGTCACGGACAAAACAGTCAGCTGAATACTGGTTACTGGAGGTAAACAAGAAACCTGGAAAAAAGATTTAAAATAGTTTAAGTAATTGCTTTTGGAGCAATGTTTGACATCTGAAATATAATAAGTAAAGATTTGGGGGTTAGGGTTTGGAGTTTTGGATATGGATATTTCAATAGAATAAATAAAATGACATCGGCATGCTTGTAAAACCCACCAAAGAAAGACCATATTTGCACTGATACCATTGAAGAATTGTAGAAAACAAGAAAAGTGACGGCAGTGATAAAAACCCCATAACATTCAGCTCAATATCACTGAAGGTAACCATGTAAACCAGGTAACTTTTTATTTCTGATTAACTATAATAAACTCATACTGAGCTAAATCAAACCAGTTGAGACTATAACCAAGGTACAGAAAACCACTTTTAAATCAGTTTAATTACTTTCAACGCCAGAAATAGGATTACAATCTGTCTCAAAACAACATGATTTGGGTGTGTTAAAGAGTGAAGCAATAGATTATTGTTAACTGAAGTTAGACAGCAGTAACAAATCTAATTCAAATCTCTATGATGTCAAAGTTATAATACAAGCACCAAATGCATGTAATATTTCAGGATTTTTACAGTTACATCGAAATTAAGTTACATCAACCATACAAGTGTTAATAAATTTGATGGATGATTTGTAATAAAATAAGACATTGATTTAGATCATTATTCATAAAGGAATATACTCAGTGTAATGTGTTTAAATAGAAAAGCCAAGTGTCAGTGCCTTGTGGGAGAGTTTAGACTGTTCTGTCTGAAGTTTCACTCCATATTTGACCACTTTATTTAGTTTATACACAGTTTATTGAGCTGGTTACAGATTTAAAAACAATCTTAAGTTTGCAGAAACTGTGATTGTTAGCTGTGTAAGTAAACTCACCTCAGGTTAACCGGTCTGAGGCTAGCGATACGCCAGTAATGCGTCGAAAGAACAAGTTATCATCAGCTGGCAATATCGTTTAATACTCGTAAACTGGCACGATAAAAGACAGCAGTAAAGCTGCCCTCACCCTTTAGCCAACCCAAGCTTTGCTGGTTATAAGCGACCCAAGGCTAACTGAAGGCAGGCTAACGAAGCTAAGCTAACCGGGCATACGTTCCTCCACCGCCCCAGAATCAACATACTCTCAAAAACGGAGCGGAAAAGCTGCTAAACCGCTCGTTTCCGTCAGATTTACTTGCCTCACAGCTCCCGTGTAGACTCCGGCGACAACATAACTTCGCAAAAGCCGTGCAATAGGGTCAGAATTAAAGGGAATAAGCCCGGTAGCTTCAGTTCAAGCTGTTAAAGGTGAGTGCACTTCACTGTTGTTGAGCCGACCGCTGGTCGGGTGACGTCACCGGCGCTCGCGCGGCTCACCAAATTGACTTATCAGAGATGCACGCTGTCTCCTTCCTAAATCCCTCAAACCGGACCGAGATGATCAGATGGGGCTAGAAAAACGAAACACAAAAAGATGACATGCTTCTTAAGTCATGCTCCGGCTTCTGTTTGGGCTCATTTATTTACAACACCTATAATATATTTTGTATTTCCTGACACAAAGGGGGTTAATGTTGATCTTTTTGGTTTAACAGAAAAGATTCCCAAAAGAAATACTAATAGTCTTTTTATTTTATTTATTGAAATAGATATTGACACAGTGAGATGACATAAGTACTCCAGGGAGAGACCTGGGTTCCAACCAGAGTGAACAGGTCAGATCTATTTAATGCTCCAGCATTGGGATCAACTGTTTAGTTCTTTTCCCGTTTAATAACAAATTAATAAGCATAAACTTCTCTCTGGGAGAGGCAGGAGAAGGTCTTAATTAGGATTAAGAAGCTCAGATGTGAGAGGCAGCGGGGTCCACACATAATCTCCCTCCATGTTACCATCACATGAGGAGAATGTGACAGACTGAGATTAATCCCAGCAAAAGAAAAGCCTCTGCATTGTATTGAAACATGCCGTGAGCACAAGGCACAGAGTATTTCCTCAGTGATCCTCAGCCTGATGAAGAAAACATGTTTGTGCATTAATTCATGAAGCACAGAAGCTCGAAAATGGGCTGCAGGCCTCTGATCCACATCCATTTTCAAATGTGTGGATACTATTCCAGCCTACGCAGCTGCACTGAAGGAAAAATCTTTTTGCTTATCTCTCTGTGACGACCCGCCTCAAGCAGAATATCGGCTTTATTTTGTATTGTTAGTTTATTTGACGTAAACGGTTCATGAACATTACCATAGTTTTGTCAGAAGGGTAAGTTTCAGATGTAGTACCTGGAAAGTTATTATAAAGTGATCCTGAAACAAAAACGAAAATTATAATGAAAGTGACTCAGATTATTCTAGCACACGGCCCAGCTTAACCTGAAAACTGTTGACTACACTGGAGTAAACAGCCTGTTGATCCATTAAAAGTTTAAATCCAGTTTAATGCATTTGAAAGGACCATTTTCACTTTCATGACATCAGAAATTGCTTTTCATCATCATTCTAAAGTTACTCATGCGTAGTTATGTCCAATGATACATATTCCACAACAGCTTTTTCCCTACATTTGCCCAAAACACATATTAAACGGACATAAAAAAAAGTCTGATGGTGAGTTATATTTTACTTTGTGTCACAGTATGTACCTTGTGGTGGTAAACTGGAAAGTCTTCAGATTTGAGATGGACCTGTAGTTATCTTGGAGTCTCTACCATAAACATAATCCTTAAACACTGAAAGGACCTAGGCTCCGTTTAGTTGGAAGAAAAAACTTTATCTAAAGACCTTAAATGTCTGGATGGTGTCTATGGTTCAGAACGTCACGGTCTGTAATACTATGAAAACCGGAAGCGGTCGTATTCGTCTATGACAGTAGATGGCGCTGTGAGCTGTATGTGCCGGAACTGCCACTAAAAAGAACGTAGAAGAAGAATGGTTGGTCTTTTTTTTGTTTTTTTTTCTGTGGGCGGGACAAACAAACTGAATTCAGGTGATGCTCGGAAAGTATGTCGGCGTCTGAATGCGGCTAGCGGCGTTAGGTTATTATTTGTAACTACTGTGAAAGAGCTCAGAACAGATATGAGCTCGTTTTTGGGTCGAATGAAGGAGTATCCGTACATTTCTCTGGACCGGTTCGACAGGGAGAACCTACATGCCCGGGCATATTTCCTCTCCCACTGTCACAAAGGTAAGCTAGCAGCCTCACAGCTGGGACGGTTTCGCCAAATTAGTGGCCTTTTTCAAACTGTTTTGGTTTTACCGTCAACAGACCACATGAAGGGACTGAAAGGACCTTTTCTGAAGAGAAAACTGCATATCAGGTGATAGTAGTATTTTTCTACCGTAAGTAAAGGTCGGAATGCTTTAAGAAACCAGACACCACACTTATAACGACATTAATTTATTATTTGGCAATTAAGATAGAATAAAATAAACTGACCAAGGCAAAAAGTGGCGTGTTGACATTTCTACCTCTTCAATTAGAGCTTAAATATTTAAATGAACAAAGACTTCATTTCAAATGTAGTTTTTGTCATATATTTTGTTAAACAGGAGAGTGATTCTGTTAGGAAACTTATTTAAATCATCCCATCTTATCAGCTGAGAATTTTGAGGAATGTGGTTTTTCCTTAAGGCTCTTTAAGGAAATTAAAAAAAAAAAAAGAAAGAAAGAAGAGCCAGTTGAAATTGAACTTTTAGACACAAATTCTCAGGATGTGTCATTGTGTTTCATTTCCTCCCACTTCTCACTACTGTAGATCCATTCTCATAGCAGCTGTATTGATATCAGCCAGGGCATCATTAAAGCCTCCCGTCTTGCCTTGTGCGTACACTTGAAGCACTTCAAAATGAACCTCTCATATTTGGGAGAAGTGAAGGCTGTTTTCTGTCTGCAGCCGCACGGTCCGGCTGTACTGCTCCTTTGTGACCAAAGAGCTGCTGCTCAACAACCCAAAGTATGCCTTCTGGGAGGAATACATCGTGAGTTGTTTTTTTTCTTCAAATAAAATCCAGTACGGGTAAAGTTGGAATCTAAGCTTGTTTGCTGTGTGTCTCGATGATTGGTTTCTTTTCTTTCAGGTTCCTCTGGAGCTGGAGAGCCCGACTCAGATTTCCCTGGTGGATGAAGCATCTGGGGAGGTGTGTGTTTTTCTTTGACTATGACAGTAAAGCTTCTCAGGTTAGAAACACATCTGTTGTGAGATCAGGTTGTATTCACCAGGTCACAATGGAGAATCTGCACACTCTCGCTATGTGTTTTTTAACCGTGTTTTTCGGTGTTTAACAGAAAGAAGACATCGTGGTGACGTTGCTGCCTGCAGGCCACTGTCCCGGCTCCGTCATGTCAGTTCCACCACTTTTCCTTTCCTTTTTACTTTGGCCTTGAGAGGGAAAACAAAGCATCTTTTAAAATCTTCTTGATTGAACTTGAACATGAATCTCCTGTTTAATGGTTGTTCTTTGACATTCTTAAAGCAAATGCATGAATATATAGAGGGAGGTGGAGACAGTTTAAGCCAGGGGCGTCCAAAGTGTGTCCTGGAGGGCCGCAGTCCTGCCGGTTTTAGAAGTTTTCCTGCTTCAATACGCCTGATTCCCGCCAGCGTGCCGCTATCAGGCTTGAGCGGAGCCTTTGAGCTGATCCAGTTTATCAGAATCAGGTGTGCAGAAGCAGGAAAAGGTCAGAAATCTGCAGGACAGCGGCCCTTGTTCAGGGTGTTGTAGTTTAGGATATCAGTGTCATTTCCGGTTGGCTGCACAGTTTGTGTCACACGTGGTGTGTATCTGTAGGTTCCTGTTTGAGGGGGCACAGGGGAATGTGTTGTACACGGGAGACTTCAGGCTGGCCCCCGGAGACGCTTCCAGGATAGAGCACCTGCACTCTGGCAGCAGGTCCTTTAATGCCCCCCCCCCTCCTTTTTTCTCTCATCTTTTGGAACGATTTCATTGCTGATGTAACCTTTCCACATTTCACAGGGTGAAAGATATTCAGAGCATTTATCTGGATTCAACTTTCTATGATCCACGCTTCTACCAGATCCCCACTCGGGTGAATATGATTTCTGTCCTTAATGCGCAAAGGATTCACAAGCATCAAAGAAGAGGAATATTCCTGTGTTTACCTTTTAGTTTATTTTAGAACTCGAATACATTTTTTTTTGTCAGTTTTTATTTAATGCCTTGACGAACATCAATTTCTGTTAGCATTTCTGTCACAGAGAATGCTGGATGGTTGGGGACAGATAAAGATGAAAGAACAGTAATGATATTATTCAAACATGTGGTAATGATTTTGTAGGAAAATCAGTGGTAGTGGAAAATATGAATAAAGCGTGTCTAGTTTGCAAGCAAATGTGTGGAAAAATCAAAGCAGTGGTTAAAATGTTTCCACCTTAAGACAGTTTGCAGGTAGAACCCATCAAACTATTTTTGAGTTTGCAGACTCAGTTCCAGAGTCTTTAGAGGTGAAATGTCACAATTTCCCATTTAAGAGAACTTAAATTCTTGAGATTATTTTTCCATCTTTGAATTACAGTTGAGATGGTTTTTTATCGTCTGTATTTGTAGTAATCCCTTAATGATCCGTGTGTGTGTGTGTTTAGGAGCTCTGTTTGAACGGTATCTCTGAGCTCATTGGAAACTGGATCAACCAGAGTTCGTATCATGTCGCGTGGCTCAACTGCAAAGCAGCGTACGGATACGAGTACTTGTTTACCAACCTGGGAGAAACGTTCAACACACAGGTGAGGCGTTCACACGCAGTAAGAGCTAACTGTATCTACCAAGAATCATTTTAGTCGCTCTGCCCGTTTCAGTTTAAGCTGAGTGGACTGTGGACCGGTCAGTTGTCTCTGGCTGCTGATGTGCTGCTGGGCCTCCTGTGACATTCTCTTGTGTGGGTTGTTTCCCTTCAGATCCACGTCAACAGTCTTGCCATGTTTAAGAAGATGCCTGAAATCCTGAGCTACATCACCACGGACCGCAGGACTCAGATCCACGCCTGTCGACACCCAAAGGTCTCATTTCACATCCCTTAGAAAACCACAGCCAATACTTTATTCACAATCTTTATTTTTCAGCAAACGTAGACATGTCGGGTTTATATTTTCCTGAAAATGTTCCAGTTTTAGTCCTTGAAACCCTTCCAGGTGTGGAATACGTAGCTTGTTTCTCTTCATGGAAGCAACGTGTCATTTAAATATGGGGAATTTTATTCAAGCCTTATACACACAGTAGACGTAATATAAATGAGTACAGACAAAAATGCAACAATTACCTTTTTTATTTGGATCCCACCATTTAGATATTTTCTGGAACAGATGTATTTCATTAGCAGGGCTGCTTCACTGGAGCAGAAATGTAAAGATAAGCTCATCTTTTTTCCACTCTGAGGCAATGACTGAAGTAAAAACAGTAGAAAAAACTAATAGTATATCAGTTCCACCTACACCTGCGTGACCAAATTCATAGAAATAAGTGAGATGTACAAATGTATGTGGGCATTAGAAAGAATGTGAATCTTTTTTTATGCATTTTAAGTTTGATAATTTGGTGTTGCAGCTCAGAAAGAACTCTCACCTGCAGGCTCATTGGTGTATTCAGACAGTTCTTTTTATTTATTTTTTAGAAATGTAAATGCAATTTCAGAAAGCAGCAGCAGCCTGTTTCTGGTCCCCAACTGGGAACCAGTCCCCTCAGACCGTGTTCACAGCTTAGGCTCAAGGAGGCTCTGCTCAGCCTGTGTGTGTGTGTGTGTGTGTGTGTGTGTGTGTGTGTGTGTGTGTGT
>CAJRST010011113.1:1096420-1138485 GCA_907169785.1 Menidia menidia | reverse complement strand
GTGTGTGTGTGTGTGTGTGTGTGTGTGTGTGTGTGTGTGTGTGTGTGCAGGATGAGGAGTATTTCCAGGGTAACAGAGTTCCATGCGGGTGCACAGCAGCTGACGGGACTCCTCTCCGTATCATCAGCATCAAACCGTCCACCATGTGGTTTGGAGAAAGGACCAAGAAAACCAACGTAATAATAAAGTAAGGAAAAAGGAACCCACTCATGTTTTGTGAACAGTTTAGCATAAATCAGTTCAGAAGAGCTAAATGTTTTTTTTTTTTTTTTCTGGTTTTCCAGGACAGGAGCCAGTTCATACAGAGCCTGCTTCAGCTTCCACTCCTCCTACTGCGAGGTAATGTCTGAACTTAGATTGCTACTCTCAGTTTATGTAACGACTTGTGTGGTGTTTAGAACGTTGAAGGCCTCTTTAAGGGACAGTGAGCTCCCCATAGCAGCAGCAGAGAGACCAGTGCTGGTTGGACTGGCAACTGACTGAAAGTGCATGTTTCTCATTTGATTTTTTTGCCTTTATGAAACATGTTTCTGTCATACTTGGACTTATCCCACATTCAATACACCTCAATTTTCTTTTAACTTCCAGATCAAAGACTTCCTGTCGTATCTTCAGCCGGTGAACATCTACCCCAGCGTCATCCCCATCGGCCGCACTCTGACTGAAGTCACACAGATGTGAGCAAGTGAACGAGCTCGGGGCATTTAGTAAGAACCCCCAGAGCCTAAATGTTTGGAGTAAACCAAACTGTGACCTGCAGGTTGAGGCTGATGTGCAGGAACCAGTCCGACCGGTCAGCATTCGTTTACAAACCTCTGGGGGTCCTCAAACGCAGCAGGGTGCAGCAGCCCACCTACGGTAACGCATTCAGAACTCACACTGCTGAAAACACTTTTAAATGCTCTGCTGATCCTGTCTCCTGAGCAGCCGTGTGTGTGTGTGCGGGGGGTTTGGCCTCTGTCTGAGAAATGTCTGTTTCTGCTCAGGCTCACAGAGTGACGATGAGCTGTTTGACGGTTTGGAACTGGTGCCGGTGAGGAAAAAGATGGGCCCCAACCAGGATGCAAAAAGTGGTGTGTTACATATGTTTGTTCTGTGCTGCATCAGGATGTTTATTTACGTGTGAAGGTTTAGAAGTGTCCCCGTCTCCTGCCGGCTTTAAAACGGCTGATCAGTAATTGTGTTTGTTGGTTTTAGGTAATGTTCCTGACCCTGCAGCTCCTCCCCCCTGCGAGTCCTCACCTCTGATGGCGTCCGACGTGCAGTCTGCCGCACAAAACTACTTTGACTGCACAGAGTCTAATGGTGAGGAGGAGGAGGAGGATGCAGATGAGGAGGGAAAAGGAGAGCAGGGAGACAAGGACTCTCAGACGTGTCCTGCTCAGGCTCCTAAATGGGAGGACTTCTTCACCACGGAGACTCTGACTGACAGCCAGAACAGCCAATCACGGTCCTGCTGCTCTGCCTCCAGAGCCAGCGGCTCTCAGACCCCCGAGCTGTTCAGTGATGAAGAGGAGGCTGCAGACCGGGCCGGCTTCAGCCTGGCCCTGTCCGCCTCTTCCTCCAGCCACTCCTCACAGAACGTGGACTCCAACGTAGCCGACACCCTGATCCTGCAGCCGGGCGGGGGGGCGTCTCAGGAGTCCTCTGACTTTGAGGTCGCCTGCACCCCAGAATCCACAGAACCGCAGCCTGAGGAGCTGCTGCTGCTGTACCGGAAACTGGCCTCAGGAGAGGACGTGATCACCAGGAAAGGAAGCCAAGGCTCATCATGACCAACGGAAAGAACAGAACAGAAATCATTCCTTGAGTTTAAAAGAAAAACCTGCAGCTCCAGACCCTCACAGTAGAGACAGACGTGGTTATTTGAGCCGTGTGCTATACCTGCAGCTGGGAGGGTTTTCTGGAGCTTTCTGTGCAACATTAGTCAGGGAGTGAGAGGACAGGTGGATGAAAGGTTCCACACTGCTGCTGTTTGAGAGGAGCTGTAACCAGAGTGGTGGTGTGTGGAGTTCCAGACAAAGCAGAAGCCATACGTGATGCACCTGTGCAAGTGCTCCTCTACTGCTGGCAGTTGGTGGTTTTGGTTGCACGTCCTCATTGTAAAAGTGGATTAACTGATCTTCTGTGTGGAAGGAAATGGAGGTGTTAAACACTTGATTTAAAAAAAGCACATTATTGCAGTTGAAATTTCAGATAAAAGGAACCACTGTTTGTCCTAAACTTTAGAAGGTCAAAAAGGTCTTAATTAGCTCCAGTAATTAAGTGTCTGTCGACATGAAAGTAAAGATCTCATTCATCTATATTTATTCATGTGGATTTCATTACAACGAATGGGGAAAGCACTCACATCAGCAGCTTATCTTCACTTGGGGAACAGAGAGGAATTTCTACAGACAAATGACCTGCAACTCCTTTAAAAAACGGCATGACAGACAACACACTGTACATGAGCAAGAGGACAAAAAAAGCAGCCCAGTCGTTCCCTCTGAGAACACAAACACCTCAATTACAGGCAGGAAACATTGACTTCCAGGTTAGAATGGATGGGTTTAATAAGTGGAAATAACCTCTGAGCTTTTCATGAGCACTGGGCCTCCGCCAACAAGAATAAAAACCGGCTCCAGCAAACACCTCAGACTCTACAAGATGGTGTAAAATCAGATGCACCAGAAATCCAATCCTTCAGAAATTCACAACATTACGACCACCACGGGCCTGGTGAAAAACACCTGGTCTAAAGACGGACCAATATAAAAGATGCAATTGTTCTGTAATTCAAACTAAACAGCCCTTTTATAGATTACTGTCATCACAGTGGCTGCACAGGGGGGTGTAATTCTAACTTCTGAGCACAGGGGGGTGCTGTTGCCACATTTCACAGAGCACAAACACTGGATTTAAACAGCTCAGAGGTAAACTGACAGGCAAAGGAGGAATAAGACCAGTTTCTAGGTGGGCTGAATAAAGAAAAACTAAAAACACTTTTCCATTTACTTCCTCACACACTGGCCCATCACAGCAGACTTCTGGAAAATGACAAAATAACCAACAGAACGTGACAATATAGGAATGATTACAAATGGTCACCGATAAATAAAACAAACATCCCACGATACAGCTCCATCGTAGACAGACCTTCTTTGACAAAGGTTCCTCCTCAGAACAAGCGTTTTGAAAAGGGAACAACTGACATTGCTAAAATTAAAAGACAGATTTAAGATTATACATGGCCATAACTCACTTTCTGGGACCAACCCTCCCTCATTCATCTCAGATAGACTGACTGTGGTCCTCACTGTAGAACTGGGCGCTGCTAAGGCTTTGGGATGTTCGCTAAAAAAGTTCTGAAATCGGACCGAAAATAAAGTTTTCTGCTAAACTCACCGGTTTCAGCTCCCATGGAGGGCTGACAGAAACCCCCTCAGCTTTACAGAGCGCTTACACGTTTGCTGTAATATCTGCTCCAAACCTAAACCAGCCTGAACTCATCAAACTAATTAGCCACACGGGTACGGAAGCCCATCCAGGACAAAAGAGGCACACAATTGAAAACCGCTTTCAGATTATAGAAAGAATAGAAAAAACATGAAACCCCTCTGAGTCATAGAAATAATAAGACTACGATGAAAAATTAAGATCATATGAACATTCAAATCCATTTTGGAAAAAGTTTTTTAAAAGTTAAAAAAAAGTCACAGATGCATCAACGCTGCAGCGGAAAAAATGTAAAAGAAAAATTCTATTCAATTACAGGAACAGGTTGAGATTAATTTAAGAGTGTCCTTCAAACTGAACAGACCCCTCACAGAAGTCTTCTGTGATGATTAAACAAGTAAAAACACAGTTTGTCAGGGACTTTTCCTTTTTAAAACATTTAAACAGGAGTTCCTGTTGCTTCAGGTCAAAGTCAACAAAGCCGTGACCAGACTAGAGGGAGTCAGTGGGAATGGAGCGCCTCAACCTGCAGGTTCATCACAGGATTCTATGGAGAAATCCCAGATCTCTCAACCGTATACCAGTTTAAAAACCAGGGAAATACTTAGCAATAAAAAGCTCTGACATGGGGAAGATGTAGTTTGTTTCCCTTAGGCAGAATTCTAACTCTATCCCTGTTTCCTGATCTAAACCAAACCCTAATGCACACCCTCATTTCTTTGCACTTTCCTTCAAAGCAGGCAGACGTGTCTTTATCTTTTAAAGCGTGCTGCGTAAATATTCACTTTAAGCTCCTAGGAACTCAATTATCTCACCTCTAATTCTTCTCACCTTTTAGAATGTCCTTACTTTGATGTTTAGACACGTGTCACCAAATTGCTGCAACCGTTTCCCTGGAAACCTCCACAGAAACGAGGGTCTGAAGTTTGCTGCTGTACACTGGGGGGACGTCAGCCTCAACCCCCAAGGCAGCACAAACTTAGACCAAAATAAAGTGTCATCATGTTCCGTTTTGGGATAAAATCCTCCCGTGAGGTTTGGAACTAAAGTTCCCATAATGAAGGCGCTTTGGGGATGGAGGCAAAAATTCTAATCTTGCCGTGGAATTCCCAAAAACCAGATAAATGTCTTGGAGTCCCAGTGGTCTCTGGGGGGTGACGGTCAGAGCCCTGCTATTTTCGGCCTGCTTTTGTTTACATGCTCACACTGGCCCCGGCCGGCCCACTGGCCTCTGACACTTCCTGTGAGCTGCTGTCACCAGCTCTCTGACCGTTTGCAGCTCCTTTATGTCTTGTTACATTCTTTTGTTTTTCATTTTAAGAACACATAGCAAAGCCATAAGCATCTTTTTCTTTCTTTCGTAGAAGGCACGTTAGAATTAGCTTTATCTTCTGAAGAGTTTCAGTGGGGGGGTTAGCGTGTGCTGCCAGCTCCGGCCTCTGGGGCCTCAGGGGAAATAAAAAAAAGATTGTAGACTTGATAATAATGCGATGCCCTCACAGATAACCCTCCTGTGGGGGTTCCTGGGCTGAAGGGGCAGAGAATGAGCAGGGAGCCCGTTTTCCCTCCTGTAACCCCCCCTCCCTGAACACGGCGTTGTTCACATAAAGTGTTATTTGTGCTCCTTCATCACAGAAAACGACAGTCAGCACTGCTTGTAATAAATCTCCCACGCACACTGAACGTCTCAGAGGAAAAACAGGAATCCTGAGCTTTTTCCTCCCACCACCAGCTCCCTGAAGCTCACATCCACACCCGGGGAGCACGGAGCACAGAGTTTTATTTCTAGGGCGGCCTGTCATTACTTTCCTGACTTATTTTCCATGTTCTTTATCCTGAATTTTGCTCTGGTGTTTCATATGATGCTTTCTTTTTTTTTTTTTTTTACAAATCCATAACAGCTGATCAGTAGTTTCTTGTATCGAGATGATGTCATTTCAAAACTGATGTTAGGACTTCAAAAGGAAATTGGGAGGAGGTCAGGCCCGGTCACCCCTGCATTTGCTGCCCGTCTGTGCCGTTTAACAAACCAGAGAGAACCTGTTTCCTTTGTTTAAAAGTTGTTTGGCATTCTGACAGAAATCCTCTCATGTGAATAATCTTCTCCCCCGCCTCAGCAGGGCTGCTGTGCAGCAGAGGACTGATCAGGGAAATATTCTGCTGACCAGTGCCCGGCCCCCTGGTCAGTTCGCTGGTGGTCGTTTCTCCCTGAGAAGCGGCAAAAGTCGTCTGTGCCATATTCCAGACTTCAAGAAGAAAGAACTATTAAATTGGAAACGTGCAGCTTGATTAGACCCCTTCAGTGTTTCAGAGTCCCTCGATGTGGTCAGAGAGCAGTGCGGGTTGGTTAATGGTGCCCATGAAATGTCCAACTTACAAACTCAGAGAGCATCAGGAGAGTTCTTCCTGTTCTGAGGTGCGGCTGTCAAACCCGGCTGCTGTCAGCTGGAGCTAAGCTGGGATAAGGAATCTGCTTATGTTATTACTCAGATTATTAAACCAATGTGCCTGAAAGAACAGGAAGAACAATAAGACGGTTACCACTGGAGAGGTTTCTTTTTCCAACCTTTACAAAACCTACACAAAGACCCAAATCTTCAAAGAGCATCTCCTATCCTAACTCTTACCCCTCCTCTTTCTGTACACCCCTCTCTTTCTTTGCTGTCACCACTGATTCAGAACTTAGGATAACTGTAACATTGTCTATTTTGTAAGTCGCTTTAGACAAAAGCGCTAAATGTGGAAACATAAACATATATGTGCATATTTAAAATAATGTCATTTTCCCTGAAATATATGGTTATAAAATTTAACGAAAGCTCCTAAAAAATACTAAACAATTCTGTTAGATCTACAATTAACTGTCTTTCAAAACATTATTTTCTATAAATAAACTGTCAAATGTTTGTTCAGACAGTGTGAAGGCTCAACTAATACTGGCAGATTAACTGGCCATCTTGCCACTGGCCATCCGAGTATCGATAACTTACAGATAACAGAATACAAAATCAGTCAATCTTCCCCAGTACGCAGGCTGTTAGTAAAGAGGTCTACTCGCTTTGAGACAGGATATCATGGCTTTGGCTACCTAGGCACTAAAAAAAAAAAAAATGGTACCAACTGCCCTTCTGCAAAAAGCTCGTGCCTCTGCTGTTAGTAGCTGCTCTACTGTCGTTAGTCCCTCAAAACGGGGTTCAAATCAAACTACGTGTGGATGGAAACTAAAACAGATGGAATCAAAAGGGAATTTGGCTACAATACAGCTCATTTTCCGAGCTGTGCTTTTCCCACATGGACATGCCGGAATGTGAGAAAGGCGTGGTCACCGGTCTGGGCGGAGGGGACGGCTGAGGCCATCAGCTTGTCCGGCTTTGAGGATCCCAACTGTTCTGCGTTCCCGTAAAGTCCACCTGCCAGGGGCTGGTAGAGCTGAGCCCCGGTCTGCTCCAGCCCCCGCACACACCTCTGAGTTTTCTCTCCCTCCAGAGCCTCAGGAGCAGATCAGGCTTTTCTGTTCTGGTCCAGGCTGCTGCCTCAGGTCAGCATTAGTCTACCAGCAGTCGCAGCAGCGGCACCGAGCTGACCGCCAGAGCCAGGCCCCCCCGTGTCCAGCGGGGCGTGGCGGCGCGGGCCTCCAGGTGGGAGGTGTAGTTGCAGGTGGGGCTGGGGTGGGCCTGGGTGAGGTTGGCCTTAGTGGACTTGGCTCTGGTGGCGGCCCGCGTGGGCTTGGCGGGGCCGGCGCCGGTCGTCCTCAGGACGCGCCGTAGGGAAAAGTCGTGCTGGACGGCCGAGTAGTGGTCCGGACCGTACGGGATGCTGAGGGTCTCCGTCAGAACCTCGTGACCCGGGTACATCACCTGTCAATCACAGAGATGCCAGTGAGAGAAACCCAGCAGATCACATTCATCATCCATGACAGGTGCACGTGTGGGTTTTCTGTCTCTAATATATTTCTGGATCTAAAGCAGTTTCTGTTTGGTGTGTTTACAGTGAAGGTGTAGTCCCCAGGCAGCAGCAGTCTGTAGTACTCTCCGTGTCGGTTGGTTCTGAAAGGACACAGATTACTGCGACCTTTGACCTCCACCACCGCATTCTGCACGGGCACGCCCGATCCGTCCATTACGAGACCCTTAGCCCCTGAACACAAACAGACACAGATGTAACGGCCCCGCCACGACCCGGCCCGGGGGGCAGAGGCGGGGGGGGGGCAACGCCGGCTCACCGAGGTGGACCTGCTGGATGAAGGCCAGCAGGGCCTTCCTGTTGTCCACCCACCGGGCCGACAGCTCTCTGGCTGGAGGAAACTTGCAGCAAGACAGTTCCAGAGTCAGCTCCAAACACTGGGCCCACACATAGTTGTAGTCCTGCATCCCACCTAAAAAATAAATCAATAAACACGCCCACATCATTAATAAAATACTTCTGTCCAGTCTCAGAAAACACACACGTCAAAACTCAACACAAGTCAAGTGAACAGAGTAAGATAAAAAAATAAAAATAAATAAAAGGGTCAAAGTGTTTCTTTTCACCTGTTCCATGTTAATAACAATGAGCCATTCATTTGCTAATTTAATATTCAACAGTTTTCATGTTGCCAACCCAAAGATTGACCTATTTTGAATCCTGCATCTGTGGTTTCTTCAGATGTATTCAGGTTGCATTGATTCACTTTCTGTAGTGGGAAACCAGAAAAAGCGAGCATACATGGCTCCTTTATCTTTATTCTTTACAATAAAATGAACCATTTAGTTCATATTCCATCTCTCCGTGTCAAAACCCACTTTGGTTGTGCTGCATAACAAGTGGCCATCTGTCACACTTCCTCTCGTTAACCAACAAATATATTTTGAATAAACTAAATGGGACTGGGGGATGCTGACCTTGCAGAGGGTACCACTGGTGTCCGTTGGTGATGCCGTCCAGGAAGGGCCTGCTTTCCTCACAGCGGTTGCCCTGGTGCATCGTGGCGTGGTTGTGGGAGTACACCTTAGCCAGGTGGACAAAGACGTCGTCGTCAGGGGTGATGCTGGCCCGGCCAAACAGCTCCGTGCCTGTGGACACAAGCGTGGGAAAACTTATTTGCACAGGCTCGTTTTCTCTCCAGCATCCCCCTCATGTTATGACTAATGCGCCCGTTTGTTGTTCTCCACCCGTCTCACTGCCGTCAGAGGGCTGCCAGCAGAGGGCGCCGTACCACTGACCGACTAAAAACATCCATAAACGTGTGAAGTGTCCTGGAATCTGCTCGTCCACATCAGATCAGTTCTGTTCAACGCCGTCATAAAGCCGAGTCCATGTTTCTGGTTTGTCACCATTGCTATCACAGTTCTTCCACAGCACAGAAAAACATCACGTGTACCGCTGGATTGTGAACCACCACGTTCTTCCTGTGCTTTGAGCACGTTGTAGTAAAATAAGTGCATGTGCAGGTGCTGGTTTACCTCGATTGCTGTTGTCATAGGGGTAACTGGCCACCAGAGCCCCGCCGTGAAGGTTGGCAGAGAGAACAAAAGTCTCTGTCCTCAACCAGCCAATCACAGCTCTCACCTGGAAAACATCAAACCGCATCATCTGCTTATAAAGCACCATCATACTTTAGACAGATAGAGCTGGTTTGACTGAATTGGAATATTTATAACACAACATGACATAGGAACTTTTTTAATCCCAACCCAGTAGAACAGATGGAGTTTGGAGCAAAAAGGTGAAACAAAACTGAGTTTTCATGATGGTGAAAGAGCATTTCCTTTCCTTTTTCCTTTTCTGCTTGGGATTGTTTGTTAGTCACTGTGGGAGGGTGTTATTTTTTCCTCAGCTGTCGGGCAGAAGAGGTGAAGCAGAGGAACAAAGCTTTCATCTCCTGGCCAGCCACCGCCGTATCATTAGGCAGCACGCTGAGACACCCAAACACCGATTAAGGCTCCACTAATCACCACTGTCACGCTTAGAGACAAAACTATTCTTATTTTCAAGTGATTCAAACCAGTCATTTTGGTCCCAGGTTATCATAGGTTTGTTGGTCTAGAAAAAAAATTCTCTGTACATCAGAATGTGAATATAATTGACTGGAACATGATTGTACGTCACTGAATTAGATTCTAATCAGTTTGAATTTGAATTGGAGGACTGAATTGAGTCATTTAAGGTTAAAGGCCACATGACTTACCTCAGCCTCCCTCTTCTCCTCTTTCAGAGGCTGATGCTGACGGAGACCAGAGAAAGCGTCCGGAAAATTCCTGTTCAGATCGATGCCGTTGTAATTGAACCTAAAAGAGACAGAGAACAGAAAGGGGTCGTCTCTTAGTCGTGATGGCTTAGCAGTGATGGGTTATTTCTGACTGTATACGAGTCAGACCACCTTAGGGGTCCATGTGACCTCAGACCCATGAGCAGATGACATAATGAAAGTGACCTCACTTCTGACATGTGTACGTCTTTTTCATAACCGCATTAAAAACTAATCTTAATGGTCCTACTACTTCTGTGGGGTGGGGTGGGAGTGGGTTTAGAGGGTCAATTTTAGTCTGTCTTCATCAATCGTAATAAAAAATGAGCAGCTGACAAAAGATGGCAAAGTACACTGAACATCTCATCTGGTTCGTTTTCAGCTGCTGGACTGAGACATTTCCTTATTTGGGGTGGAAAGAGATGGCGCACACCACAGTCGATTTAACCCAAATCTAAACCCTGCTGCTGAGCGGCGTCTCCAAAATGGGACCATGTGAACAGACTGCCACCACGTCTTTGTGACAAACACTGGGACGCACACACACACACACACACCCACACAGTTTGCTGTAATTGGTGTGGCAGCACAAGCCATAACACGCATAATTGGACACTTACATGCTGTAAGTGTGTTTACAATCTGTATGATATGGATCTAAAATGGATGTGTGGCTTTCTGCTAATCAGAGTGTTTTGCGCATTGGAGCGTAGAACAGTTTAGTCTTTGCATAACAAAAACAGTGTCTGCACACACACACCCACACCCACACACACGTGTGTTTTGGTCTTTTAGGGGTGAATGCAGAAACTTTAAAGAAATCGGAACATTTCTTATTCAGCTTCAACCTCTCGGATCAGTACTTTTATTTCAACAACAGATCACATGACTGGACATGAGGAGCAGTCTTCATCCCCCATGGAGATTCAACTGTATAAGGGAATTAACTTACTGCTTTCACTCAAATCAAATATTTTTCGTTATTCAGAAGAGGAAAACTTGTTGATTAGTTAAAAAACTAAGTACTGAGCAGTCTGACTAACTCTGAAAACTCTGAAAAATTAACATCTTAGAGACCCAAATTAAACGACACAAGGTAAATGTTGCAGTGAGTGGGATGTGTGAAATGAGACTTTACGTCTAACTGAGCATCGTGGACAGGCCCCGGCTAACTGACAGTTAATCGCCAGGAAATGGGAGGACATTGCTTTTAGTAACAAAATCCTGAAGTATTTCAGGAAGGCGCTTAGTGCAAAGCTAAAAAAATAAAATAAAATCAACTCGTGCCAGACGATGTCTCTGATGTGCCCAGCTGGGCCGCTGTACCAAACTTCTTCCCCCCCACTCCCCAGACCCGGATGGTTGTAAATGGACAGCCAAAAACAAGCCTCCTCCTCCACAAACAGATATGTGCCGCCCGCCACAGAACTCTGGATCTCCATCGGATGGCCCGGACACCTCCCACAGCGACAGGCTAAAAGGGAAGCCAACGCCTGGACCTTGGCCTCTAAGGGCTGTGAAAGATGTCAGGTAAGTGAGTGGGAAATGTACAAAAACACGACTTTTCCATGGATCAGGTGTCGGATGTGAAAGGCAACATTTTGCCCATTCTGGCTGCACATTCGACTCTAATAAGTCTCGTATTGCACGTCTGCTTAAAGAATATTGTGGAAACAAATGGCTGTCAGGTCTGTGCACAACATGCTGCTTCAATTTCCGCAGATGGCGTCTGCCTCAACAGATCTGGGGGAAGGCTGTTTGCAGCTAATCTTTTCTGTTCTGAATTATCATTCTACTCTGTCGGACGAGGACAAAAAGAAGCGAAGTCGAGAGGATAAGATAAAGACGGGCTGTAACCTTGAGACGGGGCCACGCCACCCCCCTCTGAGAGGACATCATCCTGTACTATCAGCGAGTTGTGTGTGTGCTCGTGGCTCTTTCCGGGATAAACGGGGGCATGACATGGAAGTAGCTACCTTCGTTCGTGTTTTTTTTAATGTGTAGCAGACAAAGATTACTGACCCTTCAGAGCCTAAAACATTATGTAGGTTTATCAAATCTTGTGTTAGCTGCTCATTGGCCACAGCCAGCCCATAATAACAACAGGACTGACTGAACTACTAACACACCCATCATTCAAAATCCTGTCGCCGCAACCATGAGACCTAAAAAAGCAGAACCAGCCATCACGCCGAGATCACTGACAGAAGAAGAGAAATAAAAAGGGCAATCTCCTTTCGGCAGCTTTCTGCTAAAATCCAGGGTTTGAGTTTGTTTGTTGGATTTGGAACACAATGGGGAGCACAGCCACTAGAGCTTCTTTAACCTGGCTGTTTATACGGACTATGGGAGTAATGAAAGAAAATGGCTTGGTCTCGTGAATACCGTGGGGGCTTTGTGCTATTCAGCAGGTTAATGGGACAATAAAAATGGTAGAGCGAAAGACATTTATCACCTCATGTGCAACCGACTTTAGTTGAGGTGCAAATGAGGCCATTCAAACTGAAACATGTGCCGGGACGCCAAAGCCAAGAGGCAAAAAGGTGATCTGTGGTGCAGTGAAACTTTAAGAAGCTGATCAGTGGGTCTTTGTCCTCACCTGCCTGTGCCGTGCTGGCATTGGGTGCTTGCCTCGTCGAAGCCATCCGGGTTCATGGTGGGCAGGATGTGAATGCGAGTGCTGCTCAGCAACTGGACGGCCCAGGTTTCATTGCTGCGGTAGCCTCGCACCAGGTCGTCCACTAGCTGAAGCAGCAGCTCCCGGCCGAGGACCTGAACACACAGCAGACACAGACTGACTGGACCCATGTTCAGGAGGGAAAAAGGAGACGTTAAAGCTGCTGAGAAATCTAATAAAATGTGGAAAGCGCTTCGTTTCTGCTCAGTTTAAGGCTTTTAAACATTTATCTGCACAGACATCCGATTTGCTTTTCTGATTGACAAGACTGCATGTCCCCTCATGATGTGGAAATTATGTGGGAGGAAGTGATGTTGAGTCAGGGAGGAATTGAATAACAACCCAGGGAAGGGTCGGAGGCTGGATTTCCTGGGAAGGTCGCCTCATTGGACACTGGGGAGTGGATTAAAAAAAGAAAAGAACTTTGTGACTGAATGTGAGCTTCAGGACAGTGAATGGGAGAAGGGTGGGAAGGTGTGTGTACAATGCTGCTACACACACAAGTCAGGGCTGGCTCTGCCTCCAGCCTTCGTTCCTCTCTCCTTCATCACTCGTCAAAAGTCTTTTCTCTCTGCTGCTGTCAAGAGTGAACACACCTATTTATGCTTTAAACTTCAGGAGTGAGTCTGGTGATATTCTGCAGTTCTGTCATGAACAAAAGACTTTGAACTCATCCCACCAAGAAAGGCTTCAATGGATATTTGTCAGTCTCACAAAGGAACGCTGTGGCCTGAGAATGCAGCAGGGACACACCCTTTTGCCATCACACTACTCAAAGTTTATACTATTTCATGTCAATATTCACTTATTTCAAACCTGACCTTTTTCCGGTGAAACGCGTCCGGAACAGCTCACCAGGGAGGCGACCAGGAGGCATCCTGATCAGAGGCCTGAGCCACCTCAACTGGCTCCTCTCCACGTGGAGGAGCAGCGGCTTTACTCTGAGCCCCTCCGGATGGCCGAGCTTCTTACCCTGTCTCTAAGGGACCCTGCGGAGGAAACTCATTTCGGTCGCTTGTATCCGCGATATCGTTCTTTCGGCACTACCAAAGTTGGTGATCATAGATGAGTGTGGGAACGCAGATGGAAAGCTTCGCTCTCTCTTCATCACGACAGGCCGGTACAGCGCCCTTAGTTGACAGAATGGGCGATACACTAACATTTAGCGATGTCACATAATAACCAACTCTGTTCTATTGTTTAGATCTCGACTCATTTAGTTCCGGCTCTCGCAAATGCATTCAAATCACACGTTTCCATCTGTCCGGTTCATGTGTCATCAGCTCTCCAGCAAGCAGAGACAATCAGCAAGCCAAGTCCTGTTTCTCTTCCTGTGCATTAGCGGCTTTAAGCTCAGACTCGATGTTGCAGGGAGCTGAAGGAGGGCCTCACTTAAAATGTCCTCTGAGATAACAGTGAAAGCCAGAGGAGCCAGTGTTTGCTGTGAAGACACAGGAAAATCTCTGCTGCCTACTCATCCAGACAACATCCTTCTCTTAAGAAAAACATTCCTAGTGTGGAAATGGAGATGTGGATGTCAGTTTGACACATTCTCATACCAATTTTCAAAGGTCAATACTCAATATTTAAATAAAGAAACCCTAATCCATCACAACAAGTTTTTCCAGGTAAGCATTAGTTGTTTGGCTGAATCTGACCTGTAATGTTCATGTGCTTTTAAGCGTATCCTTATATTATATTAGATAATATTTTATTATAGATGCATTTGAGTTTAGTCAACTACAGCCCCCAAAAGTATATTAGTACCGTAGGTGAATTTTTCAGATTCTAAAACTTGAAAAATTTCTCATGTAAAAAAATATTTGAAAGATCGGCATTTGGACCCATGCAGGATTATTGGTCTAAACAGAGTCTTAGAGAAGCTGTTATGACAAGAGCAGTCTAATGTTTTTTCTCTTTAGTATCTAAACAGCAAACCAACGTTTGTTGTACTCATTTCTTTAAATTCTCTTACATTTATGAACATTGTCCTTCAGTCTAACGTCAACACTGTAAAAATAGAGTGGCGGCTGAGCAAACATGTTCAAAAGCTGCATACATCCACAGATGTGAAAACAAAAAGGCTTCCGCGTGATTGCGGTCAAAATTCTGAGTCGTATCTCAAAGGTATTTTTAGATTTCCCATTATTGAAGCGGAAGATGTTATTTTTCCAACAAAAGCAGCCTTGATTCCTACCTCTGAATCACATTCTGCTCAAACATCCTTGGACCTCACCCATCCTGAGGCTCTGATTGTCTGTGGATGGACAGCAGATGTTTGCTTCCTGTGTTACAGGCTTTGTTTGACAACGCCTTCCACACTGGAGACAGAGTTGTTCACAGTGGACATGAGATGAGAATGTGAGCCCCTCAAGTGGACAAAGTAAAAGACGGACAACATTTCCGAATCAAATCTAAAGGTGAAAGCAAAACGATGATTGTGACATCTTGAACTTGCTCAATAGGTCTAGAAATTCTATATCAAGGCCATGCTTTATTGACTGGGGGCAACTATACCGAGTACGGGCAAATGGAAAGTCACCAGCAGCCTTCCAATCAGGTAACCGAGGGCAATATGATGGATTCACTTGTTTTCAGGCAATTCAGACTGTGTTAGTTCTCTAAATTACCGTTGTGCATGAGTCCGTCTAACATCGCTATCAGACAGGTCCTCAGGTTCTGTGGCATCTGTTTAGCTTCTCTTCAGTGGCTCCTTTTTAAATTCAGAATAGAATATAAAGTTCTGCTCCTCACATATAAATGACTTAACCTCATCATATCATGAGGATCTCACATTTTTAAACTTCAGGTTGTCCCCTCTTCCCCGTCGTCTCAACCCCCAGCTGGTTGAGGCAGATGGTCGTACTTCCATAATCTTATCAAATTAAATACATTTCTGCAGAATCAGCCACCAAAATTCTCCCCTATGGTTCCCAACTTATTTGACGCCAATGTCAATTGAATTTAAAACAACCATAAATATTCCTGATGCTAGCGTTAGCAATAAAAAGCCATGCTTACTGGCCAAAGATCTTTACATAACTGAAACACTAGCATCTATAGAAGAGCAGTCCAATAATCATTACTTGTTCAACATTACTAGCTGGTTTACAACTTTTAGACTGAATTTTGGGGATTCGACATTTGCAGAGTTAAACAACATTCCTAAAAAAGAACGTGAAGCTACAAAAGAATTAGGTGGTATAAACAGAAAGGTTTGAAAAGAGTTAGAAAGGAGCTGAGAGTAAGGCCTGCTCGCTGAAGCATTTAATACCTAGGTACGCACACAAAGTCAGAAAAGGTAGACGGAACAAAAATATGACAGAAACAAGTGAAAAGCTAGAGACCTTGTAATCAGACTCCCTGCCCATCAGCTGCTGTCACCACCAAAACTAAATGACACTTTATTCAGACATACATGAGGTGATTCATTCTGCTTGTTGGACAGGAAATAAACTCCAATCGCATAAAAAGTTATGCGCTGCTAAGTGATCACAGAGACGCGCACAACAGACAAACCCTACACGACATCTTTTCAACTTCTCCATTAGGCATTCTTGCCATCATAAAGCGTGTGCAATCAGATAAAAGAACTTTTTCCAGACGCTGCCTTGGAAGCGTCACACTCCACCGACTCAGTGTGTGAGAGTGTGTGTGTGTTCGGGCGTGACTTGTCTCTGTAAGGACATTTCCATCAACTGTCACACACATGCAGCGCGATCAACCGTCCACTGCAACCATGGAAACCAGATGCTGGTCAGGGGTCAAGAGTTTCCACAACTTTGCTTTTAATCAAAATTTTACAACTTTTCAGCAGTAGAGAAAAAAGATGACAAATCAGAAGGCTTTTTTTTTTCAAAACATCTTGTGGTTTTGCATCAAATGCTTCCCATAAGGACATTTAGTTTGTTATAATGAGCTGGAGGTGCACAATGCAAAAAACTATTGAGCTAGTCAGTGACATTATTGCCTGTGCAGCAAAAAATAAAGTGGTACATAATAAGCAAAGATATAAAAAAATATTGTAATTGAAATAGGTTTTAATTTCTTTAGCTCGTCAACTTCATTTTCCCGTGACACCTGGAATGTTTGTTAAAGTCATAGTTGCTGTCTACTACCATGTAGTAACTTTCCACACATCAGGCATGTTGCTATGGTCAAGTGATTCAGATTCCTGTCACAATGGGATTTTAGTCAAATAAGACATCAAAAATGGTACATTTTTTACTAAATATAAATTTTCAAAGACAAACACATTTGCTAAATCTCTCGTCTTCCAAAGCGTTCCCTGGATTTTCAAACATTAACCACTCAGTATGCCTTTAACTTCCAGTAAGAGTTAGCTATTAAACTTTTTTTAGCTCTTTGGTGAAATCTTACAGGGAAATAAAGTTTCACTCATCGACTCCTTCTTGCGGTTTTCTCTGAATTATTATCCGCACCCTTTTTTATAAGGTTTTAATGTTGACCGAGTGTTCTGTCCGTTTTATGGGAGAAGAATGCAGCCCACCTCACAGTCTGCCGTCTGCACACAAAAGAGCGTGTGGACTGTGTCTGACTCTGAATGGATTTGTGGATCTCTTTAGTCTCCCTTTAGTCCCGCTTCCTGTTAACAGGGAGGGGTTCTGTTGTTGGTGTGTTTGGGTGTGTGTGTGTGTGTGTGTGTTTTACCTCGTTTCCATGCATGTTCCCCACATATTTGAACTCTGGGATCCCGACGGTGTGACGGTGAGGGCTGACACTGAGGGCCAACACCCACAGCTGCTGTCCTGAGAGACACAGAGGATCAAACTTTTAGACAGGACCGGTCAAATCACATCTCAAACTCTTTCTCTTCTGTGATGAAGCTTTTTTTTTTTTATCCTGAGACATCAACCACAATAACAAAGTTTTTAAAAAAGTTTTAAAAACAGGGAAGCAATAATTCCTGCCTTTCAGTCTGAAGGGTTATAAGACCATTTCCAAGGTATTTGGACTCCATGATTCTACAGAGAGAGATTCTTATCGAGTGGAAAACATTCAGATCATCTGTCAGCTTAGAGCCATTTTGACCCATAAAGTCTATGACTGCATCCAGAAATGTGACCTGAAGCCGTTTTCCAACAGCAGGAAGCCCCATTTCAGCTCTGAGCCATCTTAGATGGACACAAAGACGGTGGACATCGAGGTCTGTGCTCAGATGAGTCCACCTTTCAGCTGTTATCGAATTCTACAATGATAAGTAATTTAACTGCATTATTTTTGTTGAAGCTTTATCAAAATATCCAAGCAACAATTACAAGTTTTCATGACATGTTAGAGCATTTCATCATACTCATAACAGAGCTGCAAGTTGATAATGTGTTATCACAAAAAAGCCATAGTAAAATCAAATAAAGAGGGCAACAAGGTCTGTTGAGCTCCTTCTGTGTTAATGTCTCCACAGTTAGCAAAGATGTGGTGAAGCTGCTCTTCTGTGGTGGGTGAGGAATCTTTCAGATGAAGGTTTTGGGTTTTGCAGCGTGCTGCTTTCAACGGTTTTCTTCCTTCAAGCAGCCGTTTCAGTGCAAAGGCTCAGCTGTTGATTTTATGGTGGGGCAAAACTTTCCAGGCAAACAACTGCTGCAACCATTTTGAAAGCTGTGCTGCAAGAGACTGAACGGAGTCCTGCAAGCCTCTGCAGGCCTGGAACACACGCACACACTCAGCAGTGAATCACACTGAGGTGTGAACAAGTCATCGCAGCACCGTGAGGAGAAAAGAGCCTCAAGGCAGGCGGACGAGGTGACACGAAAAACGCCCTCAAACGCACAGGTCTACACACAGGTTGGACGCTGGCCAGCTGGTGTCCTGGATTAGCTCGGATTAGCTTGTGTGTGTCTGTGTGAGTGTGATTAGCCAGAATAAATCCTCCCAGATTAAATGAGCCGCCGTCTTCAGTCCCCGTCATACGATCGTGCCAGCAGCCATGCAGTCAGTGTCCTGGTTGCCATAGAGACTGACACCCGATACTTCATCGGTTAACAGTCATCCAAATGTGTGTGTATGTGTGAAACAACCTGCTTGTTGTTCTTGATGTCAAGTTAAATTACAACAACTTTGTTTAAATGCATTAAAAAACAAAGAAACTACTGGAAATGCATTTCTTTTGAGCTGAATTCTTCATTTGTGGGCGGTTATTTATTCTTTCAAACATGAGTAAACATGAATGAAAATACACACTAAATAACAGAATATGCACATTTCTAGCAAGTTTTGCAAGTGCATCTCTGCCCTGAGCTCCTTCATCCTCCATCCTGAGGACTCTCCAGGACACTTCCAACAGCAGCTTTCCATCTTCTTGAAGGACGTCCCAAAAATCCTATTTTCTGTCTGTGTCATCTTCTGCATTTTCACACATCAGCAAAAGACATGGGAATAAATTATGTCTTTGTGACAACGAGCCTAAAGATCCGGTTTAAACTGCTTGTTTGCAAAGTTGCACACGATACTGGCTCATCCCTTGAGTTAGAGACCTTTTTCTGCCTAAATGATTTATAGGTCAGAGTTATGTGGCTTGGCAAAGAAAAACAACTTGGACTGGACAGAAAACTTGAGAGAAAAAACAAATCAGAAACCCTTGCTCAAGACCACTTTCATAGACTCCACAAAGGTTTGGCTGCTTGAAGGACGACTGTTATAAAATTTCGCACTAACAAAGATAATATTTAGACCTCTTATATGGTTTCGCACCATTCTTAAATCTACAGGCCAGACGGATGAGAGCAGGCGGCTGGTTACCTCGGACAGACTGGCCGATGCTGTACAGGTGTGTGATGTCGGGGTTGGAGGAGTTGACCTGGAGGAGGTACTGCTCGATCTCACGGTTGTTGTGATACCTGAAGTCTAACGTCCACGTGGAAACGATGAGAAAAAGGATGAGGAGGGATGATAACATCACTGCAGAGTGAGCTGGAAAAGAGAAACACAAACCAGACAGGTTTAAAAACCACAGAAGCAGAGTACAGAACCACCAATGACTTTTCTTCCTGAACTCATTAATCACTCGTTTGTTCACCGGTTGAATTGCCTCAATGTAACTGAGGGAAATCATAGTGGAACTTTGACCCGATTTTAAAATCTTTTATAGGAAGTCTGAGCTTTAACGGAGGCCCATGAAGCAGAACACGGGTCCTGCTGACGGTAGGTGTTGAAACAACAAACAAAAGAGCTGAATGTTGAGCATCAGGGTTCATTTGAACATTCGGTCCCTCTGCTTTGCATTTTGCAGCGTCAGCATGAGTTAGTCAGCAGAGATACGACATACTGTCCCGTCTCAAATACGCCTGTGAATCAAAAATGCATTTCAGACAGCTCCATGGAACAAAGAAACCTGGAGCGACTTCACCAGAGCGGCCTGATCTCTCACACCGGCTTCACACCACTGTTTCATGAGCCTCACATGAGCCTCCGAGCTTCCACACCAGGATGCAACTTTATACTTTATGACAAGATTTGCTCTTTTTGTTTTACAGGTCTATCTTAAAGTGGATGCAGCTCCACTTAGATGGAGCAAAGCAAATCGAATGGCAGATGTCAACAACGGGATGAAACTGTTTTTGCCAACACTGAATTTGATTATAAAACACCATTAAAAAGTAAGCAAATCTATTTAAAACCTCTTGAATATTTGGACTCTTCGGTTTTGTTTTTGTCATTTTTGTTTTTGTGGGCTGCCCGTATACCCAGTAAACTCTCTTTTAATAAAGCCATAAACCCTATAAATAAATAATTGCCTATAAATCGAAAGGCCGGACTATAAAACCGAGCAGGCTGAAATCAGTCCTGTGAAAAAAACAAAACATCCAGACTGGATAGATTTAGCAGATCTGCCATCAAGGATTATTTGTTAAGCAGTGGTACTGCAGTGCTCCTAACACCTCACATCCTTTTCACAGCCAAAAGTCTCACTCACGGAAGCCCGGGTGCTAAAGCTAACTGACCGCTGTTCATTCAGGATTACCCTGTTGTTCATTAACGGTAATACATTTAAAATAGAGTTGTTCCAGACAGCGTTAGAACACTTTGTCTCCAAAAAGCAGTGAAATGCAGAAGCCACATGCCATTTGGGATGCAGAGCAGCTATTTAGACAAAAGGTTGCTGGCAAGTGAGATCAGAGAGTTGATAGTTGCTGTTAAACTGCTAAGTGGAGAGAAAAGTATGACCCGAGGCACAATTGTTCTGTCTGCGAGTTCCATGACGGTATTAGTAAATGAGCTGTGGCGCCAAATTCCATCACTTAATCTCATGTGCTGCTGCTTCTCTTTTTCTCCTCATGTCAGCTTCTCTGCTCAGGAATTCAAACTCACGTGTAGAGATGTGGTTGCATTTTTTGGGGGGGATGCCTCCAGGAATGCCTTCAGTTTAAATGCTGGCTACCTCACGGCAGTCTCAATGCACGAGGCTGCACAAAGTAACAACCAGTTCTCTCACAGTTATATACAGTTTTAAAGCTACCAAAGGTGCATTCAGCAAAATGGAAAAACAAACTGACGCACCAGTGATGGAAACCTGCTGTGTGTCGGTTACGGCCTCTGCAGCTTTGTCCATACTTTGTGCACACACACAACTGTCTGATTTCCATTTCACTTCTGCTGCTTTTCAGCAAAAAATAAATAGAAAGAAGAGAAATCCCCATAATGAATTTCTCCTCTATTAGAACCAGTAATATCTAATGTTAAGCTTTAACTGCAATCTAACACTACAGAAGTGACTGAACTTTAAAACTACATGCTACTGGGTTTCCCAGTAAAAAGACCTTCGTTAGATACAATTTCAGACCTGAACCTGCCCTTCAGTTCCAGGTGGCTAAGACACATCGTTTTGTTTTGTGGGCTTTTTGTCATGGTCGAAATGAATTGATATATACATGGAGATTATTCTTTAAGACAGGAGTTACATCCAGGGACGGTTGGTGGAGCCGGAGAACAAAAACATTTTCAAATTTCTCTAAAAGGTATTTCAATAGTGAAAAAAGTTCTAATTTTAGATGGTAAAATACTCAGTCATTCCAAAACATGCAATGCCTCCTTTATCTGTTTATTCTAAATGACAAACCCTCCAACAGCCTCCTTTAAAATGTGGCAGGAGAAGGGGTTTGTGGTTGCCTTGATGAAAATGTATAAGAGTATAGTTCATGATATTATGTTTGATACAGTGGGTGTTTATTTTAGACCAGGAGCCTGCACGATAAAGCAAGTTAAATATAATTAACGCATATGGAGGTGATGTGCTTTAAGTAACTGACAGAGACAAGGCAGCATCCCTGTGCTTTTTGACACAGATGACCAGCCACAACAATCAGGAATTTGTAAGAGGATGGGAAATAAAACAGCTGAAGCAACCGAAATAGATATGGGGGAGAGCAAAAACAAGAAGAAGAATCCCAACAGTGAAATTCATGAATCTATGAGCTGGTCAGCATCACCTCCTGGCCATGAATTAGATCATCTTATTGGTTATTGCACCCAGTCAGTCCTATGCAGACATAAGCTGCTTCCAATAAACACATTGATTCCACTGGTACTAAAGAAATGACAAAAAAACAATCAGGTTTTGATATTAGCAGCCACACCTATAAAGAAGAGGGTAGCTCATTGTTTGTGTTGCACAATTTCAATAATCCTCATCGAAAATTAAAGGAAAATTAAAAACTGAATTCATGGAAAACTCATCCAGTACAGAAATGCAGTGTTTCACTGTCCAATAAAGACTGAAATGAAGCCTAATGATAATGAAACACTGTGATGAATATCAAAATACTTAAAGTCCTTGAGTGACTAATTAGTCCCAAAAATGTCATAACTATGGAGACATAGCTGACTTTTAGTTCTCCTTGCCTTATTACTGAGAAAAAACTACTTTTAAAAGTTCCCATTGTACTAATAAAAGCAAAAATGGAGACCTGACAGCTGGAAATGATAATAATTATTTAAAATAGACAAACTGACACGAATAAAAAACAGACAAATTGGATGTATGCCTCTATAGGTCTCCAAACGCCTCTAATGAGCACCTGCTTCATATCCGGTGAACGTTAACCGCGAAGCACGAGCCGTTCACACGAACATTTCAGGGACTGTGGGAATGTCTCGGTTTGCTCATTGACAGTCTATAAAGAGTCGGTAACAGTCGGTGGGGGCAGTGGGAAGGCCTACCTGTGCGCTGGCCGTGGGCTCCCGGAGACACTGGACACCGGCTCGGACCGGCGGACTGGCGGAGGGACGTTTAACCACGAGCCCGCATCTGCCCGACACTTCTGTCAATGAGCGCTTCTTATCCGCCGCCGGCCCCCCCCCGCCCTCGGACCCACAGGGGCGGAGCTTAGAGCACCCGGCGCCTGTGTGGGGCGTGCACGCGAATTGAATAGGTTTATGAATGAAACAGAGGCCGATTCATTCGGTCGCGAAAGAAAAAGGCTAGCGCAGTCTGCCCTTTGCGCCATTTCCAGACCTGCACCTGGGTGTCGGAAGAGCAAAGAACGGTGATGCGTTACAATTGGAATGAGCTGTCCGGATTAGTTGATTTATTATGTTAAAAAAAGAGTTTGTTGGAGGCTTTCTCGATGCAAATTTGAACCTGAATAACATGTTAATTAATGGACAACTTTTAAGTATCTTAATATTATTTGACACACCATGGACCTGATCTGAACAGCACAGTCCAGCATCAGTTAATCTCATCATTCTTTACCAAACATCCACCCTTTTGGCTAGACATTCATATTCAATGACAAAGTTGTGATTGTCAGGAGATGGTGTTAAATATCAAAACCTACCGATCTGATAGACTCACTTACCATCAATCCATCCATTTTCATACGTTTATTCCCACTGGAGTCGCGGGGGGGCTGGAGCCGGTCCCAGCTGAAGATGACCCTCCCTGGACAGGTCGCCAGTCCATTGTAGCCTAATTCCAGATAACATGTAAAGAAAGTATCACATGGAACTTTCTGAAGTCCATTCATTATATATTCTTCCTTAATCCAATTGGGGTCCATCCCACCTGGCTGTTGAGCTCCCCCCCCACTCTCCTGTACTGCCAATAGAGAGCCATTTCAACGGAACTCTGGTGAATTGAAAATGTTGAATTTAATAGGAAAAATGGGGACATAATCCATCATTGCATTTGTATAATAATACCTCAGCAGGCAGCCAGACTGACAGAGACTACCGGTGGGTAAATTCCTTCCTTTGGGTGGGAAAAGCCTGCGTCGTAAAGTGGATCACAGACAGTGTTTATAGATGCATAGCACAGATGGACAATCTTGGAAAAGATGATAATTGGAACCATCTTGTGCAATAAAAGTGCAATAAAAGACATTTGTGGAATATTTTAAAGTGTAAATACGATTTAGAATGCGTGAAGGGAACTAAAAACCAGTGTAAATAGCCATAAAAGCCAAGACTTAAGGGTGCTCACAGTGGAGAACATTCATGAAGCTGAATTATAAGAAGTAAATGGTTTACTTGAATTTCGTGTAGACTGTAGAAATTAATTTACGTTAGTTAATTTAGTTTTAATATTCCTAGACTCTGGTGAACATATCAGTGGTTCAGTTTCATGCCAAACAATCCTTGGATGTATGGATGCAGCCAGTATGAATCTACCAACTTAACAAAAAATAAAAAAAATAGGCCTCAGTGGTTCATCTTCTTTCTTTCTTCCTCTCCTCCCTCTGCTGCTGGCAGATATATACATGCATCCATTGGAAGGAGAAGCAGTTGTGTGATTCTGTTGGGCATCGATCAAACATCCAGAGTGGATGCACTTTTAAGCCTCAGGAACCCCATTGTGGGAGTACATCTAGAATAAGTTTAACAAAGTTCCTGGCAGTGTTTTCTTTGGGCGATTAATTAAGAAAATGTCAAGAAAAACAACACTTTGTAAACCCTACAACTCATCTAAGAAGACTACTGCTAAATCATAGCCAGCAAAAGTATATTATCTCACATAGCAGGACTTTAGGCACATTTTGAAAAGTCCACAGTTATCTCAAAGCGAAAAAGAGGAAACTTACAGCTCAGCGAGGCTGTAACTCCTACTGGAAAAAGCTGAAAGAAGTGGAAAACGGTTTAGAAAATATCACCACACCCCATGGGACAAAGGAACAAAGGAAATATGAAGGCATCTGAGGACTTTCATTGGTCCTTCAACGGACTTACATCCAAGAAGGACGAGTCCAGATATGCTGGCCTGAGTAAAGAGGATTTTTATGGAGGAGCGTCGACCTCCATAACGAGATGATGACGATTAACTGAGAGCCTAAAAATTACAGCCTAATTACAGAGATAAGAGCTTAATTACAGAGACTGAAGACAAAGACTCGGCATACTAGATGGGGGCAGAATTCACCAATAAGTGTCATTCATGCTGGAAAAGAATGATTGTGAGTTGGAATGGCAATGAAGGAGCAGCTTAAAGAAAATGTCTGACGTTTGACTTTTCTTTAAAACCTCATTAACGGTATTTAGTGTGTGTAATGATGTACGTTATGGTATCAGCTTTATTTGACTTGTAGAACAGGTTGTAGAAGTCCTTGGAGAGTTTGTGGGAGGCTTTACTAATGTTGTGGATTTTTAGGAAGGTGTAGACATCTTTAAGAAATAACTGAATGACCTCCTTTAAATAGCTGCTAAAAACTATACTTTTCCCAGAGTACCTCCTGTGATAAAAAACTTCTAACTAAACCTTTTTTCATTTCCTTCTTCTCCGCCCTCTCCCCCTTTTTGATCAGGGTTCCATCTCATTAACTACACTGAACCAACCCAAAGATCTGCTCTCTCCCTCTAGCTGACTCCTTATGTTGCAATTGTTTATTGGAAGTGTCCTTGCAAGTGGCTTTGGATAAAAGGGTTGACAAGTTGCTTTTACTGAGTCACATCACCATCTGCTGGCTGTAGCTGAAAAATGCAACACAGAAATATTTAAACAGAGCCTGAAATCCAGATGCAGATGAACTCTTTGTCCCAATAATATTTTAAATATGAAAAACTGGATTCTTCAAATCATGACATTCATGAAGTCCACATTGGGCGAAGGTGCATTTAGTACAGAGACTTTTCTGATGAGAGATTAAACCATTGAAATGTTTTAAAAGGAATTCCTTGTGGAGTTTTTAGGACTGCTTAAAAGAGTATCGCTGGTCATTTTGAAGGTCATGAGCATTGTAGAAGAAACTGAAGAATTTTGACAAAGGTTGTGTTGTGATTATTATGGTAGTCTCTTAAGACGTTAACACTGGGTATGGGAAGTCTTGGGAAAGGTTTTAGGGGTCCTAATTGAATCTCTTAGGGCTTTGAAGGGCCTGTTAGGATTTGGTTATAAATACACACTTTAGCATTGTTTGCTATCACATGATCTATGCATATTATTGATTGTTTCATTTTATATTATACCTATAGTTTGTATTGAAGTTTCTGGCTGTAACCACAGATTCACTTTGTTCTCTCTTTTCTTTCTATCCTTTTTCTCTGTTGCAACAGATCCACGTCTTTAAGTCAACACATACACACACCATTTGGTACCACATTCCAATGTCATCAACATGAATTTACGATCTGGCTTGTTAGTCTTAGAGGTAACTAACCAATAGGACTTGGTTGTGTCCAGTCCTCCTTTTGAGGGGTGTGCCTAGCCAAGGAGACAAAGACCCATCACACCCAGATCTCAGAGCTCTTTGCCGACTAAGACCCTGAGAGAGAGGTTTCCTCTGTGAAGAGCCCAGCGCTGAAATACTTTACCTGTGACCCAATAAATGTCATTTTTTACTCTTGATATACTCTGGTTTATTCTCAGGTTTCGAACTAAAGAATCGGGTTAACAGGCCCACAGGAATAATTTAGGGGTTTATATTACACAAAAGTATCCTGATAACTTCATGGATCTTGCTGGATCTATGGGGATCTACATGCCTCTGCTAGATATTCTGCAAACGCAGGAAAAGTCAAGAAGTTGCGGCTCTTGAAGGTGATTGCAGGATGCTTAAAGTTGAAGGAGACCAACACTGATGTCTACAGGTCAGTTGGTGGACTGCTTTCTGAGGGGTTACCATGACTACTCACGGATGTTGTAGGAACCCCTGACTTCCTTTACGAAGCTACGTGGATTCTTTAAAATGTGTTGTGATCACCATTCATTTGGTGTTCACAGCCAAAAGGTTCTAGCTCGAAGTTTGATCGGATATGCTTGATAACAAGGATCAGTCAGCACAAACATCTCTTTTCTTCTCCGTCGGTAGGCAGAGAGGATCATTCTGGTGTGTGATTCACTCTGTCAGGTTTGGTTTTTGGCTTTTTCAGCATATGCTCCCATTAAAGCGAACAGACAGCACTGCGGCTGTTTGAACATTCTCCGTCTCGCGCACTAAGGTAATAATGTTGCAGTAATTGCGGCTAGGGGGGCAGAACGGGCTGACTGACAGCTTATTTAATCAGACACGGTCAAGAAGATGAGAAGCACGCTTTTGAAACAGGAAGTTAATGAAGCTGGAGAGATGAGCGACACATACAACAACACTGATTCGATCATCTGTCCCTCTGTAATGGAAACCTCGTTGAGCGGAAAGAGTGATGCTGATTCACCTCTTTTTTCAAAAACCACCACAGTGAAAAATATCCTCAGTTTAACTCTTAAAGGTGATAGCTTGCTCAACTAGGTGAAATCTAATTTCGTTACGTGGCTCAGACTGTGACAACATCCTTAATGAGGATGGAGCCGTCTTTGAAAAAGTGCTCGATGCTTTTAAAAAAAAAGCATCAGCAAAGACTGGGCAAAATTCTGTGTAAATTCTTACAGTCAGCATTTGCATGTGACAAGAAAACCAAATTATTATGTCAAACTTAAACAAGATTTAAAATGCATGTGAACATGTTAGACCAATCAAATCATAGCAAGTCAAAGCTGTAAAAGTGGAATGAATGGATGTACCGTTTGAGGTTTAATAACTGAAGAGACTTCATGGGCCTGGGTGCACAACATATGATCTAAGGGACACGTGCATTTCAGAGGAGGCACACAGCCACTGAGACCACATCAGTCATGTATTTTCCCAAGAATGTGAGAGAAATTGTGACTTATTATAAGCCCAGCAAGACACTGCCATTTAAAGTATTTACAAACTGTCCCTCTGCTCTAGTAATAATGACCACAGTGAGGCAATTTCACAATTCATGTATGTGAAAGACAATATCTGTGCAGTTTATTCGGCTGTACCTACATGAGCCATGATCTCCCGCAGAGAGGACCCTCCAAAGCGCCCTTGTTCCTGGTTCCTGAGGTCAGCACGCAGCTTAGACAAGGCAAGTAGATCAACTCCACTTTAAAGAAGTCTCCTGAAGTTGACAGAAAGAAGCCAGCGTCTCCTGCTGAGTCATGTTTCTTAAACGGCAACATGGAGATGAATCTAGCTCTGTGCGACTGCTTCTGTCATGCAGTGAAATATTTATGTTACAAAGTAGCAAAATGATGAGCTGAAAGAGTGGGGAAAAAAAGTTAATCTTCCTTAGATAAGACTCAGCGGCATTCAGAATTTGAGGAAATCTGACAAATTTCCATAATCTGCCTCACATCCTCACAAAAACACTCATCTCCATTTCCATCGTCCACCAGGGCTGTGACACATTAACATAATTCATGCAGTTTGCATTCTGTTTCTATCAAACCAAAGCTGCTGTGGTGTTGATGCACAATACTTTCAGCTTAAGTATTGTTTGCTCTACTGAACACGACAATTAAGCTGTCGGGTCAGAAAATGATAAAAAAGATTTCACTTACATTTAGTGATAAAGTCTGACCTCCCCTGCAGAAAGCATTCCTGAAAAATATACAAAACTCACATAAAAGATGCAATGCAAATTAGAAAAATAACAATTGTCATACAGAAATTTTTACTTTTCATCACACACTTTAATTGTGACCTGAAAAAATTACACTCTGGAGCACTGACAACTTCTCTGGTTTCTTCTTAGGCTTTTAATAAAGAACCGGGGCTAACAATACCCAAAGTCCATCCGTCCATCCATTATCGTAACCGCCTATTCCCTAATGGGGTCCCAGGGAATACCCAAAGTAATATTAAATGAAAAGATGAATCAATACATCAATTAATGACAGCCTTGGTCACTTTTGATTACTCAATAGTTTCTCTCACTATCGTGTCAAAGTACTTAACTGTAGGTGTCCAATCTCACCATCTATCTCTATTCTTATGAATTTTTAAAAGCCATCTAAACTATTTTCTTTGTAGTAATAACACCATTTTTTGTTATCCGTAACATCAGGGAACTTTGAGTAAATGTAGAGAATGAAGTCTTTCAGGCTGAATACGGGGTGCCTATATATTTCTGGGGGAACATATGAATGTGTATGACTGAGTAATAAAAACATGACAGTGCAACCTGTAAAAATGTACAGACAAAGTAAGTGTAGGTGTGTAAGTAGATAAAAGAGTATATGTGGCATGTGTAAAAGTGATTTATGTAGTTTGTGCACTATAAATAGAATCCACTTTCCATTTCCCAGTTAAACTGGAAGACAAAGATTTGCAGCTTTCATGACTTTTCCAGTTACTGATTGAAAAAAAAAGGGTTTCAGATGCTTGAATACTCCACTATGTTCAGTTCAAAACAGTTCAAAACACAGGAGCTAGACTCATTTATCAAACAAAAGGACTCACCACAATACCCGTGTACTCAGCACTCAACCCTGACTCCCTGTTAGATCTGACCTTGATTCCAAATTCTAACTGTTCATCTTCAGAGTAGCAAACAGCCTTTCCCCCAAATAGCACTCAGATTTATTGACCTCGTACATGCCTCATGACTTTCGGAATCAGCAGATGTAGTTTTATAACCACAGATCTAACAAAAATAAATTGTACCATTTTAACTGGAGCATTCATTGTGTTCTTTTGGCTTCCTGCTGAAGCAATAACTTAAGTGTCCATATTGGACATGTTGTCTACGGAGAGTACAGAGCTGTGCAGGGAATCTGGTTGATCAATAAGATAATCAAACTCTGCTCTGTAAACCAGTGTTGTGATTTTAAAAAGCAATGCTCACGGTGTGAAGGCAATTTTTTATGGCTGCTTGGTCTTAAGTCTATTATTTGAACACACATTCAGTCTGCGCTGGTAGTCCAAACTACAAAAAAAACAAAGACGCTTGCTTGTTTTCCCTTTAATCTGTAAGGCTAAGTGTGATTCTGAGTGCATTTTTGTCTTTTAAGTGTTTGTTTTTGATTCAATAGCGGCCGATATGTAGAGTGACTCTGAAGCCCTTGACTCTACTTCATCTCGATGTTGTGTGTGTGCATAAGTGTTCGGGGTTTAACTCGGTTTATTACCCTGTGAGGTTCTAAAACCTGAGCTGACATAAACGAGAGAGACTAAAAGGGGAAAAAAAGTATCTCTCTCGTTGTGGCAGCCATGGCAACAAAAACAGGCTTTTCAGCGTCTGTTAATATCTTCTACGTGACTCCGTTCCCTGGAGCAAAGCAATCTCAGACATGGAATTAAAAGTAAACACGAGAAACTTGTGCTACAAAGAAATGAACCAGGCTAAGTCAATATTTCCCTAAATTAAACAACTGAACTTCTAATACTATGATCCCTATGTAGACCAGTGAGCTGTGCTGACCAACACAGCATTGGGGTCATCCGATGGGAACCTCCCTTCATCAGTGTGTTATCTAGCTCGGCCCAGGGCAGGTCCAGGAGGATGGACAGTGACCACTGGTATCCTGCCCCTCCTCACACCACTACAACCACCTCTTATTCCACAAACAGCATCATTATCAGCAACCACAGCTTCTCACCAACTGGTGGGGATACAAAGCCTGGTTTGGGTTAGGGGTAGAAAATGGAAGAGGTAAAGATAAGTAGGAAGGTATTCAAACCCTGGTTTGTGTAGGATGTACCTTGAAACATATCTTCTGCATATTGCTTCTACTGGACAAATTTTGACTTTCCATCGTCGCTGCTCTGAAACCCAAACATTGAAGGCGACTCGCTGAAGGTTCTGGAGGGAACCTGAAGGCTTTGTCAAACTCCAAACAATCCAAAGTCCAAACTGTCAATCAAAAACTGTGAAAACAAACATAATTGCCAAAGGGAGAAGGACAGACAGGATGATAGCACACATTTAGGACTGTGTTGTGAGACACAGGTGGGAAGAACAAAACATTGGGATATCAGGAATTACATGGCATAGACAGGAAGCAAAACAAACAAAGCAGGACAGAAGACAAATATTGTCTTCATGCATTATTTACTTAAAAAGCTGCAAATATTTTCTGGGCTAATGATTTGACTTTGACAAACATTAAAAGTTGATGCTCTAAAGCTAATTAGATTGTTGTACTTCAACTCATTTATTCCTCTGTTTTATTAGAAAAAAAAAGATTAATTTAACTGAATGATATTTTCTAAACTGGGAAACAAACGCTTCCCACTACTTCCTCACCTATCGGCAATTACACATTTGTTGTTGATCATTGTCAACTCAGACATGCCATGTCTTTATTTCACACATACACTTACAAAGAAATCCCTGAAAAGGTCCATACTTACAGTTTTAGATCCACTGTCAGCCGAATGTGTCAAATTAGTGAAAAACACTGATTCAATGTCTGAATGCAGGTTTTTTTTGTTATATCTGTCTGATTTAATGTAAATAAATAGCTTTTTTGCCGTAGAAAAATTCAGCTGAAAATAATTTAATTTAGCTTCTAACTGACTGACAATGCATTTATTAATCTGTTGGATAAATTCAATGCTAAAGCTAAAAAAACAAAAACAGTAAACATTTAATTTCAAAGAATTCATGAGTTCGACATTCATTTTAGAGAAAAACATAAACACAACAAATAAAAAGTCATGTAAAACAGAGGTCCATAAGACAGGTGGAGCAGTCGGTCCAGAGTGGACAGATACATTTAACCTGGTTCAGCTGTCCACTGACAGAAAATTCAAAAGCTGAAAACCACCAAAAACATCAAAGTAAATGGATGAATAACAAAAAAAAAGACCCAAACAAAGAAACCCCTAATCAGAAGTGATGGAACTCCCTCCTCTCTGCCTTTAATGAGTGGCTTTGGTGTCGTGCTGTAATGAGAGGTGTGTGAGACAGAAAATGAAATCTTTCTATTCTCCTGCTGTCACGCTGCGGTAGGCCTGTGCGAGAGAGGCAGATATTACCATATCAATGGCTTCCCCCTGATAGCTTTCACCCACCTCTTCCCTCCTGTTCTGCCGGGACGTAATTGTGGATGATTATTAGAGAAGCTCACAAGCGCACCCACACACACGTGCACGCAGATCGTATGAGTCAATGCAGGTAGAACCCCGGCCGTGGAGGAGAGAACTAAATAAATTGGCTCACTGAGCAGAGATCTGAAATAAACAGACACACCTGCAATATCCTTTTATGGAACTTTGAGGGCAGCAACAGGGTGAACACAACGCTGAGTAGCACTGACATGCTGATATTTGATGTGACGTTTACAGAGCAACAATATCATCCATATGGAGCCAGCTTTTTTTGTCTACCCGATAAAAGTAAGTTAAATAGTCATTCTATTTCCTCCTGCAGTGAATCCATCAATGCAGTTGCAAAAGACTAGAAAAAGACTACAACAGAACAACCACAAAGAGATGATAGAATGTAAAAAAGGAACTGAACGCCTCCTTAAAGTCAACCATGGGGATCTAATATCTTCACATCACTTTGAAGCAGTACAGGTCGCATAAAATGTATAGAATTCCAGTCTCAGCAAACGTGAAGGGTTAAAAATAAATAGTTTTAGGTATTAACAGTGCACCAATTTACAACAAAAATCCAATCTAACTATATTTCAATAAAATCAAATGCATTCAAATCAAAATAGACACCACTAAATCATGTGTTCAACGTGCTTTAGGCAAAAGAAGAGAGGAAAAACAATGCCACTCAGTGAGGGAAGAGAGCAGAGGGAGGAGAGGTGCATCATGGGAGCCCCCCAGCAGTCTGGGCCTATAGGAGCACAACTGTGGGGGGTTTTAGAGTCATGAAACACCCCTAACTATCACTAACTAGACTCAGAGGAACCTGATAACTGAAGGCTCTGCCCCCCATGCTGCTTTTACAAACTCAGGACCCGGGACAGAGCAATAATATAGAATTACAGCACTCCAATCCTGGAGGAACTAATTCATGGAGCAGTTTTACTGCATCCCTCTGAGACAGGATGCTTCCAATCCGCTTAGAGAATATATTGGTTTAAAGATAGATGATCTGTGTTATATCGATATAAAATGATTTTTTTTAGGAACATAAACTGTATCAGATGATGTTGGATAGTTTTTTTAATTAAAAGAATTGTTACTGACTTGGGATGTAAAACTTGGATCTTGGCACTATTTGAATGATCTTCAGGGAGAAATACAAAGACGTGTAAAAAAAGTAGAACTCCTCTCTGCGGCTTTTGGAGCTGAGCAGTTAAATTTTTCTCGTCCTCGTCAGCTGAATTTTCGGTTTTCCCTGTTTGGATGAGGCCGCTCTCTCTCCTGGTGTCTGAACATCAGCTGGAGATATGTTTGTGGTGTTTGGGCTTCTCCTGGCATCACGCAGAACATCCAGGAGGTTGAGGTGTTAAATTAAATTGTCGCCTTTCCTGTAAATACATGAAGAGCGAGTGTGGGAGGTGGGGGTAGTAATGCGTGCGTGATGAAATATAATTGGCTCCTGCGGGGATTTACCTCTATGTCATTTTCTGCTTAAAACTCTTAAGTTTGCACAAACCGTCGAACCGAAACGGTCGTGGACCAATCAGACGGCTGCTGAAAGTTTCTACCAATCAGCACATTTTTCTCCTAATGAGGCTTGTTACCAGGACAGGCGGATGAGGCGGAGACATGAACTCTGCTCCTAACTGAAGCGTGATAGACTCCATGTGAGAGGCCGGCGTTTTGGGCTCCATTAGGCGGGTGTGCTCCTCTGCCTGGAGATTAGGTATCAGTCAGTTACTGGCATCATGTGACTGGGAACCAAGAAGTCATTAGCGGTGCGATCAAACAGATAGAGGGGGTTTATAAAGCGTAGGATCAGTCTGTACTCTTTCTGTGATTTCTTTTTCCATTTCGGACCATTTCTCTAATCGAACCCTTCAGAAGGGCCTGTCACATCAATAACACAGCAGACCGGCAGTGAACTGCAGATATATTCTGAATCAGGAGCCTAAATCCTTTTAACACGCCCGATATCTTTGATGTGACACTTTAACGCACTCTGTCCCGATTTTGCTGCACTTAAATGCAAAACTAACAGCGATTCGGACTCCGAATTCTGACATTTATCATTTTCAGTTGAAACTCCGTTTTTGAGGCCCTCTTTCCCATCCATGCTGTGGAGGCAGGATTGGGATTAAAACAGGATTTAATTTAGTGAGCCCCCTTTTAACCTGTACACCTTTGGTGAGAAGTTTATAATCAATCTGAACCACACACATGACAGCTGTTTCTCACAAAGAGGGACGAGGGAAACTATGGAAGGAAAATAGGATTGTGATAGTTATCTCCACTAACTCCCTGGGTTATTTCTAATAGAAATGGACTGTGCTATGCTAAAGTCTATTTTACAGTCTATGCAGGATATGCACAATCTGATCACAGGTCCTGCAGAAGACATGACCTGTGAGGGGTCTGGAGTCTTTGGGCAGATGTTCTGATATCTTCAGAACCAAAAGACGACAGTAACAAAGGAGACCGAGACATCTCTCCTGGTGGGTTTGGTTTTTTTACATCTACTTTCTGTGGCAGATATGTTTTAACCTCCAGTTCTGTCATCTCATACCATACATGCTTTTCCAAATGTTGATTTGTACTGCTTAATCACTAAATTTGAAAGTTCTTTGTTGTTTTTGTGTTTATATGCTACACTTTTGTGATGGTAAAATGTGAACTGCTGCGTGTTAATGGCGTCCCATTAAATGCACTTTCTCCACACAGTACATGTGGCTGTAATGTTTCCCTCGAACCACAGAGCCACACAGTTTTGTTTGTTTTGATTGGGTCCCACTTACGCATCCCTGCTGCAACCAACACCCACTGGACCCCCAAATGTGGATTAATCTGCCACTGAAAAGAGTCCCGAACCAACCGGAGAGCCAGAAAGCACAAATGAAATTACAGCTTCACTCCCCCTTCCGCAATGAAAGGGTTTAAATAGTGTATCCCAGTTCCAGTCCACGGAATTTCACAGTTTTTCTGCTTCGCAAAATTTCATTAGTGACTCCATTTAGTAAAAGTCACATCACCAAACGGCCATTTCTGACGGAAGACATTCAAAGCACCTTCATGAGAGAGTGGCGCGAACCTTGAAAGCACGCACACACAGCCAGGTGAGAGGCTGAGGGAAGGAAACATCATTTGTTCAATATTTCATTACCTTCTCAATCGAGGCGGGAGGCTCATTTATTCTCATCAGGAGAGCAGGAGGGAAACAGGATACCACGTATTAACTCCATCAGCGTAATGATGTGGAGCCTTTATATAAAGTTTATAATGAAAAGTTGTGTGGATGTGTGTGTGTGTGTGGCTGTGCGTGCATGTGTACACACACTTCTCCCTGTGGCCACAGGGGGGTGCTGCACATCTGCCAGTCAAACAGTTCAGACAGGCAATTCTCTGCTCTGGCTTTGTGGCCTTCCGTTATTTCTCATGTACTGTATGTCTTTCTCCTGTTTTCCTCCATTTTAGCTTCAGTTTTCCACGCTGGCATCTATGAATCCCAACGTGTGTCTCATTTTGTTCCTCTGTAAAACGTTTTAAGTAAGAAATGGTTTCTTCTGACAGCAGCCCAGATGTTCACCTGGCAGTCAAGACGTTAAAGGTATAGCCATTTGTGCGTTTTTCTCCGGTTTCCTTCTTAGGTTATTTCCTTCTGTTCCTATTCTGTCTGAAACTAGTTTTTGCCAAATCTTTCACTTTCACTCTCATATCTTTACTTTTTGCTTTTCTCATCCTTTGCATCCACTAATCCTTTTCTTTCAGTCTCATTCTTTTATTCATACACTTGTTCATAGAATTGCATATCTTTTTTTTTTTTAATTTCTATCCCAAATAACTCTACTTTGTCTCCCTTTACCTTTTTCCGTCTAGCTCTCGGATATATTTCCTTATATTTCCATTTTATTTTGCATCCCCTGTTCTCCAACAATAGCCTCACTTTTTCTTTTTATCCATTTTATTCTTCTTTTTCTACTGACTTCACTCCTTCAACTCTCTTCTTTGGTTTTCTTCTACCCTATCATCCTTTTTTCATTCTTATTTATTTTCAGGTTACTCATTTCCTTGTTCATTTTATTATTAACTATCTTTTCTCCCCATCATTTTCAACATGCCTTTAGTCTAGATTGATTCCTTCCTTTTATTCAAACTTATTTTCCTTTTAAACTTCGACTTTATGCATTACCTATTTTTAAATAAAACTTTTTCTCTTTTCTTGACACTCTTCTTTTCCACCCTTTTGTATTTCCTTGTACATTGTAATCCTTCTCTAAGTCTTGCATCCTTTCTTTTTTCTGCTTTCTTATTTGTTTCCCTTCAGTTTTTATTTTGCTTTTCTTTCCAACTTGCTTGTATCTTACATGTATGTCTGACCTACTTGAGTAATGATTTAAAGAAATATTTGTAACTTTTTAACTTTAATCTTTACTTCGATCCTCTTTCCTCTGATGTTTGTTGTTGCTTTCACCACCTCTCCTCTATTACACACCACCCAAAACCACTTTTCCTTACCCTCAATTCCTCTTCCACTCCTTCTCCAGGCTCACAATGTTTTTCTCTGTAATCTGTCATCTTCACCTCCATTTCCTCCCCCGTTACCCCTCTCTTTCTGTCCAGATTAGAAATCAGACTTCCAGCAGATAGATGAATGAGTCTGAGCAGATGGGTGGCCTACTTTCAGCTTTTCTCCTCCTTCCATCGATCCATACGGCCCTCTATCAATAATCCATCACTTATCCGTCAATCCCTGTAAAACACAAAGAGGAGAAGGTGAGTCAATGTCTGTTGTATGTTTTTAGTTGGTTTCGGTTTTCTGTACAGATAAATAAACCGGTAATAGTCTCCGGTCATTTTTCAGTCAGGGATGTATTTGAGTGCTTTGAAGCATGAAGCTTGCACTCCTCAAATATTTCACTTTCTAACATCATGAAATTACACAACTTGAAAAAGTTACCCTCTAGTGCAATATAAGAGATGGAAAACTGATGATAGTCACCATCACTCTTTTCTATTTCAGGACCAGAATGAAATTAGGAAGAGCTAAGAGGGTTAACTGCTCCACAACACAGAAAAATGTATGTTTCTGAAAATCCTCCCATGTTACGTGTTCTAGAGAGGATACAAATCCTTTGATAACTCTAAGTCTGGTAGAAAAATCAAATCAGAATTAGTATGATATTTCTATCATACTATTTGGAAGTGCATTGTGATGGAGAATGGATGACACAAACCACATGAAGCTACACAACCCCGCAGTAGAGCAAAGTGTGCACAGACCTAGCATAATCTTACTACGCCCAGCTCTACAGTGGGACAATGGGAACTCCTACTTCATGCAAACAATTATTACCAAAATAGAAATGATGCAGAATCCACGACCAGCATGTGTGGCATGCATAACCATGGTAACTGGAGAGAGTTCCAAAGCCAAACCTTGCCTGGAAAGAGACCTCAAAAAGGTGTCAAGGATGCAGAGCTGGGCCAAAACGGATAAAAAGCAGGCCGACATTTCCATTGTTTATTCTTTTATTCTTCGTGAGTGTGCAGCAGGCTTGTCAGGATGGCCATTTTCTATCTAAGACATGGCTGCTGCAACAACTCACAGCTCTCTGCTCAGCTTAAGGCTGTACAGGCAGGCAGAGGAAACAGAAAATCAGGATTACAGAGCTTGTTAAGAACCTCTGGTGCCATCCTGGACATTTCAGAAGAAAGAGCACGTCTGCAGCCCAAACTGCTGTTTGCTGTGAGGTTCTGTTTGTACCTTTCTCACCACACAATCCTGTGTGTGACACCGTCAGCTCAGTTAATGCTAAGCAACAAAAACGACACACAAATCTACCGGTTGCAGTGTCTGGAGAAATCCGTCTCATGTCTGTACTGAGTAGGATGATAGCAGCATCCCGCGTCCAGCGCTTGTTTCCACTAATAGGAGTTCCGCTTTGATAGGTTTCTCGTTTAGGAGTAGCACCTCCACGCATGGTTTCCATAGTGATGACACCTTCTGCTGGGACAGTGACATGACAAATCCGTAATTAAAGACTGGTACTATTTGCTGTACTGTACACCGTCACACCCTTTCGGCAGGAAACAGCCAAAATGAACCAGCGGCTGAGCGGTCAGAGAAGTGTCCGAAGTCTTCTCTGAGCTCATCAGTCCACCTGAGTACTGGTTGAGAGGACTGAATCTGGGCTTTCATGGACAAGAGTTAAAATAGTCTATACAAATTGACATCAAAGAATAAAAGATGAATCATTTCCATACATGGACCTTTTACCCTGTCCTTTGGGAAACTTCATAAGTGACTGTAAATCATCATGTGATGCTCATAAGATCTTTTTCATTCACACACACACACACACACACACCGTTCAGAATGAGTGTGATTTAATGTGCACACGGCTGCTGGCTGGCCCCTATGGATGGCAGCTCGCTTTGTTTGGTCAGACACACTAACAAGAAAACCTTTATGTTTTCTCACTGCCTTTCTGGGGAGAGCAGGAACTGTGTGTGTGTGTGTGTGTGTATGACTGTGTGCATGTGTGTGTCTGCAATAGGTAATCGTCTCGGCACAGAGTTCCCAGACCTGTCCGGAGGGATTGTGGGTATTTTCATGTGTCAATTCACATAAGGTTCAACACAACCACACTCACATCAACAACAGCGCACACCGGTTTGTTTCCTCTCAGCACACTGAGCACAAACAACTTTTATTTTATTTTCAAGTGCATGCCTTCCCCCTCCCCAGTTGTTCTAATAATCCAGATAGAGACTCAGCACTCAAAAGCTGTTAAAAACACACACATACACAAATGAAAACTCCTGGCAGCAGCTCATTCAGCAGCGCTGAGCTCCAGTAGGGCTTTCTGGATGATGCTGTCAGTCTCTAATGGCTGTGGGGGAATCGTGTCCCTCTGTCCTTTCCATGGTTGCTCCATTGGGGATTGGATGGTGCAAAGCTCTCTGAATGTTCTCAATAAGAAGAACCTTTCTCTCTGTAGAATACTGGACGCCAAACAGTTTGGAAACGGCCTTTTAACCCTTCCCAGATAGCTGGGCCACAGCTGCTTTATGGTCCGTTCTGATGTATTTCATTGTGTTCAAATGTTCAAAGCATTTGATCAACCAGCTACCTTTTGCCATCTTAACTCTTACATATCAGGAGGGTTAGCTCCTTTAACTTTCTCAGACTCAGAAAACAGTGAGTTGCATTTTTGTCGCTCGGTAAATGTTTCATGATTACACCAATCAAACATGCTCGGATTCCAAATCAAGGCTCACAATTTTCGGCCTGGCATTTCGAACATAATCATGCCAACAGGCGAAAACAAAACAAAACAAAACGAAACAAAACAAAAAAACAGACAAACAATCATTTCTCCCTAACCCCGTTCAGCACTGTGCTCATAACCACATAAACACTGTGCTGTGTGGGTTCATTATCAGAGGAGAAGCTTACCAGCATGTGCTTCATCACACTTTGCCCCCACATGAGGTCCACCAGCTGGGGGGGGGGGGGGGGGTCTGCTTATGCTGATGAAGCCCCCAGGTGTGCATTCTCAGCTCACGTCAAACAGCATCACCTACACCCAAACAAGCCAATGCAAACACAAGAGTCAGGAACCTTGGTTTCTTATCTTTTCTGCGGCTTTTATATTACTTAGATTGAATATTTTCTTAGTTGGTTTGTTCGTGACCTATGATTTCTGTGTTTGATTTGTTCTTTTACTTGGTTTTCAGAGAGCCTTGAGCCTCCCTTTGCTCTAGCTTCTTGCTTGGCCTTTATGTGGTCTTCTATGTTTCGATCTGGTCTTTACCTGCACATGCCCTTTCGGGTTGCTCTATTTCATCATTTTTTTCTAGAAGAGGTTCATAGTTTAGGGGTCAGCTGCGTGTCTGGTTTGTTTTAAAGGAGGCTTTTCCTCCGGTCAGATGTATCCTGTAGGGTCGACAGTGACCTATTCTCCACCAACATCATATACAGAAACACACATAATCATATATTAAATAAAAAATCATAACTCTCTCTTGTAAGCCAGCTGCCACATTTGGTCCAAAACTAAATACAGAGCGGCATTCAGAAAAAACAATGAAGCAACAGGAAGTGTGAAACAGAAGCAGTTATATGAGGCCTGTGTTAGTAGTTTTAACTGATGCATATTGATGAGAAGAATCCATTCGTTTCAATGTCTATTATGAAGCGTCTCATACGGTCTTAGATGAAGCTGTTTTAGGTCTCTGTAGCGCTTTAAAATGGGAAATATGAACATTTAGACAGCCCGAAAGGCTCTTTTCTCACACGGTGGAAAAAGGTACAACACTCATGAAGAGTTTAAAAAGAAAACAGGATTATGATAATCCCCACAGCAATATTTGTGCCACAACCACTGAAAATTTAAGTAAAAAGCAGAGGATACATCAAAGTGCAACAAATCCAGAGTAAGAGAGGCCTTCAGTCATAAATGATGGTACACACGCTCTGTTTAGATCCTGTAAAACACAGAAAACAGCAAAAGATCCATGTGGTTTATTGCACCTTGAAACCTTGTGTTTCACTGCAACATTAAACACACCATGATCAGTTCTCAAGGCCTGTTATGGTAAAAATGTAACTTGTGAACTGCGTTAGAGTAAATCTCAGTCATTAGCTTGATTTTACTAATTAGGACAAGGCCGGGGAATGTAACAGGGTCTAACATTAGTGTGTTCACTGCGTCAGTTCTATCAGGTCAATACACTGAATTCCTACTTCAGACCATGGATATATGTGAATATAAAAACTGGAACACACTCACAATCATATAGGACACAGCAGCTAGCACCTTCTCTTTCCAGCTAGTTTCCAGCCCGTGCTAAATATGCCAAATAGCCACATTTCCACCCTGCAAACTGTCTGACTTTGCCTTTCTGATATTGCATAACATCATAAAACACATAATGTCCCTAATGGAACACTTTTTAACTGTGTCTGTGACTCTCGTGCTCGTTTCTGCTAGACCTTGGGTTATCTAATGTTGATCACTGTTGTGTTGTTCGGAGGGTAGCCTGTGCGTGCGTTTGTTTGTGTGCTCATCACTATAATACATCATCTGCTGGAACTGCCCATAGGTCAGCTCCACTCCAGCCTCCCATTCATCTTCAGCCCGTCTCGGCTGGAGGTATTTTGTTGACTTCAGTCAGCAAAAAAAAAAACACAGCCACAGTTTCTCTTTGATCCAGCTCTGAGTCAGCCACGCTGGATTGTTCTTTTTTCTGTATTTTATCACAATCTCAGCCTGAATCTCTCCTGCTGAGGGCAGTGATGAACACGCTGAGGCAGCCTCACACAGCTGACGCTGCAGGGAGCTGACCAATCAGAGTGACCTTCACAGTCCCCGTCCCACTGGCTGGGTGTGATTATCCCTGAAAAAGTTAGGATGACACACTATGGAGATGACACAGCTCGGAGACCATTGTATTTAGTACCGAGCTTACTTCTAACTTTACTCTTTAGACTGGATAATGTCAGGAGTAATCCGTTATAACAACTACAGTACAGAACTTTCAAAATGATTTAAACATCAGAAGTAGAAAGGACTTGAAAACTGAACACGAAGATTAAACTTTAACCAGGCCCAAACTCACCTTTGCTTTCGTCATGGTTGTTTTCACTTGAGCTTAACTGACAAAGTGATCAACCGACAAAGATACAAAAGAAAAACCAGGGAAAGCAAAGAAAATCCAAACAACCAGAGAAACCTATCAGGAAAATTGGCCTGATCAAGGCCAGAGAACCATCAGAAGAAGCAAAATGGGATGGAACAAACAGCGAAAGATACAAACAGCAAGAATATGAATCCTAACTGTGGATAGTGATGAATAAGACCACAGGAAAACACAGCCAATCCAACATAAGTACATAGATGTGTGACTGAATGTTTGCAGAATACACTGGCTAACATGAATTGATCCACACTGAACCTCCTTCCAAAACAAACCAAAGAAATCCCAAAAACATTCGGCCGTTAAAGTTTTTAATTCACTCTTCGACCTTGCTTCTCCTTTATATTCCTCTACTTTCTTTCCTGTGCTTATCTCTGTACTGGCATAATTATGGCTCATTCATTTTTTTCTGTAAGGGTTCAAGGATGATACACACTCTTAAACACGAGGAGATCCTCCACCCATCTGTCCTTGTTATACCAAAATTATTTATGGAATTACTCTTTTCATTATGATTCATATATTATTCACCCGTTGCCATAGCGAGCTTCAAGCACAGTGTTTAATAACAGTACCGTGGTTTTCTGGTAAATTTAGTATGTAAGAAGAACTCCCTAGAACCGGAATACTCCTAATTTCTCATTTGGTCTTTAATTGTCTTCATTTAATTCAATTTCAGCTGATTGAATGAACTTCACGTGTAATAAAACACAAACACTGCAAGTATGGCTGAGCCTTAATCGTT